>QEPC01008118.1:925557-953833 GCA_003113815.1 Sphenodon punctatus | reverse complement strand
AATGGGAGTAGATAACCCATTCAAGGAGCTTGGAAGCAAAAGAGAGGAGGGAGACAGGATGGTAATTACAGAGTTCAGAGGGATCCAGAGTGGACTTTTTGAGGATGGGGGAGACAGTGGCATGTTTAAAGGCAGAGCGGAAGTAGCCAGTAGAGAGGTAGATGTTGATGATGTGCAAGAGGGGAGGGGAGGGGAGGGGGACGGTGAAGGCAATGGAGGTCAGGAGGCAGGAGGGAATGGGGTCCAGGGGGCAAGTGGAGGGGTTGGAGGAGGAGAGTAGGGAGAAGATTTCCTCAAGGGAGGTGGGAGGGAAGGAGGACAGGAGGGAGGTGGGTGGAGGAGGGAGAGGGAGGGAGTAGCAGGGGGAGAGAACTTGAAAGCGATGTCCAGGCGGATCTTGTCAATCTTAGAGGTGAAAAAGAGCAAGATCCTGTGCAGAGAGAAAAGAGGAGGACAGGGGGGGTTGAGAAGGGAGTCAAAGGTGAAAAAGAGGCGGCGAGGGTCCCGGGAGCAGGACTCAATGTGAGAGACATAGTAGTGCTGTCTAGTGAGGGAGATAGCAGAGTTGAGGGATGAGAGGCAGAATTTGAAGTGGAGGAAGTCGACGTGGTAGTGGGATTTGCGCCAGAGGTATTCAGCAGCTCAGGTGGAGGAGTGGAGATGGCGAATGGTGGGGGTGAGTCAAGGGCAAGGGAGTCGAGGGTGGAGGTGAGAGATGAGTTGAAGGCGGAGATGGTAGAATCAGGGGAGGAGGAGAGGACTGAGGTGAGAGGAGGTGAGAGGAAGAAGGCAAAGTCCTGGGGCACAATGGCCTGCAGGTCGCGGAAATGACAGGGAGGTGGGGAAGAGGACGAGGAGCAGTGGGAGAGGTTAAAGGAGACAATGAAATGGTCAGAGATGGGATGGGGTTTGAAGGAGAGACCGTAGACACAACAGTTCCTAGAGAACACGAGATCAAGCAAGTGACCATCAGTGTGGGTGGGGGAGCTAGTCCAGAGGTGGAGATTAAAGGAGGAGGCTAGGGAGAGGAAGCGGGTG
This sequence comes from Sphenodon punctatus, assembly GCA_003113815.1. Taxonomy (NCBI): domain Eukaryota; kingdom Metazoa; phylum Chordata; class Lepidosauria; order Sphenodontia; family Sphenodontidae; genus Sphenodon; species Sphenodon punctatus. Next base: position 952,795 of record QEPC01008118.1, on the reverse strand, counting down.
ATGCCAGACTCAGAGGGTGCATCAACCTGAATGTTGAAGTCACCAAGGATGAGTGTGGGGATGTTGTCAGAGAGGAATAGGGTGAGCCAGGACTCGAACTCGGAGAGAAAGGAGGAGAGGGAGCCAGAGTGGGGGGGCGGTAGAGGACAGCAACACGGAGGTGGAGAGGGGAGTAGAGGAGGACAGAATGAGCCTCAAAGGCGGGAAGGAGATAGAGGGGGGAGGGGTTGGAACTGGCAAGAAGAGGCGAGGAGGAGGGCTACGCCATCACCCCGACCTTCGGCGCAGGGCTGATGGGAGGAGAGACCTCCATAGGAGAGGGTGGCAGGGGTGACAGAGTCAGTGGGGGAGATCCAGGTTTCAGTGAGGTTGAGAAGGTGAAGGGAGCGAGAAAAGAAAAGATCGTGAATATAGGGGGCTTTATTAGCAGAGGAGCGACAGTTCTAGAGGGAGCAGGAGAATGGGAGTTGATCAGGGGGGAGACATGGAATGGGGATAAGATTAGGCAAAAGGGGGTGATGGGATCAGCGGGCAGAGAGGTAGGGGGCAAGAGGTGGGGGGGAGGAGGTGTGGGGATGGTGGAGTGAGATGATAGGCTTATTGGGAGGCAGGAGGGGGGAAAGAAGTAGGGGAGAAGCAGGTGAGAAGGAGTAGGGAGAGAGGGGGAGAGGGGGTGAGAGAAAAGGACAGGCATCATGGTGGGTCAGTGACAGAGGGGGGGAGGGATGGGTCTTGCGGTTGTACTGTTTGCTGCCTCCACCACCTCCGTCTGCCAACGGCCCACCAACGGCTCTTCACCCTTTGGTGGCGCCCTCTGGCCAGTCCCTTCCTTTAAGCCCTGTACCTGTGATTGGGGGGGTGGGGGGGAGAGTCAGTCATCCAGGTGGGCTGATCAGCAGATGGTACAGCCCACACCCCCAACCCTTCTCCTTCTGGCAATCCTCTGGGCAGCCCTAAGAATTTATTATCTTGATAGATCCACCTCTAAAGGTTGAGTAAAAGGCAAACACTCTAAAGCAACTGAGCAAGACACCATAAAAGGGAATATAGTAGCACACCCTGTGCACACAGCACCAAGACAGCAGGATGCCACTCTGAATAGTGCCCCCTACTGAAGAAGCTTAGCCATGGCAGCAGCAGCCTGGGGTTAGGAACCCAATGGTAACATTGTGACCAGTAAGTTAGGAGAAATTCAGGAATGCTGACATAGCTGAAGCTGCGCCCCTTTTGACAGCGGTTCTCCTCAAAGCTACTGGCCTTCACAAACATGCCCTATGGGTGGGGTGGTCCTGCAAGGATAAGGACATAAGGAAGAGGAATGACCTGAAAGGAAAACATCTGATAAAGGAAAGAATTCAGAAATATAAATTAGGCAGAGGATTCGTACAACAATGACCCAGAAGCAGAAAAGAGGGATTCCTCAAGATCATAGAATACAGATCCTTACTGTCTGCCAAGCCCAAGAAGCCATCGAAGAGTATCATAAAATCTGTTTTGACTCAATTTTGTTTCTGTTTTTGTGTCTACATTCATATGAGGATGTGCGACGTGATCTGGTGAACTACTTAATTAGAAAATAAGTAGTCATATTCTGAACAATTTCCCAATTAAAATATCTATAAAAGTTCACTAAAGCACTTAGGAGTTGTGCAAAGGACTTAAAGTAACCTAGGAATGTTACAAAGTCTACCATTCTGAGATGTTATTAGGGCTATGATTTTCAGAAAAGGCTTCTAGTTTGGAGCAAGCATGTAACTGTATCCACAACTTATATAATTCTGATATATAAACCTCTAAGCCAGTAGCTTTCAAACCTTTTGCCTGTACAACCCTATATTAAAAAACATATAATCCCATAATCCTCAGACAGCAACAAAGACATGCAAAGTACATCAAACATCAGTCATGTCGTGGTCCTGACTAGACCCAGGCTTAGGCCAGGCCAGGCCAGACAAGGCCATGACCTCGGGCACCATGGGGGAAAGGTCCCACAGACAGTTCTGGGTGGAGAAGTCCCAGAAGATGGCAGAACAGTGTCTCACATAAGTGGTTGTGCAGAAAGCTAGGGCTGAAATTTGTTTTTGTATTTCGTTAATTTTTTACCCCCACGCCCTCCTGCCAACAGCAGCTTAGGGCGGTTTACAATAAAGTTAATATAAAATACACATATAATACACAAATAATTAAACACCAGAATATAAAAACATACACAAAAGAAAGGAAATCTTCCTTCTTGTGAAATTTTTCATTAGTTCGTGTACTGGGATCTCAGCAAGATCAGTACAAACTCTTGATGAACTAATGAACTATTTTTTAATTTTATTTTTAAATTAAACTAAAATAAAGTTTTTAAACTCACTGTGAGCTCCAAGGAACCTCTGTTTCTTGGTGATGGGTGGGGTGTGGGACAAAGATTAACTGGCTGGTGCCAAGTCCAGGAGCAGCTGCAAGTTCTGCACAGCTGGCTTGTTAATTTCACTACACTGTGCTGGGAGCTTGAGGAGTGGGGAAGGAAAAAAGAGAGCCATTCCGGCCCCAGAAGTACAGGAGTTTCTTTTGCTCAGGGGGCATCCAGACCCCAACATCAGCTTGCCAGCCAGTGTGCAATGCTTAGAGCTCCGGGGGTTGCCTGGGGACAGACAGCTCGGAAGTCTAGACTACAAGCCCCAGAAACTTCTGTGCTGGCTCTGGCTCTTGTTATGAGAAGCTGGCATGCAAAGGCTGCTGGGGCTTGTAGCTGACTGGTGCTTTTGAACAGGAGAGGCTGGAGGAGGCTGGTTTAAACCACGTGCTACTCCTACCAGCCTCGCACAACAATAGTGAAAGCCAGTGCAAAGGCAGCTGAGGTTTCTAATCCCAACCCCAACATTGCTTGGCCTGGGGCCAGGCTGGCTCCTCTTCCCCCTGCCCCCAAGCTCTCAGCATGGCATACTGGCTAGCAAGCTGATATTTTGAGCTGGCCGCACCCGAAGCAGAAGAGGCTTCCGCAGTGCCTGGGCTGGAGCCAGGACAGCTCCTCAAACTCTTTGTTCCCAGCACAGCATGGTGAAATTAACAAGCTGGCTGTTCAGAGCTCACAGTTGCTCCTGGACTCAGTGCTGGCCAGCTGATCTTTGGACTGGGAACCCCTGTCCCCAGAAGAAGTGGAAGCTCCCCTGCCACCAGGACTGAGGCGGTCGGACTGCCCCCACCCCCCAAACCCTCGAGCTCACAGTGAGTTAAAGTTTCTTTTATTTTGACAGTTTGCTGTTTCTCGCCGAGAATCACAGTGAGATACTGGAGGTTCCCAGTTCATTCTTGGTCCTCAGGATGAACCGAGAACTAGGATTCTCATCGAGAATGAGGAAGAAAAGCAAACTCAAGTTTCAGCCCTATAGCAGCAGCGGTATTTGCAGCAGCACAGTACCCCCCTCTCTCCTCAAGGAAGTTCCCCCACACATACCCCATAACTATATGGGAGCTGCATCATGGCAAGCCTCCACAGGGGATGGGGTCTGACACTCACCCTACCTCAACGGCAAGGAAGAGTCCGGCAGGACAAAACACTATTTCCTTTTCCACACCCCCAAGTCCTGCCATGGCATGGTGTCACATCTTCTGAGAACAGTGCTCCTGGAAGGAGGTGCCATATTGATGCAGCTGCCAAAACAGCTGCTTGTGCAGGCTTTCACCCCTCATCCCATGCCACAACCTCCATAGTACGGGTGTGCACCAAGGCCCCATGTCATTTTTTGTTATGATTTTCATTATTAAAATGTGTCGTTATCGTTAGCAACAAAATGTCATTTTTCATTATTGTTGTCGTTATTGATATCGGTACCGATTTCAAATGAAGATTTTGTTTTTGGTATCTTTATTGGTATCGATATAAATGTTGTGCACCAACAGAGATTTTATTTTTGGTATTGTGATCGCACGAGACCGTGAACGATACCAAAACCAGAAACAGTAGTTCGATTGGCTGTGCGGTGGCGTGGTGTGTGGCTGCCTGGTTGTGTGTGTCTGTTGTGGCTAGTTAGTTGTGTGTGTGTTGTGTGTGTCTGTGTGAGGATGGAATGAAGCAGGAAGAACTTGAGGAAGAAGGTCAAGGTGGAGGAACAAATCATGGAGGCCCAGGCTGGACCATCTCGTGCGGTGGTGGAAGTGGGATCCTAACCAGAGGAGGTGACATTACCAGGTTTGTAAAATTTGTTTTTATTTATTTATTTATTTATTTATTTATTTAGTGTTCCATAGAAATTTGAGGAGGGAGGGACAAGAAGAATACTGTCCTTTAGCGTGAGCTTGCAGGCGTGTGGGCTAGTGGGCATGCAGGCGGTCAGGCATGAGCAGCAGCACCCCAAGACATACCAGGGTCTCAACTTGCAGACAACACCCCAGGAAGGGCAGGACTTGCATGTATTATTTGTGGGTCTGCCAGAGAGAGAGACTCTTTCAGCAGCAGGCATCAGCAGGTGGCAGTGGAGCAGCAGTTAGGCAGGCAGGCAGGCATGAGCAGCAGCAGCAACACCCCAAGACATGCCAGGGTCTCAGCTTGCAGACAGCACCCCAGGTGGTGGTGGTGTAGGTGGGAGAAAGGGAAAGAGGCACCAGCACCATCCATCCACTTGGTGTGGGAGAATAGGTATCAGGCTGGGAAGGGCTGGAGGCATCACCATGATTGCATAATATTATGTAGGTGCTATGTGTTCTTGTTTCAGAGAGGGTGATGATTGATGATGCCAAATCAAGGCCGATGTCCAGAGCCAAAACAGGCCAAGAAGGTCTGTGGTATATGGAAATATTACCATACCCCAAAAGGCAGATTCGCACAATGCAAGGTAAGGCAGGGGACTAGAACAACAGGGAATGGATTGCCCTATGACCTAATTGGAAGTTCTCCACAGAGACAGAGATTGGCCAGCCGCTTGTGGAGACAGAATGCCGGCAGGACTTGATAGACCATTGGTCTGACACAGTATGGCTTTCCTATCTTTTTATGTTCTTTAGATCTGTGACAAAAACATAAAGAGGGGGCTGCAGGGGACCACATCTGGGCTCATTGCCAACATCAAGACTGTCCACCTCATCAAGGTGAAGAGGAGCATGTCTGGTGGCACTGGCAGCACTAGAAGGGAGGAACAGAATGAAGTGGAGGGGAGAAGGAAATTGTGCCAGAAGAGGCACCGTCCCTGTCCTTCTTCCTCCAACTCCTCTGATGATTCCCCAGTCCTACGTGACGAGGACACCCCTGAAGTGAGGGCATTTCAGGGGTCACTGAGAAAAATGGCAACAAACTATGTTGAGGGTTTCCAGACCACCATGAGGGATGTGGAGGAAAGGCTGGTGGAATGGTTCTGGGCACTCCAGATAAAGGAGTGGCAAGCACAGGCTTACATGGAGTATGTAAGCACTGAAATGATGCTGTCGAGGCATTCCACCAGTCCCTAGTGCACTGAAAGGAAAAAATGTTGGGAGGTCTTGATGTTGCGAGGCAACATGGGGCAGAGGTCACCGAGGTCTTATACTTCTGTCCCATGGACCATTGTCCCCTTTTTCCATGTTCCAGGGGACAGGGCAGAAGAATCTTAAGGTTTTTTTCTTTCCTTTTTTTCCACATAATTCAAATGTTTATTTTCCTTGTAGTTAAAAAATGTGTTTTTAATTTTTTTGTAAATGTTATATTTGTTACCAGCTGATTTTGACCTGTCCAATCTGTTTTCCCTCTGTGCTTCTTCTGGCAGGCAGCAGAATCTCATTATATATTCAGCTTGTCAGATCCCTACCTGACAGCAGCAACACTGGTTGTGTATTAGCCCCAAGATGTGCCGGGGTCTCAACTTGCAGACAGCACCCCAGAAGGAGCAGGATGTGTGTCTGTGTGGGTGTGCCAGAGAGAAAAAGAGGCTCTGGCAGAGGTATTAGAGGGCATTGGCAGGTGCACTGCCCCCTCTCGCAAAGAGATCCCACTATGGGGAGCATCCTTGGGAAGCCGCCACGTGGCAGGGCATCTTCAGCTTGCAGAGAGATCACCCCCGAGTGGTGGGGCATCTTCAGATCACAGAGAGATCACCCCTTGGGCCCTGCATGGTGGGGCGTCTTCAGCTTGCAGACCGATTGCCCCACGGGGGAGGGGGTAGCCTTGGGAAGCTGAGGTGTGATATATAATACTTGGTTACATTTCTTGGTTGGTCATTTTGAAGCCCTCGAGTGGCAAGGTATATTCAGCTCACAGAGAGATCGCCCCACACGGGGAAGACTTGGGAAACCCCCGAATGATTGACCCACAGGGAGCAGGGCACAGGAGAAAGAGAAAGAGAGAGAGAGAATTAGTGAGCAATGATTGGGCTCACTTCATTCAACCATTGTAACAGGTGGTAGCAAGTGCAGGGACATATGTTGTGTGTTTCTGTCTTGTTCCGGTGGGTTTTCTGCTGGATGTGTGCATTGAGCATGAGAGCACATGCCACAGATGAACTCTGTCTCTGGTTCTGGCAGGTGGCAGTTTGGGCAGGATGCACCTTTCTCATTCTAGCAGTGGTGAGTCCCTCTCTCTCTCTCTAGTTGTGTATGGCGGGTGGTGGGATGGCCAGTAGCATGTCTCTCTCTCTCTCTAGCAGCATGTCTCACTCTCTCTCTCTCTGCATAGCAGATAGCATTGACCAGCGCAGTCCAGCCACTGCCTCTGTGTAAATTTCACCTGTCAGATCCCTACCTGACACAAAGTCAAGACTTCAACTTGCAGCGTGTGCCCCAGAGTGGCCTAATGGCACCATGTGAGGTAGATGGACTGGCAGGCGGGCACTGGCTGTTGGCACTACCCTATGTTACAGGGTGTCAGCTTTCAGAGATTGCCCTGGGGCGGGGCGGGAGATAATAAAGAAAGAGGGAGAGATTGCTCCAGGGAGGTGAATTATTAAGAAAAAGAAAGATAGAGATTTCCCGGGGGGGGGGGCAAATAATAAAGAGAGAGAAGGGGGGAGTGCAGAAGCCCCATCCAGTGTTTGGGCAAGAGGGGTGGGTGCAGGAGGCATCAAGAGAGAGACCTGGGGGGAAGTCTCAAGTTTACCACTGCCCCCTCACTCCAAGTCCACATCCAGCTTAGGGGAACCCACCAATGGCAGGTTGACCTTCAGGAACAGCAACTGCTCCAGCACCCCAGCACCCAGCCTCATATGGTGCAGACTCATGAGGTCCCCCACCTGAGAGAAGACCCATTCACTGGGCATTCTGGTTGGTGGGTAGGACACCAGTTCCTGTGTCACCCTGGTCAGGGCCTGCCATATATTCTCTTCCCAGTACTGCAGGGGATCACTGCTGTGGTCTAACACTGGCTCTTCCAGATACTTCTCCACTGTCATCTCCCCAGTCAGGCTCCTTCTACCTCTGCCTGCTGCTACTGCTAACCTCCTCCCCAATCACCTTTGCCCACACTGCTTGCCCTGCCATGGTCCAGTGGGTGATGGGCCTGGCCACTGAGGAGCTGCTGCTGCTGGCCTTGCTATCAGAGCTGCTGCTGGGGGTGCTCTGCATGTCCTCCCTTCTGCTGCTGCTTTGTCCCTCCTTTGTCTGCTTCTGCTTTGTCCCTGCTCCCACCGCCATATAGCCCCCTCTACTACCAGTACCCTCTCCACCAGAGAATGCTTCCTCAGGGTGAAGTCTGCCATGTGAGATGCCACATTTGCCTTCACCCTGGTGTACAGCATGGTGGAGAGAATATAGACCTCCCCAATCAGGCGATCAAAGCAAATCTTGAGACCCTCCTTCATACCAGGGCCACCACCACCTCTGGTACAAGGCACTGCTCTGCCCCTGCTCCCCCTTGGTCAGCCAGGAAGCCTGCCATCTTCCTGACCAGACTACAGACCATGGGAGTGAACTGGTTCAGGGCAGTCATCGCCACACTTAGGGTCTCCGTCACGTCCTTAAAGGGCTTAAGGTCATGCACGGTCTGGGCCATCATGACCCATTCTTTCCGCCCTAGAGGCCTTGCCATCCAATCTCCCTCACAAGGGCTACCTTGTGGAGTCCCACAAGGTTCCATTCTGTGCCCTCTCCTGTTCAGCATGTATATGCAGCTGTTGGGCGAGGTCGTGAGAGGGTTTGATGTTCGGTGTCATCAATATGCCAATGACACCCAACTCTACCTCTCTTTTTAATTCCTACCCAGATCCCGCAGTCTCGGTGCTTACCTGATGTCTGGAGGCTGTGGGGAACTGGATGAGGGCGAGCCGATTGAAGATGAATCCCAACAAGACAGAGGTGATGTTAGTAGGTAAGGCGGTGGGTGTGACATCCACTGTCATTGATAGGGTCTGTCCTACACTGGCTTCTCAGGTTCGTAGTCTGGGAGTGCTCCTCAATTCCCGGCTCCGCCTGTGAGGAGCATGTTTTGCCAATTACATCTGGTGTGGTGGCTTTGGCCATATATCTCATACTCTGACCTGTCCATACCATCCATGCCTTCCTTACCTCAAGACTAGGCTATTGCAATGCATTCTATGTGGTGATGGTTTGGAGACTGCAGCTGGTGCAGAATGTGCCAACCTGCCTCCTTACAGGAGCAGGTCACCATAAGCACATTACACCAGTGCTCTACTCTTGCACTGGCTACCTATAGTCTTTCGGGCCTGATTCAAGGTGTTGGTTTTGACCTATAAAGCCCTAAATGATATGGGCCCTGCCTATCTGCAGGACTGCCTCACACCCCAGGCCCTGGAGTGGCCCTTATGGTTGGTGGGGGTTGCCTTTCTGGAGGTTCCTCGGGTATCCCGGGAGCGACTCAGGAAAGGGCGTTCTCGGTGGCTGTACCCAGGCTGTGGAACGCCTTTCCAACAGAGGCCCGGTTGTCTCCAGACCTTCCCTCCTTTTATTTTATTTATTTATTTATTTAAATACATTTCTACCCCGCTCTTCCCGCCACAGGCAGCCCAGAGCGGTGAACAACAGTAAAAATATAAAATATAAACTACAAATATAATATAAAACAATTTAAGAGAGATCATTAAAACAAAACATTAAAACAAAACAGGGGGGAAAACCCAACCACCACCCTCCCCACCCACCCTTTACCCCTCTCCCTCACCGAATGCCTGGCGGAACAGCCAGGTCTTACAGCTCCTATGGAACGCCGGAGGTCAGGGGCCAGATGGGCCCCCACTGGGAGGGAGTTCCAAAGTTGCGGCGCGACCACCGAGAACACTCTGCTCTGTGTGGCCCCCCGGAAAACCTGGGGAACTTCTAACACGACACCCCCAGACAACCGCAGGGGCCGATCCAGAACCCGGGGAGTGAGGCGATCTCACAGATAAGCAGGACCCAGGCCATGTAAGATTTTATAGGTTAAAACCAACACTTTGAATCGGGCCCGGAAGACTACTGGCATCCAGTGTAGTGTATTTGATGAAAATGCAAGTCCTGATTGTTCCACAGACATTCAGTGAGGGTTAGGGTGAGGGGTGGGTTAGGGTAGTAGGGTGATTTTAAACCTCCCCCCCACACATGTTTAATTTAATTCTATAGTTTTATTAGTGGTTTCATATGCTTATTATTGCATTTATGTTTTATTTTGTTGATGTTAACTGCCTTGAGCTGCTGTGAGCAGAAGAGGTGGGATAAAATTAAAATAAATAAATTGATAAAAGCAGCAATAGAAGGGCCGGTCAACCACTCTGCAGATATACAGTCATCTCCTGGTGCTTCATTACTTTTTAATGACCATTAATAGTAGTACCTCATGCTCCAAACTACTATCACACCAGGACTCATGCATACCTTTTAAGCCCATCTAAATACTATGGTTAAGGACAACCTTGTGAAAGCCTGACTTCTGAGCCTGAATATTCTGTAAATAGAGCTAAGGATTGTCTTGCTGACGGTAATCCAATTTGCAATTATCTCATTTTCTTCTGGTTTTGTATTGTATGCTCTACCAACCTATTGTTGGATAGTTGTGTGATGTTTTATTGTGTTGCATTTTTGTGTTGATTTGATTGAATACAAAATTACAATTACTAAGGAGAGTAATTACTAAGGAAAATACCTCATTCCCTGGCCTTGGAGATGGAATCTCAGGGACACATGGGCTCAGTGGCTCCTGCTTTATTGAAGATCCCTTTTAAAAACAGCAATCCATTCCTTTTCACTAATAGAAGGGTCTTCATTATCTACTGGATGTTGAGTTCCTAATGAAACAATATATAGAAAAATCCCTTGGAAAACCTAGCCCTCACAAACCACTATCCCCACCAGCCAAACAAAAAGGTCTTATAATGCCTCTGGAAGATGCCCAGGTATGGGTTCTAATGGGCCTCCTGGGGGAACAAATTCCATAGGTGTGGATCAGCACACCTGCAAGCAGCATACTGGTAGGTACTACTATACTATTTTCCCCCTAGGCTGCTTTGGCATCCATGCTGCAGTGAGACATCTTAATGTTCCTGAGCCATATTAAGAAGGCAGGAGGGTGATGAGAAGGATCTGGGATTCACCCACCCAAAAGCATCCTCTGCCACATCATTCTTGACAGGCTGCAGGCCAAGGAAGAGCAGTCGAAATGCATTTCCAGTGCCCATGCTGTAACATAGCACTAATGTCACCATCCATAAACAGAAACCTCAATGAGTATTAACAGCAACAAGCACTTTATCATGAATGTATCTTCTGCTCCTGCATGGACAGTACACAAGCAGACCTTCTCAATAAGGCAACGGCATTGTACAACTACATGCAAGTGCACACATCAACACACACCCAACACAAGGCAATTCCATCATGCTACAGTCTGTATGTCCTGCACCACTGCACAATAAACACCACTGCATGATGACATGCAGGTCCACATGATATGCCCACAATACCCTTGGGCAGGGCTTAATTTGTGTTGGGAAGGGCTTAACTTGTGAGGGGACTTGCCAAGGCTCAGCCATAGTAATTAAATTCAAAGCGGGGGATGAAGCCTGGGAAATGTTCCCAATAGGAGTGTGCACCCCAAAATGAGAGATCAAGAAAGGACTGATATGAGTCATTTCCAAGTTGGAGAGAAAACCAGCCAAAAAACCTGGATGGTTTATTTAGCTTTCATTAATGAATTTCCTACTCTGCTCGCTGTGCTGGTCATCATATTGATTAAATCTGAAGAACTCCTATGTTATATTTAGGTGTAGAGAGCCAAGTTGGTCCAGTAGTTGGGGTGCTAGCTGGAAGCTAGGGTTCCGTTCTCTGCTATAAACAAGCTCTGGGGCAGAGGACAATGGCTTCTGGTACAAGTGCGGGCCCCCAACAAGTCATTTTTATTAACAAATTAAGCATTACTCTTGGGGAAAACCCCAGAATGTAATGATCCCATAAACCAGAGAAATGGACCCTGAATTATCATTCAGAGATGCGAGTATGGGCAGGTTTACAGGAACAATGTAGCAGGGGGGGGTTCCCAGGGCCACACGGGGCGCTGGGGTCGCACTCTGGGGAATTAGCTCACCCCACTGCTACGCCGTTTCAGCCTCGAGCCTTGGCTGAATCCCCCTCTTCAAGGAAGGGGGTACCCTCTCAGGACACACCACACAGCCCAGAGGGTATTAATTCACAGTCCTTCATTGGACACACCCGTGTCCTCTGTATTTGGGACTGCCAGCTCCATCTCCTCCATCCTGTAGGCCGAGGTCCATCTCGGCACGATCCCCAGGCAATGTCAGTAGGGAGAGGAGCAGCAGCAGCACTAGCAGCTACAGAGGGGAGCACAGGGAGAATACCAGCAGCATGGCGGGTATGGGCAGTCTAGCCTCAGGGTCCCAGTACTCCCCTTCATGGGACATCACCGCGATCACGGACAGTGAGTCAGAGTCAGACACTAGTGCCGCAGAGGAGATGTCTGGAGCTGAGGCGATGGCTGAGCCTCCTCCCAGAGCTGTGTCGCCAGAGCCATGAAGTTCTCCCACTCCCAGCAGTGAGTCAGTCGGGTAGGGCAAGAAGGCAGGGGGGAGGGGGAATCCTCAGTCTGGGATCATTTTAAGCAGGTGCGGCCAGATGATCCCAGAGAGGTGCAGTGCACTGTGTGCAATAAGCTGGTGAAGCATGGGCAGGTGCTCGCCAATCTTGGGAACACTGCAATGGTGAGGCACCTGAAGTCATGCCACAGTGCTCAGCAGGCCAGCGTCCTGCACCAACTGCTGCTGCCTCTAGCAGCAGGAGCAGTATGGGGGCAGAATAGCAGCAGGAACCTCACCAGCAGCACCGTCAGTCCACCATGGAGAAGCTGGGATGGGGGGATCTGTCAAGGTCATTGGCAGGGTGCCGTGGCACTGGCTTCCCAGAGAAAGCAAAGCACCTGTTGGCAGAAATGATAGCCCTGGATGGCCAGCCCTTGTCAATTGTGGAGGACAAGGGCTGCCAGCGGCTGATTGGGTTCCTGGGTCCCAACTTTAAGCTGCCTTCCCGCTCCACCCTGAGTCAGACTGGTGCCACAGCTCTACAGGGCTTTCAAGGAGCGGGTGAGGGAGCAGCTGGCAGGGGCTGGGGGGGCAAGGTCCACTTCACCACTAACCTGTGGTGACTGCATACTGGTGGTAGGACCCAGAGGCAGTGCTTGGCAGTGGCAGGAGGGGTCCTGAAGCAAGGTATAAGCGGGCCCTGCTTCAGGCACAAGTCATGGACAGCTCCCACACCTCAAGGAACCTTGAGGCAGCCCTGGCCACCACAGTGAGGGAGTGGGTCATGCCAGGCACGGTCTTCACCAAGGGGTGTGTGGTCACAGACAACGCGGCCAATATCATAAAGGCACTTCATGAGGGGGGACTTCACAAGCATCCCTGGCACTGCACACACCTTCAATCTTGTGTTGAAGGACGCTCTGGGCTTGGGGGAGAAGGGGATTGGGCCAGGCACCCTTAGCTCCCTGGTCAAACGGGGGAGGAAGCTGGCGGGGTTCTTCAACCGCAGCGTGAAGGGCAGCGAGCTCCTCCGGGAGAAGTAGGCCGAGCAAGGGTCCCCGGTGCACACGCTCATCCAGGATGTCTCCACCAGGTGGAATTCCACCTTCCTGATGCTCAAGCGGCTTCTTGAGCAGAAGGCTGCCCTGCATCAGGTGGAACTGGAGACGGACATTGAGGCACCTCCAGGGTACAACAGGGAGATTCTACCTCACACAGTCTTCATCCTCACACCATCCCTGGCCATACGGAGACCATGAGCAGCTCCACCACCACACTCAGTCAGGTGACCCCACTGGTCCATAGTCTCAAGAGGAGCCTAGATGATATTCTTGGGGGGCGGGATTGTGGTCCTCCAGGCAGGAAGCTCTTTGATGAGACACTTGACCTGGCACGCAAGCTGAAGGCAGGGATGAGTGCACACTTTGATGAGCCCCTGCACCGGGAGGAATATGTCCTGGCAACCATGCTAGACCCCAGAATCAAGGGCAGCATGGCACGCGAAACAGCAGTCTATGGACTCCGGAAAGGTACGCTGGTGCAGAAGGTCCGGCAGGCAGAGCAGGCCATGCAGCAGGACACCCCTGGGGATGGTGGGAGTGGGAGCAGCAACCCCTTCCAGCCATCTGGGTCTATCCCTGTCCCCAAGTGGTAGCAGCTGCACCAGCAGCAAGATGAGCAGCAGCAGCAGGACCCCTACTAGTGCCAGCAGCTCCTCCTGTGTGCAGTCCACTCTGGGGAGCATGGGGCCCAGCACAAAAGGGAAAACAGCATGGCTGAGGACAGTGGGGCAGGTGGTGCCCACCCAAAGCTACCAGAGGGAGTATGATGGTGCCTCAGCAGCAGTGGAGACCTACCTAGAGGAGGTGCCATGCATTGATCCCAGCAGCGATCCCTTGGCCTAGTGGGCCAGCAAGGCCAATGTGTGGCCGGCCCTGTCGAAAGTGGTCAAGGGTATCCTGTCCTGCCCACCAACCAGTGTCCCCAGTGAGAGGGTGTTCTCTATGGTGGGGGATATTTGCTCCCCGCACCGCCTGAGACTGGGGGCCAAGTTGGTGGAGCAGTTGCTGTTCCTGAAGGTGAACCTTCCACTGCTGGGATTCCCCCAACTGACTGGCTCTCACTCTCTCGTGCTGCACAGTCTTTGCAAGCCTATATGAGTGCCCTGCTGCCAATGTCCCAGCCTGCCTTCCCTACTGCCTCTCATGCCACGCTGCCTGTCTGCCCGCCCAGCTTGCCGCCAAGCTTAAAGTATGCCTCAGTCCGCCTTCCTGCATCCCATGCCAAGGTGTCTGTCTGCCCACCCAGGTTGCCTAGCTCAAAGCCTGCCCAAGCCCGCTTTCCCTACTGCCTCTCATACCACACTGTCTGCCCGTCCGCCCAGGTTGCAAAGCTTGAACCCTGCCTCAGTCTGCCTGCCTTCTGCTTATGCCGTGCTGCCTGCCAGCCTGCACGCCTGCCCAGGTGGTCTAGATCAAAGCCTGCCTCAGTCCGCCTACCTCTCATGCCACGATGCCCACCCATCCGCCCAGGTGGCCTAGATCAAAGCCTGCCTCAGTCTGCCTGCCTCTCATGACACAGTGTCTGTCTACCTACCCTGGCAACCCTGGGTGATGTGCACAACTGGTCTGGTAATCCTGCTGCTGCAATCTGCTGGCCATGGGTGCTCTGCCCTGGCCAATCCAAATGTGCCCATACAATCCTGCTGCTGCTGCTGTCTGCTGCTGCATGGGAGCTATTCCCTGGCAAATCCAAACATCCTGGCTCCATGGATGCTGTGTACAGGCAAATCCTGCTGCTGCTGTCTCTGCTGTTCCACAGGTTCTGTGCCCGGGCAACCCAATGTCTGCTGCTGCTACTGCCAATAATGCCTCTGCTGTCCGTGCCACGGGTCCTGTGCCTGGGCAATCCAATGTCTACACCAGCTTCCAATCCTGCCTCTTGGAAATCCAATGTCTGCTGCCAATGCTGCCTCTGCTGTTTGTGCCACGGGTTCTGCGGCCCATCTGTCCACTCACAGAGAGCCATCATTCAACTGCATCAAGAAACAGCCACTCCAGCCCCAGAACCAGAATATCTACAAGCTGCCACTCTTCTAGCCCCAGGACCCACCGTCATGGGTCTGGGGCCATCGTTCCTCATACAGAGAGCCAATTTTCAAAAGCATCAAGAAACAGTCACTCCAGCCCCAGGACACGCCGCCAGGGTTCTGGGGCCACGTTACCGGCAGGGAGGGCTGTGGCCAATACCTAGAAGCTGCCACTCTATCCCCAGGACCCACCGTCATGTGTCTGGGGCCATCATTCCTCACATGGAGAGCCTTTTTCCGAACGCCCGAACCGAACAGGACCAAACCGAACAGCCGAACCCAAACCATGATCTGTTCGCCCATCCCTACAGGGAGATGTTGCTCCTTCGGCTCCCTGGCAGAGACTCCTTCCTCTCTGCCTAGTCTCTCCTTTTATACAGGCAGAGTGGGCATGGCCAGGCTTCTACTCTTCAGTCTTAAAGGGCCACTAACCTGCCCACTCTGTCCCAGGGGTTACTCAGCCTGTATCCCCTCAGACTGCTCCCCAATTCTGGGCTCTGCCACACCCCTGTGTGCACTCAGCCCTCTGGCCCACACAGCCCTCTTCTTAAAGGGGAAGCAGCCCCACCAGACTGCTCCCTGTTACAAACAGTCTCTTTTAACACAATAAACATGCAAACAGACATAAAGGTGAATCGGGGCTACAGAAATTCTGATGATGTCACATCAGTGCTACTCACTGCTTTGCTACATAGAAAATGTCACATGTGGGAACACTCATACTATACCTTAAGTGTCTTTTTGGATTGTGTGCAAGACTGTACAAGCCAGCAGTGAGTGGGTAGGCAATGGCATCCTAAATGCAGCACTCCTTAAGCTCCCATTCATCTGGGAAACAAGTTAGCACATAGCAGGCAAGAAAGAAAAAAGATCTGTTTTCCTTCTGTAATTCTTCCCTCATTTGATGGGCTAAATAAGTCTAAAACAGTTGGAACAAATTTGAATTTCTTAGATGTTCTTACTAATCATGTACTCAGTAGTGTAATTAAAGGTGCAAAAGTGCTTAAAAATTAAAGCTTGCTCAAAAAAGTGATGATTCACAAAGCATTGAGTACACAAAAACTGTTTTCAGTCTGACTCATATAGAGCTCAGCGTACTATTGATTTTGGCTGAAGGCAATTGTAATAGTGTTCAAAAAAGATTACAATTTTAAATATTATTAAGCTCATTTAGAACCTGTTTTGAAGTCTCAACATGGATGCAGCAGTAGAGGAGAGAGTTGGCAAGAATCATGCCCGTTTCACTTTTTTAAATTATTCCCGAAACATCTCTATTGCATTGTCAAACTAAAGAGGTCAGCCAAACTGCACTGAGAAGAGGATGCCACCAGAAGAGAGCATAGTATGGTGTCTATAAACTGCCAGAGGCAGTATAAAGTGTTCTTAGAACTACCTTGCACAGATCAGTAAAAATAAACATACCTGTTAATGTGTGGTGTTTGTATCTGTTCCATTTAGGTGTAAACTTGTGGATGTTTTATTTTGAATCTCATTCCTACAAACTCATTCATACATCAAGCTGCAAGAGGGTTCGGTGAAACATCAGTAGATGTTTCTTAGATGTAAAAAGTTCTAAGGGAAGTTAGAAGGGTAAGCAGTACAAAGACTAAACCTAGAGCTGAAACCAATATTTAAAGTGAACCTCCCCCAGCTTCGTGGTTGGCTGCTGGCCTGTGTCCAAGGTCTGCCAGTAGCCCCAGGAAGCTGGATGGATCATCAGTCACTTCCTGGGTCCTGTCTTGCCTTCTTGTTTCCACTTTATGTCTCCTCCTCATGTTTCCATGCACCTTAGGTCGACTCTGTACTTCCTGAACCTAGTGTGTCCTTTGGGCCAGCTGGTGGCTAGCCCTTCTGACCTTCCCTCTAGGGCTGATGCAGCAGCAGCTGTTACCGCGCCATGATTCTATTCCACCATTTCGGAATTGCTCGCGCCACACTGTGGCTTTTCTGCGGACATTCCACTAATTCCACCGGCATTCTGAAAATTGCAGAATTGCGGAAAAATTGCAGAAACTGTCGGAAAACTGCTGTTCCGCTATTCTGTGGTGCTGGTGGAATGGCGGAAGTAGCGAAAATGTCATGTTTCCGCTATTTTGCGAAGCCTGTGGAAGTAGCAGAATGAAATTAGCGGAACTGCAGAAGTAGCGGAATGAAACTAGCGGAATGAAGCCTGTGCCACGCCGTACCACTAATTGCAGAAACGCTGTTTCCGGCGGAAATAGCTACCACTGCGTCATTCCGCTACAGCCCTACTTCCCTCAGAGAACCCACTCCTTCGGATCCCACTGTCAAATCTTGCTGCCGGGATACTGGGACTTGGTGTCTGATGGGGGCCCAGCATCTGCTTCCATTGGGGCCTGATACCTGCGGGATGTGCCCCGTACCCAAGTGTCCAGTGAGCACCTTAAGCAACAGCCCAGGGAGCCCACTCCTTCCAGCACCAGCTCTGTCTCGTCTGCCTCATCTTATCTGGTCCACCCTCATCTGCCTCATCCATCCACTTGTCCAGTCCAGTCCTGCCTTCTTCTACCCCATCTCGTCCCACTTCACCTCATCTACACCTGCTCTCGTGGCCCATGTGTTGATTCTCAATGTGACAATTGGACCCAGCACCCTGATCCTACACCATATTAGACCCTGGCCCTGATCCTGCACCAACTCTCCAGACCCCAATCTTGCACCAACTTACCCAGCACCAATCTTGCCACCACTCTCTGTGTCCCAGCCCATGGTCCCTGACAGACTCTCTTTTCTAATTGGTTCAAGTTGAGAATCAAGTCAAGAATCTGCTAAGTGTACTGCTTGTTCTAATGTTACGTTATAATGGTCCTTACTCTAGCATGGACCAATATGACTAATTCCTAAGAATATCAACTAGCAAATGTCACAGTATGGGCAAAAATTAGGTCCAATGTATGACTGTAGTATCAAATTATTAGCGCAATAGCATGGCTGCACGAGTGTGCACATAGTGTGAAACAATGCTGCCAAAGTAAACAAAGTACCTACAAACAAAATGCTGAATAAATAAAGGAAACTGTTTTCATAAGTTTTGTCATGCCTTTCCTCCAAATACAATATTTTACCAACCTAATTGGCCATTCACAAATACTGACTGTATTTTCCAGATTACCGATATAAAAATTTTGATCGGGACACACAATTCTCATTTGCCCGGAGAACAATTTATAGCACTCTGACAGTGTAAAGGAATCTTAAAGTGGGTGTAACTTACATTTACACTGATCAGTTGACAAGGCAGAGCAAGGCAAGAGGTGCCATAGATAGAGATGTGCACCAGGGACCCATGTTGTTTTTATTTTTTATTTTTGTTATTTACATATTTCATTTTCATAAATATCAACATTTCATTTTCGTTTTTGCTTTTGTTTTTGATTTCCATTGGTTTCAATGTAAAACACATTTTCGGCTGTAACGTTTCATTTTTCATTATATTTGGATGAAACATGGCGGGATTGCACCTCCAATAGAAGGCATTATGTGTACCAAATTTCAGAAAGATTGGATAAAGGAATCCAATTTTATAATCAGTTGAATTATGTTATTTTGCAAAAATTTGAATATACATTCCTAGCTGTAATGTCTTTGTCTCCCATCTAATTTGGATGAAACCTGGCATGTTTATACCCCTCCCTAGGTTTACTAACTATACCAACTTTCAGAAGGATTAGATAAAGGATTCTGGTGGTATAAGAAATTAACTTATAAATATATATCTGACTGTAACATCTTTGTAGTTCAACCAGTGTACATGACATTTGGCAGGGCTGTATATCACACCTTCAAGATCATCTCTGCTAAATATTGGAAAGATGTTATAAAGGATCCCAATTTTATAAGCTTGCACAGCATATGCAGAGAATGACCCTATGCCAGGGATTCTCTTACGTGTCACTGTGATATAAGATCTGTTTGTTATGCCAGTTGGGCATCAGAAACGTCAACCAAATATCCTTATTCTGTGCTGTAACCACTCCAGCTTCTCTCCCCCACTTGTTACTAGGAAGTTGGAAGCATCTGTTTAGGAAAGAGCCAATAGAAATTCTCTGTCACAGTGCTGCAGGATGTGATTGTGATGATAATTGGCCATCCTGGATGTGTAAACCATGTCTCTTGATTTCTGGGATGCTATCCCCAAAGTCCCAGTTATGTCCCTTCTATGCCCGCCACAGGGCCGCCCCCTGTGCCCACCTCGAAGTCACTACAGATTGGTCCTGTAAAGCTGGAAGCATGTAGTAATTGGCCAGTGAATGTGTCTGTCAGTCTGTTGTGTTGCTCCCCATCCTCCCTCCTACTGTCTCCCTGCCATGCCATGCCAGGTGCCTGTCTCTGACTGGCACTGCATGTGCTTCTATTTATCTGAATAATGGTCTTCAAGGGAACAATTTCACTTGCTTATAAAATTGGGGTCCTTCATCAAATTGTCCTGTAATTTAGCAGAGATGACAAAAAAGGCATGGGATGCATTCCTGCCAAACGTCTTGTAAACAGGATGGAATATGACAATGTTACAGCTGGAAATGTATTTCCAAGTGAATGTCTTTTACCATCAGGCCCCTTTATCCAATCTTTCTTAAAATTGGCAGGATTGTTAAGCTTGTGGAGCGACAGAATATGCACAGGTTTCATGCAAATTGGATGGAAGATAAAGAAGTTGTAACCAGGAATGTGTATGGAGCTTTTCTTAAAATCACGACATTCAATTGCTTCTAAAATTGGTTCCCTTTATCTAATCTTTTCAAAGCTTGGTACACATAGTGCCCCTCTGTTGGGGGTACAATTTCCCCAAGTTTCATTAGAATTTAATAAGAAACAAAAAGGTTATAGCCAGAAATACATGTTTCATTTTCTTCCTATTATTTCAAAAACTAAAATTAGTTTTAAATGTAAATTTTCATTTTTGTTATCATAATAACAAAAACAAACTGCACACCCCTAGCCATAGAGTTCCTGCGATACCCAAGATCCTTGCTTGTACTCCAGTCAAGCAGAGGGCCGTGCAGTTTAGAATATTCATTTGTTTTAAAATTATGATAAATTCTACAGGGAAGCTATAAAAAAAGATGGAGAACATTTGTTCTCTATTGCCACCAAGGATAGGACAAAAGCAGTGGATTTAAAATTACAGGAAGGTAGATTTAGGCTAAATATTAAGATGTTCTGCTAGAATAAATCAACCGTAGGAGGGCCTGCCTGGTGTGGAGGTTATGGAAATCTCCTTTCCTTCCTGTAGGCTTTCATTAAAAGACTGGACAGGCATCTGTCAAGGGTGCTTTTAGGTATAGTGTATCCTGTCTCAAAGAAGGGGTTAAACATCCCTCTTTGATGTCCCTTCCAACTTTGATGTCCCTTTGATGTCCCTTCCAGCTTTCCAGTTCTATGATTCTAGGAGTTGGTTGCTTGAGCATTGGGGTAGACATGACTACCTCCTAATTCACTTTAACCCTGTGTGTGTTCACATGAGCACAGGTAAAAATAAGAATAAATGGTTGAGGGTAGCTACTGTTCCAAGGAGGCAAGATTAGACTGGGAAGGAAGGCAGTCTGGATGGAATTCTTGTATGTACTGTTGGGAGGATTTTCAAGTAAGGTAAGGTCTACTATATTCTTCACAGTCTTCTACTGTCACAAGCACGCCTTAGTATTTCCTCCTTTTTGTGTCCTTCACACAACATCCCCACCTCATTGATACTTATTTTTCTATCCTCCTACTAGAAGCTAACCTGCAGATCATCTCTTCCTGCAGGTAACTAATTCCAGCATCTGGATGCATTCCCTCCCAACCACTCCCCCCCCCCCCCGGGACACCAGCATTGATAGCTGCTGCTCGACCCTGTGGGCGGCAGCCCTCGGGCAGCGCCCGACGGGTGGCAGCAAAAGGGCACTGGCCATTTTGTGGCCGTTGAGAGACCCGTAAGGACCCTGCTCCAGGAACAACAGGCATGCAACACAGCCTCTTCCAGCGGTCGCTTGGACCCTCCCACACCACCCGCAGGCCTGTTTATCCCCTCGGTTGCCGTGAATACCACCACTGGAATGTCTCCCCGTATCTCCCCCACTCCCTCACCCTCCATCTCTCCTCTCCTTCTCCCACTGCTGCTGTCTCCCCTGCTTCTCCCTCTTCCTCCTCCAACACTCTTTCTCCAACCTCCCCGCCCCTTATTTTCCCCCTTGCCTATTTCCCCTCCTACCCCATCCCCCCTTAACCATTCCCTGCAAGCCCCCTCCTCCACCCACCCTCTCACAATCCCTGCAAGCCCCATCGCTCCACATCCCCCAACCTCATCCACATTCCCTGCCTTCCCCCTGATCGACTTCCCTTCCCCTGCTCCCTCTGGAGCTGCCGCTCTTCCATTAGCAAAGCCCCCTTCATTCATGACCTCTTCCTTTCTCACCGCTTTCAACTCATTGCACTTACTGAAACCTGGATCTCTCCCACTGACTCTGTCACTTCTGCCACCCTCTCCTCTGGAGGCCTTTTGTTCTCTCACCGTCCCCACCCCGAAGGCCAGGGTGGTGGCGTGGGCCTTCTACTTGCCAACCCCTACCGATGCCAGCCCCTCTCCCCTCACACCCCTTCCCTTCCTTCAAGGCCCACTTGGTGCGTCTCTACTCCCACCTTCACCTTTGTGTCAATGTCATTTACCACCCTGCTGGCCCCCTTTCCTCTTTTCTCCCAGACTTTGAATCCTGTTCGGGCGTTCAGAAAAAGGCTCTCTGTGTGAGGAATGATGGCCCCAGCCCTCCCTGAGGATACCCTCGCTCTTATTCTCGGGGACTTCAACATCCATGTTGACACACCTTCCCAACCCTCTATCTCCCGCTTTCTCTACCTAACCTCCTCCTTTGATCTCTGCCTCTGTTGATTCCCCCACCCACACCAACGGCCACTCTCTCGACCTCATCTTCTCCAGAAACTGTCCTGTTGCTGACCTCTCCTTTGACCTTTGTTCCATGTCCGACCATCACATCCCTTCCTTCAGCCTCTCCCACCAACCCCCATCTTCTTCCCCAGTTTCACACCCCTTCCATGATCTGCAGGTTGTCAACCCTTTAGACTTTGTCTCCTCCCTCTCCTCCCTCTTTCCTCCTGTCTTTTCCTCCTCCTCCCCTGATGCTGCCATCTCTTGTCTCAACGCCTCTCTCGCCTCGACCCTCGACTCTCTTGCCCCCCTCTCCTCCCGCCCCATTCAACCCCAAAACCCCCATCCTTGGTTCACCCCTACTATCCGCTACCTCCGCTCCTGCATTCGGGTTGCTGAACGCCTCTGGAGCAAATCCCGCTCCCACCCTGACTTTCTCCACTATAACTTCTCCCTCTCCTCCCTCTCTTCCACTATCTCCCTGGCGAGGCAACACTCCTATGCCTCCCAGGTTGAATCCTACTCTTGTGACCCTCGCCACCTCTTCTCCACCTTTGACTCCCTTTCAAGCCCCCCTGCACCCCTCCACCCTCTTCCCTATCTGCTCAGAACCTCACGTCATTCTTCACCTCAAAGATTGACAAGATCCGCCAGGACATTGCTTCCCACATGTCTCCTCTCCCCGCTCCCTCACCACCCCCTCCCCCCACTCTCCTCTCTTCCTGCCTCCCTTGAGGAAATCTCCTCTCTGCTCTCTTCTTCCAACCCCTCCACCCACCCTCTCGACCCAATCCCCTCCCGCCTCCTAACCTCCATTGCTCCCACTATAGCCTCCCCCCCTTCTACATGTCATTAATCTCTCCCTCTCCACTGGCTCCTTCCCCTCTGCCTTCAAGCATTCCACTGTCTCTCCCATCCTCAAAAAGTCCACCCTTGACCCTTCTGACCCCTCTAGTTACTGGCCAGTCTCCCTCCTACCCTTTGCCTCTAAGCTTCTAGAACATGTTGTCTACTCCCGCTGCCTGGATCTCCTCTCTGTCAACTACTCCCTGGACCCTCTCCAATCTGACTTCTGCCCCCTTCACACCACAGAAACGGCCCTTGCCAAGATCACCAACGATCTACTGGTCGCTAAATCTAAGCGCCTCTACTCCATTATTGTCCTCCTTGACCTCTCTGCTGCCTTTGACACTGTCAACCACTCACTCCTACTGGACTCTCTTTGCTCCCTAGGCTTATGCGGCTTTGTCCTTGAGTGGTTCTCCTCCTACCTCTCTGACCGCTCCTTTAATGTGGCTTTTCCCAATTCCAACTTCTCCTCCCTCCCCCTCTCGGTTGGGGTTCCCCAAGGCTCTGTCCTGGGTCCTCTCCTATTCTCTATCTGCACCCTGTCCCTTGGCAAACTCATTGCCTCCCATGGCTTCCAATATCACCTTTATGCTGACGACACTCATCTCTATCTCTCCACCCCTTCTCTCTCCCCTTCTGTCCAAACTCGCGTCATCAACTGTCTCTCTGATATCTCCGCGTGGATGTCCCCATGTCAGCTCAAGCTCAACATGGCTAAGACTGAACTCCTTATCTTTCCTCCCTACCCTTCCTCCCCCTTTTCCCCCTCCATCCTTATTGATGGGGTCACCATCCATCCTGTCCCCCAAGTCCGTAGCTTGGGCTTCGTCTTCGACACTCACCTTTCCTTCAAACTTTACATCGACTCTGTTGCCAAGTCTTTTCGCTTTGCCCTCCGTAACATTGCATGGATTCACCCCTTTCTCTCTGTCTCCTCAGCCAAAACCCTTGTTCATGCCATGGTCATCTCTCACCTTGACTACTGCAACCTCCTTCTTAATGGCCTCCCCCGCTCTCACCTGTCCCCCCTTATTTCCATCCAAAACTCCGCTGCTAGGATCATCCACTCAGCCCATCGCTTCTACCACGTGCAACCTCTCCTCTCCTCACTTCACTGGCTCCCCCTTCCTGCATGCATCCTTCACAAACTCTTGGTATTTACTTACAAAACCCTTCACAACCTGGCTCCCCCTTACCTCTCAGCACGTATCTCCTTACACACTCCTGCGCGCACTCTCTGCTCCTCCTCTGTCCCCTCCTTGCTCTCCCTCGTCTCCCCTGCTCACCTAACCTCCTTTGTCCCATCTCCCTTGCTGCCCCCCATGCCTGAAACTCCCTCCCTGCCTGCATACACCTCACCCCCTCCCTCCACACCTTCAAATCCCTCCTCAAAACCCACGTCTTCCTCGCCACGTTTCCCGACGTGTTAGAACTTTCCTCTCAATATTGTCTGCCCTCCCCATTGACTCCTGCCTAACTGCAACCAAGCCAAGCATGTGCACCTGAGACGTCGCATCCGCTTGAATGTTTTTATGCCTTGTCTCTCCCTATGTCCCCTCTCCTTGTCTTCCTCCTCCGAGTCTATTAGATTGTAAGCTGTAGGCAGGGACCGCATCTATCTCATTGTTCTGTAAAGCACCAGGTACACAGCTGGTGCTATACAAATGCTAATAAAATCAAATAATAACAACAACAACAACAACAATGGAAGGGAGGAGATAAAGCTTTAGACCAAACAACAACAACAACAACAAAGGAAGGAAGGAGAGAAAGCTTTAGACCATTGGTTTCCCATGTTCGTAAGAGACGACTCCAAATTAACTCCTTCAGAGCAAAAACCTCAGATCTGGAATGTTTGTAAGAATACACCCACATAGCATTGAGGACACTTATCCTCTTTTTTATTGTCCAAAAGGACCTCCTAGCAGTTGAGATTGTGCTTAATCAGTCTGATGTGAGGGGATAGCCTGGTTTACAGTGATTTATTTCAGAGGAAATATTCAGAATGACTTTATTAAAGCACCCCAAGATTTTCCAGATACTTTCTGCTACCACCCATATTGTACTCACCTACATTATTTATTTTTTTCCTTAGCAGACATTATGGTCACTTGTCACACATTGCACACTCCTATTTCTAATACCCATTTCTGATCTCATCCATAACCTCCTCTTGCCACATCTAGGCCCATCTTTTGTTTTTTTTGCTGAAAGTTAAACTGAAATATTTGACTTTGGTCAGACTCATTAAACCACTTACTGTTACTCATGCATTGTGCAAACTTTACGCACCTCATGCAGAGTGTATGCAGGCAATACACGTGCTGCACACGAGATGCACAACACGTGGAAAACTTGCACATCTACACACACCTTGCACACAGCGCATGCATGAGGCACAGACTGGGCCCACTGATTTCAATGGGACTACTCTAGAGTAGTAAGTGGTTTGAGGACCACAGTCTTTTAGTGTAGTGCAGAGTAACAAGTTTTATTTTTTTTATTGTCATCATAGTTTGCATTATTCTTGAAGAAAACTACAGAACTTTACACATGTAAGGTTACAGGAATTTACATCTGTACCTTCAGTCACAAGATTGGTCTACACACACTGTATGCACAGGTATAGTTGTAATGGTAAAACAACTGACCGTGTGATAATGAAACATGGACTGCAGCATACATGATCACAGGACATGCAGCTATACCTTAAACCCTTTTAAGGGATATAGCTATGCCAGTATTATGGGTTTATTTCAGTACAACCACGTCTATGCTACAGAGTTGCACTGGTGCAGACATACTGATTTCACTTTGTGTAGTTGTACAATCATATACCTGGAAATTTCGAAGGGACCTCAAGAGTCATCTAGTTCAACCCTCCTGTTCTAAGGCAAGATACCCTATACCAAAAGACATCCCAGACAGATGCCTGTCCAATCTTTTCTTGAAAATGATTTAGGGAAGGAGAACTATTTTCCCCCTTACATTTAACCTAAACCTATCTGTCCATAATTTAATCTTATTCCTTCTTGTCTCCTATCTTATTCATGGCATCCTTCTAGATATTTGACAACTGTCAACATGTCCTCCTTTAATCTTCTTTTCTCTAGGCTTAACACGCCTCGTTCTGTCAGCCTTTCCACATATGAGATGTATTCTAGACCCTTGTTCCATCTCCATTCTCCTCTGAATCCTTTCCAGTTTGTCAACACACTTCTTGAAATGTGGATCCCAAAACTGACTAGTGCTGAACAGTGGTACCATAACTTCCTAATCTCAGATATGATGCTTTAGCCTTTTCTGCAACAGCTTTTATACCAGTTAAAGTAAACATATGGAGAAAAGCAGGTTGTTGTGGGGTTTGGTTTTTTAAAAAAAAACTTGATTGCTATCTAATTAACACTGTTTCTTTTCTCAGTAAAATCATATAGATGGAGACAAATTCGTTCATATTATTTCTACTATTCGATACCAACTTCTGTTATGATAGTATGCCTGAAAGCTTGCATACTTGTCACCAACAGATGGTTCACTTGCTAACAGATATTAACTGAACTATTTTTTCCCCCATTTCTTTCATTTGCGACCAACACGGCAACCAGTCTCTCTAGTAGGGATGGGTGAACAGATCATAGTTTGGGTTTGGTTGTTCGGTACGGTCCAGTTTGGTTCGTCCGTTCGGTTCGGCCGTTTGGTTCATTTGCTGCGTTCGGGTTCAGCCGTTTGGTTCGGTTCGGGCGTTCAGAAAAAGGCTCTCTGTGTGAGGAATGATGGCCCCAGCCCTCCCTGCTGGTAACTTGGCCCCAGAACCCTGACGGCGGGTTCTGGGGCTGGAGTGACTGTTTCTTGATGCGGTAGAATGACATCATCTCCGTGTGAGGAATGATGGCCCCAGACCCATGATGGAGGGTCCTGGGGCTACTAGAGTGGCAGCTTCTAGATACATATTGGCCACAGCCCTCCCTGCCTGTAACTTGGCCCCAGAACCCTGACGGTGGGTCCTGGGGCTGGAGTTGCTGTTTCTTTTTTTATATCTATCTATCTTACATATATATCTATCTCTACACTAAATCTAACTGCTATTAACTATTCTAAAACCTATTGAAATAAATGGAATATCCTAATAATTAACAAAGGCCTTGTCCTAAAAACACACTGTATCTCTATCTATCTCTATAACTAAGCTAACTACTATGTATATCTATATAGTAACTGTCTATCTAATAACTAGTGGTGGGACCCCGGGCCCATTACCAGCTACCGGATTTACCGGTTACCGGTTCTGCGAAAACCAGATTCCCGGATTAAATCCGGTATGCCGGTACTGGATTTATTTCATTGGTTTCAATGGGGCGCTGTGTCCCCATTGAAACCAATGAAATAAATTAATTCCCTCCCCCTCCCCCTCCCAGGCTGCGCGGGTGGAAGGGGGGACACCCCCCACCCACCCTGCCCAGCCTGGATTTTTGTTTTAAAAAAGACCCAGAGGCGAGCCCACCCCCCAGCACC
>QEPC01008118.1:885050-924705 GCA_003113815.1 Sphenodon punctatus | reverse complement strand
AAACACAAAGAACACAGGGAGGGGTACAAAACTGAAATGAAAATCAATCTAATAATATTCCTACTCTAAATAAATCCAAAACTTAAAACAGGGGAAGGGAATCAGGGATGGAATAAGAGGGAGAGGGGAAAGGATTCAATGGAGGGGGGAGGGAGGAAGGAAAATTGAACCCAGAGAACACAGGGAGGGATAAAAACAAAAAACAACAACTAAATCTATCTAAGCTAAGCTAAATAAATGAGAATATGGAGGTAGGTGGGTTGGATAGGTAAAATAGGGGGAGGATGGCAATGGATTAAGAATAGGAAGGAACAAAAACTGCTGGGAGAGACGGAGCCTTCTGAAATGCCTGCTGTTCAGGAACAGTGACTAGCTCAGAAGGTGTTGGGAAGGGGGGGAGGCAATCAGTTTTGTTTCTTGCTGTGCCCGCCTCACCACAAGCCCCATTGGCTCAGTGCAGCCTAGCCCGTGGCTAATCGCAGACTGCGAAGCCAGTGGTCTGAGGCAAAAAGGGATGGTGATTGGGCATGCTGGCTGCTACTCCAAGCCTCTTCACCCCTGGTGCCTGGAAGTCTGCTCTTCAGCTGACTCCCCCTTCCTGTCATGTTTTGCCTTCCAGTGACACATTTTTGCCACCCAAACTCACCCGAACGCGATCCGAACTGATCAAACTGTTCAGTCATTTCAGCATTCAGAATCTAGTTCAGTTCGGTCAGTTCGTGTTCAGATTCAGTTGTCCGAACAGGCTGAGTTCGGGCCAAACTCCGAACTGCATTCGCCCATCCCTACTCTCTAGACTAAAATCATACAATAGTCTATGCTGCCTCTTTGCTGGCTTCCCCAAAAAATAAAAGAAAAACATGTGGGAAAAGGATTCTATTGTACTTTCTACTGTAGGTTGGGTTTTTTAGTATAATGACTGAGATTAGTGGATATTTCACTATAACATATTACAGGCACTCTCATGGGATGTCAGCCACTCTTTTTCAGAAGGTCAGCATGAAAGCCTTTGCCCTACTTAAATCCATGGGACTGAACCTGAGCAAAAATCCCTATGAAAGAACAAGAATAAACTTGAAATGACAACATGAGTGTGAGAATTACTAGCATAAAATATGGACCCATGGAGGCTCAAATGCCAAGAACCCCACGCACCCTATGGATGGCCCACAGCAACTCAGAAAATGCTCCACAAAATATGGGGCCTATGAGACAACTCTAAACAATAACATGTGTAACATATAGGCCCAAAAGACCTGCAGACAACTCTGTTTCCTGATAGAGATGCTATGTTTAAGTGACTCCCAAAAGTTAATTATAGCAACATTTTCCTTCTTATGGGTAAATCTGTGTCTGCCCATCAAACAAGACTTATTTATTTATCCAGGAATTTGGCAGGCAGGGATAGAGTTGTTTTAACTGGATTTTTTTATATTTTCACAGAATTTATATTTTATTGGGTTTTTATTTTTATGTTGTCGCCCCCCCCCCCCCACATTCCCCCCGGTCTTTGGGGAAGGATGGGATAGAAATCTAAATAAAAATAAAAAATAAAATAAGTTAGTTGGGTGACAGCATCACCATTTAACACAGGGCCCCAGCTTGTTTCCCTGGATCCAGCACTGGTTACAGACTTGCGTGGAATTCATTAAAGTGAAAATGTCTCCCTTGTCCTATATTCAGCCATTATAGGACTCTCCCTCTCCTTCAGATTTTTTGTCTTCCACGCATATTGTCCATGTTGGTTGGAGTCTGTAAGTGCTACTTTATATATAACAGATATGATCTTCATTATCAAAACATTTTGCTTTCGAGAAGATAATATTTCCATCCAAAAATAATTTATATTTATTTTCTGTGAAGGCCTCTAAAAGTACTTCATGGCTCCCAGTTCACAAAGATTATAACCTAAAGCCATACATTCTGAAATCATGTATTCCCAGTTACTCCCACTCACGTAAAGCCAAACTGGCTACCACAGCTTTAAAGAAGGCAATAAAGTCAATCTGGTCTCCTCAAAAGTATATTGTTTCAGGCCTATGGCACCAACCCTGAATTAAGATCTATATCACAGGTAAGGAACAATTCCCCTCCCAGGGGACACTGAAAATTAGTACAAGCTCCAGGGGCCACAGAGAAGTTGGGGATGTGAATGCTTATGGGGTGCACTCAATAAGAGGAGGGTCCAGGCCATGGAACTTTCCCCTATCCTAGTGTGCATGCCCCCATCTCTACTCCCTTACCCTGAACTCAGGCCACTTTCAGACATGCCCACCCCTGCATATATTTGGGCTGTGGGGAGGGAATGCGCAGCCCGAATATGCATGGGGATAGGCCGGTCTGAAAGTCATCCATCCACCCCCCAACCCACCCCCGTCCCTCCGCATGCAGCTGTGCTAGCAGAGACGCACAGGAATGCAGAGCAGGAAATCGATCTCTGCATCCCTGCGTATCTCTGCTGGCAAAGCAGAGTGGGTGTGGGTGTGCTTTCAGACTGGCCTATCCCCATGCATATTCAGGCTGCGTATTCCCCCACACAGCCCAAATATGCAAGGGGGGGGGGGAGTATGTCTGAAAGTGGCCACAGTCTTTCAGTGCTCAGGGTTAGGAACTGGCTCAGGGTCCAGTTCCAGGACAGAGGTGAAATAAAAACTAGTCACAGGCCACATATGGTTTCTGGGCCTGAGGTTCCCCACTTGTGCTGATGACCCAGTAGCATATAGGTTCTCTGGAGCCCGTTTATAGAAGTGGGCAGGGCCTTAACAGCAGATAGAATGAGAGGTAGGGATGGTAAGCCATGCTGGCCAACCTGGAAGAAAAGGTAACTTCAAGGAACATTTTTATTTAGAGTTGCCCACAACAATAGAATGTGTCCTTTCCAGCGTGTTTCAGAGTTTTCCAAAATGTTATTTCCATACACTGTTTTGGCCCCCACACCTTGGCTCCTTGACAGTAATTTGGTAATTCTTGATACAAAACCTTCTCAGATGCTTATTTCAGACAGTCCCTCCTCTCTCTCGTTGAATAATTCCGGCTGTTTCCAGCCTAATCAAATTATATTTTTGAAATGTTTCCTCGCTGAATCCCACAAGATTGTTTCTCATATCCCCCCCCCCCCTGCTTTTTAAGCTAACTAGTCTCGAGCTGCCAGCAAAGTCTCGTGGTCCTTTTTTGAGGAATGCTTGTCACTCGCCAGTCCTCCACAAATCTGACCTGTCAGATTAGTGCATCTAAAAATATCAGCCAAGAAAGACCACACACATTCTGACTTCCCAAATTGTTGATGCTGATTTTCGGTATCTGCTACAGGGTCATGTATGGTTCTATAGTGTATTAACTATTAGTGTATGTGGGGGGAGTGGGGGACAATTAAATCAGGAGTGCTCATTGGGCTACCACAAAACTGCTGTGGAATATATTGTAGAGTTAGCTTTCTGTTCAATAACATACAGCAGAAATTTCTTCAAAAAAGAACTTTACTAAGAGCTCAGAAGACATGCTTCCATACTGTACAGACTGCATGGGACAAGATGGAGGACAGAGAAAGAAGAAGAGAGGCGACAAGGAGAAAAAAAACTGTTTCATCCCCTGACCCTCCCCCTACTGGACAAGCCCCATATTGAGCTTGTAGGGCTTGCAATGGGCTTTTACTTGTGACCGTTGCACATTCCAACCCCCCTTCTCAACAGTCATTAGTTAAACCCACTAGGTTCATTCTTCTTAATAGCTTGAGATGGCGTTCCCCTGCTAGTGGCTTCATGAACACATCCGCTGTCATATCCTCTATACGACAGTATTGCAGATCTAGGAGTCCTTGTTCCTGTGAACCTTTCAGCAAATGGTATTTTACATCAATGTGCAGTGTACATCTGGGGTTGATTCTTTTTGTTTGCGCCAGCACTATACATCCTTGGTTGTCTTCCAGGATCGGCGTGGATCTGTCCAATTTTTTCCCCAGATCATTCAGAAGCTGTCGCAACCAGATAACTTCTTGGCTAGCATGTGCCGCTGCCACGTACTCTGCCTCCATCAAGGAAAGTGTCACAGAGACTTGTTTCCTACTGCACCAGCTGATGGGACCTCTATGAAGCAAAAATAGGTCCCACTGGTAGATTTTCGGTCCAAATGGTCTCCAGCCCAATATGCTTCCACGTACCCTATCAGGTCTGGCACGGAAGTTGTTGGGAGCCATAGCTTGAGGTTCACAGTCCCTTTCAGGTACCGTAAGACCCTCTTCATTGCGTTCCAATCCCTTTGGGTTGGGGCTGAGACTCGTCTACACAGTATACCTATTGCCACCACAATGTCAGGTCTTATGATTGTGGAAATGTACAAGAGCTTTCATATTGCCTTTCTATATTCCTTATTGTCTGGCAGCAATGAGCTCAGTTGCCGACGCACCCCTCCCCGAGAAATGAGACACGAACACATGACATGGATTTTAACTGGCCGCATCGTTCTGACGAGTTGGTGGGATTGCTCTAAGCAATCCAGGGTCCAGTATTTTCCTCCTACGTTTCAACATTATTAAATCACAGGTGTCTGGCCTGGACGTGCCTTCCAATGCCAACACCAAATTGAATAAACATCTAACAACAACATCCCCTTTGAACAGCGCCCTGGCAAAGGCCGAAGGGGAAACAACTTGCCCGTTCGGGCTTGAGTAAGGAGGGTGGTGTCATCAGATTGAGGGCCATGCTTGCCCTTACCCCTTTTGACATTCCTCCCAGGGAAACGATCATGCTGTAGCCATGCCCTGCTTCTCGGCAAGTCTCATTCCCCCATCTCTTATGGAGATGACTCTTTGATCTATTCTATCTCTACCTAACCACAAAATCCTATTAACCATACTGGACCCCCGCCACCACTACGGCATCACCCAGTTTCTGGCCAACTGCCGTAGCCCCACCAACTCTCCATTCACACCATAGTATCCAACAACCTTACTATATTATCTAAGTATAAACTAGTGCCCTCGGGCGATAAATGAACTCCATCATTCAAGAACAACTCTGGTCTCGCATGGGTTATTTGCGAGTGCTGCACACAGGTGCCTCCTAGCCCTAACCACCATTTATTGATTTCCCTGTTCACTCCTCTCCTTGCCCTATCTATCTTTCTGGGGTGGATGTCCCCTCCCCATGTTAGCCGTGGAACCAGGTGGGTCCACAAAATTGTAACCCCTTGAAATATTTTCTTAATTAATGGTAGTTGTGTTTTGATTTGTATTATTAAACTTACACTAGTTCCCACCCTCAAATCATTCTCTCCCACATGGATTATGATGATAGACGGGTACTCCTGATTTTTTAACCTGTTTAACATTGGCATCACTTGATGCCACTTCATACCCCCTTTTCCTATCCATCTTATTCTAGCCCTGTGTGCCAAGCCAAGTTGGGTGCCCTTTTGAGAACGTTTCGCCGCTTCTTCAGCACGGCGTACGAAACTGTGTCCGACTATCCATACCACCAGCTTCTCACCCCGATGGTGTCTATGTCCTGCATAAATAAAAGGAAGTTATTGGTTTTGTTTTTCCGGTCGAATATATCCCTTGTAGGCCCTGGATCTCCACCTTCCTATGGCCCTGATATCTGCACCCGAGAAGCCTGCTGAGTCGGCTGCTGTTGCTGCGCCCATTCTAAACGAGTGTGTTCCATATATTTCTGGTGGCATTCCAGCCTCTCTCAAGGCTTTCTTAAGAACACTGGTAACTTGGTAGCATGTTATTGGGTTACCATTCAGATGTATGAATAGATTTCCCTGATATGAGGGGCGAGCCTTAAGGTAGTCTTGTACCGCTCTCACTGGGCATATGTCCCCCTTGCTTGTCGGATGTAGTGTCACTGTGTGCCCCCTCCCCTTTTGGTCAGTCTTAGACCGGCGTATCAAGAATGTTAATCCCCATGGTCTTATTCCTACATCCTGCCACCTTAGAGCCCTTCCAGATCTGTCATACCTTCCCTCAGCTACCACTTCACTTATCCTGCAGGCTGCAAAAAACATTACCTTAAATATGGTGGCAAAAGTCATTGCCTCATATTGATTGAAACAAAACCCTGGCAGAACCTGGCACAGCTTCCTTAGGTTTGTAAGGGAAATAGGGGCCCTCGTATCGCCCTGGTGTTCTTGCTCCCGTGTCCAGCTTTCTATCATACGCTTTGCAAAGAATCCTTTGTCAGGTGTTGGGTACCCGTGCAAGCGATTTATAAATGCCAATGCGGCCACCTTAACGGCCAAGGTCCTGCCTGCCAAACCTTTGTTTCTTAATTTTATCATGAATTGTAACAATTCCTCCTCCTGTATTGGGCCATCCAATCTCCACCCTTTTTCCATCCTAAATTCCTGAAATTCTCTGAAAGCTCGATTATAAGCTGTCTGAGTGCGGGTGGCCAAGGATCCCTGCACGATATTCCTCATCTCTATTCGCCAAGGCTCCAAAGTTCCTTGGGGAAAATTTCTGGGTCGGGGGCCGCCTCCGGCGCTAGTTCCCGGAATCGCGCCATCTGTAACCGAGAGAGGGCATCGGCAATGGTGTTGTCTATCCCTGGTACGTGACGGGCTGTGCATAGGATATTATGATTTAAGCAAGTTAGGACCAAAACTCTTACCAAGCGCATGACTCTCGGTGATTTTGATGACATGGCATTAACAACATGGACTACAGCCATATTGTCACACCAAAATACCACCGTTTTGTTGTTAAAGTCCTTCCCCCAAAGTTTTACTGCAAGGACGATGGGAAAGAGCTCTAAAAAGGTCAAATCCCGAGTAACATCAGATTCCGTCCATGACGGGGGCCATGGGGCCGTGCACCAGCGTCCGTTAAAATATACCCCGAAGCCTACTCCCCCTGCTGAGTCAGAATGGACTTGAAGGTGGGCACCTTCCTTCAGTTTATCTAGCCAAAAACTCACTCCGTTAAAAGTTTCCAAAAATGTTGTCCAGATCCCAATATCACTTTTTATCTCCCTTGTCACCCTAACATGGTGGTGTTGGGGAGGGCTACCAGCGAGCGGAGCATACAATCGGGATAGGAATGCTCTGCCTGGTGTTACTACTCGGCAGGCAAAGTTCAGACTGCCCACCAATGATTGTATTGTCCGTACTGTTACCTTCCTGGCCGTTCTACATGCCTGCAGTTTTTGTTTAAGCTGTTCCAATTTATCGGCAGGAAGACGAGACAAACCCAAAACTGTGTCGATTTCAATTCCTAAATACGTGAGTCTTGTAGAAGGACCCTCCGTTTTTTCGGGAGCTAGCGGGATACCCAGGTGAGATGCCAAATTTTGGAAATCTTTAAGGAGACCTTCACACACCCCTTTGGTTGAAGGGGCAATTATCAAGAAATCATCGAGATATTTTGCCACCTCCCCTTGCCCTATGAGCCGTCGAAAGAGCCACTCAACCGTCGAGCTGAAACGCTCGAAAGCAGAGCAGGAAATCGAACAACCCATAGGCATAGCCCTATCGTAATAATACGCCCCTTCAAATTTCATCCCCAACAGGTGAAAGCTGGTTGGGTGGACTGGGAGTAGACGGAATGCGGATTTGACATCGCATTTGGCCAAACGAGCCCCACTACCGAAAGCCCTGACTCGTTCGATGGCTTTGTCAAAGGATGTATATTTTACCGTAGCAAGCTCTTTCGGTATGGCGTCATTTACCGACCCCCCCCTCGGGTAAGAAAGGTGATGTATTAACCTAAATTCCCCGGGGTTCTTCTTTGGCACAATCCCAAGTGGGGATATTATAAATTCTTTAAAGGGGGGTTCGTCAAATGGCCCAGCTATCCTCCCCTCCTCCACTTCTTTGCTAAGTTTGTTTCTGACTACCTCTTCCATTCCCCTTACAGATTTCAAGTTAGGTGGTTCATGTCCCTTTTTAACATATCCTACCGGAATAAGAAAACCGTGGCGGAAGCCTTGAACTACATACCGCACTTCCTCCTTGTCAGGGTGATCTGCCAGGGCCTTTTCAAGTCTCCTTATTTTAATTGGTGTTGGGCCCCTTTCCCTTTCCACCCCCTTGCTGACTACCTTGGTTGTTCGGAACCGGTCCCGTTCCCGACTGGAGTCTTCTATTGCCCCCTGTCTTTCCTCTGTAACATGTGGAGACTGAGTGGGAACCCCCACACACGTTACATGCGTGGCGGAACTTACAACTACCCCTAGTGCATCTGCCATACCTGTTGTATTCCCAACAGGTGGCATTCCCTAACCGTTTTCCTTCCGACCTATTGGGATCATTCGCCGGGGCCACTCCCCCTTTTATCAAGACGTGGCCGCTATCGGTCTTTGTTGCCTTGGTCGTATCGACCATGCAGTCGAGCCAAAGGTCCTGGGCGTGGCGATCCCATCGCAAGCCTGGGGTAAAGGATGCCCTGTGGCGAAAGGCCTCATCATAGCGTAGCCATGCGCCCGAACGGCCCACTCCATACGCTCTTTTGACGATGTCGGCGTATTTCAGTAGCTCAACCGCCCGTTCCGGGAAAACCTCCAGCCTCACCCCGAGGTATACCGAGAAAGCCGATGACCAGTTCCCCCAGTTCCTATCTGGTTTGGGCCTTCTAAACCTCTCCTTATCTTTGTCATCTACCTTTTCTGATGGGTCAACGATGGGGTCGCTATACAGGAGGGCGAAAATATCTATGTACTCGCCCCTCCATATCTTCTCTCTGGTGGTATATGTGAGATGTTCCCCGATGGGGGATGATAATTCGGAATAACCCCCACCCCATGGGGGACACCGGGTGTGTGGAAGGCTGATGGGGTAATTGCAAGGCAGTGCTGTGGCAAGGTGCCAGGTCAAAGGCTGGCTGGATGGAATGTGTCCCCTGTGCCTTAAATCCTGCCCCCACAGAGGAGTACCTCATCGGAAGGGGAACAGGAGCCACCTTCACCCACATCCCATTCCACCACAGCATCTGGGGGGATGACCATTGGCCTAAGGGCTGCAGCTGTGGCGCCCCCTGTTGGTACCCTAGATGGTCCCATCGGCTCAATTGTTTGCCCGCTCATCCCAATTCCTGCCTGTACCCTTGCCCCTTCAATTCTTTGGCGTAACCTAGGGTCTGATTGATAGAGCCAGTGGAGCTCGCCTCTTTGCTCCATCCCCTCCCTATAATCGCCCCCATGCCATAGATTCTCCTCAACTTCATAGCTCCCGGCCGCTTCCTCTCTCCTCTGGTGCAGTGGGGGCCTCCTGCTTTGGGCCATCTGGTGCAGTTCCCTCTCTAAAACCTGGATCCGGTTCCACATTGCCCGATCCCCTCCATCGCCGTGTTCAGTATTGTCCTCTATGTCTAACCCTTCATTTGCTCCTCGTGGTGAACCTGTTGGGCTATATAAACCGCTTCCGGGCACACCGGGGTCCCCCCCTTGTGGAGGGGTCCTGAGCGTGGCTGAGGGTGGAGCCCTCTGCCTCGCTGAGGCCTGTCTCCCTTGTTGGCCCACCCCTGTCGCTTCCTGCAGCCCTTCCTCCGAGTCCCGGAGATGTGAATGGGGCCAGCTGTCTGGGCCGGGCATATTCCCTTGGGCTGGGATTGCTATCCCGGTACTTCTCATGCCCTGCCCCAGTGTATTGCTCTGGGCCCTTACTCCTGCCATCCTCCTATGACTCCAGTCTTCTTCCCTGTACCGGGCAGGGGGGATAATAGGCCTACAGCCTGGTCGCCCCCCTCCCCCCATTGCCCTTTCTTCCTGAGCCCACACTTCTCTGAGGGGATTAGGGGGTGCTTCCCCCAGGTTGCATCCCCGTACGGGGACCCCTTCTCTTTCCTGTTCTTGACCCCTCAGGGATGCTGCTAGGGCTTCGCAGGCCTGCATCTCACCCCTGGATGGTGGGGGGGTGCCTCACTCACCTCCCCCATGTCACTGGGGTGCCCCCTTTCTGCGGGATCAAACTCATTTGCTGGTGCCGGGCGCTTCTTGGCGCGCTGCGTCCCAGCCGCTTTCTTCTTTTGCCGGCCCATTTCCCCGTGTCGCAGCAGCAGCAGCAGCAAAATGTGGTGCTGCTTGCTGAAAGGATTTTTGCCGAATGGCTGAGACTGTGCATGGGCTGCAGTGGCTCCACCCCCTTCTCTAACAAGGGAGAAAGCACTGCCCCCACACTGACCAATCAGGCGGCCCGTACACGGCCACCTGATTCCAGTGCACCAATCAAATGTGCACGGGCTATTCCACGGGGTTTCCCAACCCCCAAATACACTTTTGTGCCCTTTCTCAGCTCAGGAAGAGCTGGGGCGTGGCAACCTCCCCCCACCCCCGATCTGGGGGGGCGGGGGGCCTTTCTTTGCTCTCCTTTAGTAGCTGGTTTCCATAGGGGTATTTGCTGCCTTTGCACCCCTCATGCCAAAACTTTCTATCATATCTTCTATTGCCTGTCTTTGGTTGAGAAGATGGCTTCCGTCGTCTTCTCTTTCAATTTTTATTCCAAGGTAGTGCATTATGTTACCCAGGTCCTTAGTTTCAAAGTCCTGATTTAGAGCTCTCATTGTTTCACACTCATCCCCTTCTTCCTTAAAGCATACGATAAGGTAATCGACATAAATTAATACAAAAATCCACCTGCTCCTTAGTCTCTTTGTGTATAAGCAGGGATCTGCTTTGCTCCTGGTAAAATGTTCCCTCATGAGCACCTTGTTTATTTTAGTGTTTCACGCTCTGGCGGCCTGCTAAGGCCCATATATGCTTTTGTGCAGTTTGCATACAAGATCCAGCCTTTCAACGTCTGCAAACCCCGGTGGTTGGTCCATGTAAATATCTTCTTCAACTCACCATTTAGGAACACTGTTTTCACAACCATATGCTTGACTTGCATTCTTCTTCTGGCAACTATACTTAACAATGTTCTGATTGTAGTATGCTTAACTACAGGTGCATATGTTTCATCGTAGTCTTCTCCATACTTTTGGGAATATCCTTTTGCGACAAGTCGGGCCTTGTATCATTCAATGTTTCCCCGCACATTGTCCTTTATTTTAAATGTCCATTTACAACATATAGTCTGTCTCCCTGCGGGCAGTGGAGTAAGTGTCCACATCACGCTGTCCTGCATAGACTTTACTTCTTTTTTGCCACTCTTACCCATTTTTCTGCTTCCCCTTCTGACATCTGTGAGATATCCTCCCAGGATGCTGGCTCTGACAATTTACTGGTGCTAACTTTATAGGACAGATGAGTGGGGAGAATGCCTTTGTTAGACCTCGTCGACTGCCTTGGCTCAGCATCAGCATCTGGTTGTGTCTGTTCCTGCACTTCTGTTACCTTTGTGCCGATTTCGACCATTTGTTTAGAGGATTGATTCCTTTCAGTGGTTTCATCCGTGGTTGATTGATCTCCTTCACCTGGACCTTGGAGTGTCACCACACTGTCACTTGAGTTTTCCACAAAGGTCACACTGTTACTAATGGTTATTCTGTCTCTGCATGGATCCAGGATCCTGTAGCCTTTAGAATGCTCACTGTATCCTATGAGGATGCATTCCACTCCTCTCTTTTGCAGCTTGGTACGTTTCTCCTCTGGGATATATACGTAAGTATATCAAAATATTCTGATGTGGCCCACACTAGGTTTTTGACCATGTCACAATTCATATGGAGTTTCCTCAGTGTTCTAGAACACAGCAGGTTTTGTAGGTAGGTAGCAACAACTGCTGCTTCACCCCAGTATCTTTCTGGTAGTCCAGAGTCTGTTGACATGTATCTAACCATTTCGGTTAGCGTTCTGTTTTTCCTTTCAGCTGTTCCATTCTGCTCGGATGCATACGGCACTGTCTTTTGGTGCTCAATTCCATGGAGTCTCAGGAAGTCCTCTACTTCCTTTCCTGTGAACTCACCCCCATTGTCAGTCTACAGTGTCTTTGGTCTGCACTGGAACTTGTTCCTCATCATGGTCACATAGTCCTGAAGTTTGTCAAATACTTCATCTTTACTCTTCATGACGTATGTGATCATATACCTTGAATAGTCATCAATGAAAGTTACCATATACCAGTTGCCTCCTGGTGCGGGAACCTTCATTGGGCTGCAGACGTCGCTGTCTGTGCAGTTCCTTGATGCTGTCTATGTCCCATGCATCTATGCCACAGGTGGATGCAGTCATTGTGTGGCTTGTGTGCAGTGAGCTTTGCCTGTTCTTTCGCTTTGCTCAGACGGTACAGGTGCTCATCTGCAGTGGCTCTGGCCAGTCCTTTTGTCCCACTTTGAATTGTGCATTCATCTCCCTGGAAACGAATGGTGAGCCCTCTCACTGCCAGGTGCCTCATGGACAGGAATCCCCCTTCTAACTTGGGCACATAGAGGCTAAGCACATCTTTCATGGGTATGGTTAGTGTGCCTCCCTGTGACTGGTTGCAGTACAGGAATCCTTGTCCAATTCCTTCCGCATTGATGCTTCTCCCATCTGCAAGGTAGATCCTTTCTTTACTGCTCAGGTCCAGTCCTGTGAAGAATACTTTATCACTAGTCATGTGGCTCATTGCCCCAGAGTCTACACACCAATTTTGGGATGAGCTGTCTTGCGTTGCTGAAGCACCCACTCCATTGTTGAGTGACTGTGTTGCTGTTTGTGACTTTAGCCCTCTGCTTAGGTGTTCGTGGAGACAGTTTCTGGTGTTCTGCTTTCCATATATAGCAGTCTTTCTTTAAATGTCCCTCCTTTTTGCATCTGAAGCATACTCTGGTTTCCCTCTTAGGAGCTTTGTCTGAGGTTTTCAGTGCAGTCTCATTACCCTGCTTTAGATCATTCTGCAGGTTCTCCTTTCTGCACTGGAATTCATCCGCAAGTCTACCTTTAACAAATTCCAGCTTCAGTTCAGCCTCTGGCCTTGTCTCCAGGGCATTGATGAGGGCACTGTAAGATTCAGGCAGGCTGCAGAGGAGTAGGGCTACCACATGGCTGTCCTTTATATCTTCTCCAATGCCGCGCAGCTGTGCCACTACTTCCAACATGGCATTTATATGCTCCTGCATTTCACTTTCTTTGCCAAGCCTCATTTTGTATAGTTTCCTCAGTAGAAACAGTTTGCTATTCAGGCTAGTTCTCTCATGCAAGTTTTGCAATGCAATCCACATGCCTCTTGCTGTGGTCTCACTTCTTATATGGATTAGCTGGTCATCTTCTACCAATAAACTTATTGTAGCCTTTGCTAACCTGTCCTTTTTATCCCATTCCTCATGATTTGCTGCTGGTCTGTTCGTGGTAATCACCTCCCATAGATCATCTTTAGACAGCAGCATTTCCACTTTAAACTTCCACAATTGGTAGTTTACATTGTTCAGCTTTCCTACTGAAAGTCTGAACTCTGAACTGTTTGCCATACTTGCTTCCCTCCCTTTCCCCTTCTGGGATTTAGGCCTTCTTACTCACAGTCAGTAGGCCTCTCTGTCTGGGAGTTTTTTTTCTTTCAAAGTCTGCACTCCTTCTGGGCTGCTTCTAGTCTTCAAAATGACCTTGAAGATGTCCTGGGCCCATATCCTATTGTAGAGTTAGCTTTCTGTTGAATAACACACAGCAGAAGTTTCTTCAAAACAGAACTTTACTAAGAACTCAGAAGACATGCTTCCATACTGTACAGACTGCGTGGGACAAGAGGGAGGACAGAAAGAGAAGAGAGGAGACAAGGAGAGAAAAAAACTGTTTCATCCCCATACCCTACCCCTACTGGACCAACCCCATATTGAGCTTGCCGGGCTTGCAATGGGCTTTTACTTGTGACTGTTGCACATTCCAACACACATAAGGAGACAGGCTGATGCATTCTGCACCAGCTGCAGTCTCCAAACCAGCACCAAAGGTAGGGAAAGGGAAGGGAAGGGAAAAAAAACCTGTTTCATTCCCTGACCCTCCCCCTACTGGACAAGCCCCATATTGAGCTTGCAGGGCTTGCAATGGGCTTTCACTTGTGACTGTTGCACATTCCACCAGAATAGTCACTCTTTATGGAGAGGAGTAGTGGACTACTTCAGCGTCAAGGTGGTGGGTGTACACAACATTTGGGATTGGATCTCCTGTGGGCAGCATTTGGCAGTTGGGAAATAGAAGTAGGTTGCTGTTTGGAGTTACTGTTGTGACATGAGCATCTAATACTTATTTAGTCTGGAGGCATGAGCTGCCAGAGTGACAACCACATCATTAAACAGTAACACTTTCACACTAGTATAAAATACAATGGTACTTGCAGGAAGGGGAGTGAGAAATGTAAAAATTGCAATGTTATACAGAAAGGAATCTTGCAAGAAAAATAATCTGGTAAAAGATCAATCCATTCTAATGCACAGATGAAAATTACAAAACAAGAAAGCAGGTACTACTTTGTGATTCAGGTTTTTAGTCTGAGTTGCCTGACAATTCCCAGGAATCAAATGGACCATACTGGGGAAGTCATGGATGTGGCTGGAGTGTGAGACTGGCTTGTACATGGTCCCTGAGGGGCAACTGTAAACAGGGCATAAGTCAGAGATCCACACTGAGGCTTCTTTAGCTTGAAGCACCATGGCCAGAGCAAATCCTGGGATGCCTCAAAAACAATCCTGAAGGTTTAA
This sequence comes from Sphenodon punctatus, assembly GCA_003113815.1. Classification (NCBI taxonomy): domain Eukaryota; kingdom Metazoa; phylum Chordata; class Lepidosauria; order Sphenodontia; family Sphenodontidae; genus Sphenodon; species Sphenodon punctatus. The sequence goes on along the minus strand of QEPC01008118.1, from coordinate 910,160 downwards.
AGACAAAAAAAATCAAGCCACTTGCATTTTTCCCTGCCCACCTCCTGTGAGGACGACTCAGTGAGTATGAAGGCACTAAGAAAAAAAGCCAGCTCCAGTGAAGACTGATTTAGAGATGGTCATAGATTTCTTAAAACAGAACAGCAGTCTATCCCCCCGCCCCCCAGCTTGTCTTCCTCACATCACCACCACCAAATTAATATTCAGCATGGTACATACTCATTAGAGCTGAAACTGGTAGTGAGTTTGTTCTTCACAGGTAGTATATGCATTGGATAGCTCTTCAGCTACCCAAACGTTATCCACAACTAAAAATGGGTACTCATGTCCAATTTTTCAGGTGTGCCACTTGGTTTTTCTTGGTTTTTCCAGATTTTTGGTCTAGTGGTTTCAGTATTTCAGGCATTTTGGTTGCAAAATTTTCAGCAATTGCACATGTGCAAATATTGCTGAAATGATGCAACGTATCTACCAAAATAGCCAATACAAAAAAATGGAACCACCAAAATGAATACCCAACAGAATAACCAACAGAATGAAAATGGGCAGTTGTTATTATCCATACTGGTTTGGTACTGCAGATTTTATGTGTTGTCGTCGCACCAGTTCCCACCCCCTCCAAACAAGACAGGACACAAGGTTGGATTTACATGGCTGCATCCTTTATTATCCAATTACAAACAGCCAAATAGATGAGGGAGTGACAGCGCCTACTGTGATACGGGTCCAGTATCAACCATAACTAGCAACTTCAACAGAAGGGGCTGCGAAATACCTTCACTAGCCTCTTCAACAGTAAAAAACATCTCCCCTTCGTCCAGCGCTGAGGGTGCGGCCAAAGGGGACATTGTCCGTCCGGACATGAGTAAGGATTGAGGTTCCTGTCAGTGGGACACCCTTCTCCCAGGGAAACCAACACCCCTGCGTGCCATACCCTGCACCGCGGTACGCATGGCTTTCCCATCCCTTAAGGAGATGACTCCTAATTTTCTTTATCCTACTTAAACGATACTGGACCCCCGCCACCCTGGGTCCAATGAGACTCCGCCGGATCCAGGCCCCCCCACCTATCGCAAAACTAATTCTATACCTGCCTTGAGAGCTTCGCGATAAATAGCATTACCAGCTGGGGACAAATGTACCCCATTTGCCCTAAAGTAACCCACTTCCCTATATGTAGTTTATGTGTGACTAATTGTCCCAAATCCAATTGAAGCTAACCATTTCTTAATCTCCCTATTCATTGTTTTACGCATCTTATCTATTCTTTTGGTTAAATCACCCTCCCCCCACCGTAATCTGGTCACTAACTCTGTCCAAATTATCCTAACTCCTTGAAAATATCATTGGACCTCCCACAAATCATTCTTAATAGCCCGTATCAATTGTACCCCTTTGAGACCTGGCAAATCATTCTCCCCGAGATGAACCACCACTACATCTGGCCTTTGCCATTTTCCCAGTTCCCTAAGCATCGGCAACAGTTGGTGCCACTCATGCCACTCCTCCCATACCAGTTGATTACTGCCCATTCTGAGAGCCCCATCTGGGCTCCAACTGGCGATTCTCATGCCGCCTTCACTGCCTAGCGTACCAAACTGTGCCCGCATATCCAAATCCTAGCCCGTCTGTACACGGCACGATCTGTCAATGGAAAGGAGATGGCATGGTTAAATCAGCGTATCGATGTCATTCAACGCACATAAGCGCAGTATGCTGCCGAATGCCAACAGCCAATGGCTTGAATCTCAGTCCCCGACATCCCCATTTGTGCCGCAAATGTGGCTGCACCTATGCGGAAAGAATGAGAACCATAATCTCGGGGTGGGACACTCAGTTTCCCTAGTGCCACCCTCAGGACAGAATGAATTGCTATCTGGTAACCGGTTTGCCATTCAGATGGCAAAAAAGGGGGTCCCCCACCGGGGGGCGAATGGCCAAATAAGCTTGCACTGCCAAAACTGGGCACAATGCGGGGTCACCAGCCTGGGCCGGCGTGATTGTCTTCCCTTTTCTTCGCTGGTCAGTCTTAGATAATCTTAATTGAATTTTCACCTGCCTACTGTCCCACTGTATATCTCGATACCCTATTGCCCTCCCTGACCTATCCCGAGCTGACTCTGCTACCATCTCACTTACTCTAAAGGCTCCAAAAAATGCCACTTTAAACAGTGTGGCAAATAAAGTTTCTTCGTAGCTATCAAAACACACTAACCTCAACGTGTTAACTATTCTGACCAGTAGGGGAGTGGTAATAGGTAACCTGGTGTGGCCAGGCACCGGGCTTGCCCGTGCCCAGAACTCCAGCAGCTTACATGTCAAGAATCCTCCACCAGGGGGCGGGTGACCAGCCATTTGACTCATAAACCCCAGGGCAGCCAACTTTCCTGATATTTAGCTTTACTACCAGTCATTCAGAACGCTCTCTAAGCCTAGGCAGACTGATGATACTACGCTGAAGAGACATCGTATCAGAGCTGAGCCATCATCTGCACATTTGTATCATGGCACACAGATTAGCTAGAAAACTGTGATAGGAGCTTTGCTAAAGATAGATGTCAAGTAGTAATCTGAAAGCCCCAATATTCAATGAACATGCAGAAAGAAGTGAACTGCACCACTGAACTGGCACAAATGGAGCTTTACTCTAGAGACAGCTCAAAACAAGGCAAAAGGAAATGTCTTGCATGGCGGAAGTCTGCAAGGGGATGTAGCTTAATTTTAAAGCTGGTACATTCTGTACCAGTTACTCAGAAACAAGCTATGCACTGAAAGCGTCTAGGGATTTTGTTTGCCACTTTAAAAAAAAAAAGTCATTGTCTAACATTACAAATTAGACATGGCACCTGGATCGATTATTGCTTCATACTGGAGGACCTAGATTGTAGCTTAAAGGAAGTGTTTGGAATTGAGTTTGAAGGCATTTAAATAGCAAAAAGCTTAAGAAAAATCAACAATCTGCTGCTGCTGCAAGACATGAGGATATTATTCAGTCATTTGTCCTGTATTTTCCAAGAGCCAGACTGTGGTACTTAGACAATTTCCTGCACTGAGAGCACCCTCCTCCTTTAGTTTACTCTGCCTACTTCATGTACCATGAGCTTCACAAGAACAGGTACTGCTTGACCTTTATATGAGGTGCACAGACAAGAAAAATACTCTCTCTTGCATGTTGCACAGAGGGGCCATCATAACATAAAAGACTGGCCCTGACAATCAAAATATAACCCTAAGTGACTTTGTAATGAGTCATGGCCATAAGTGGATACACTGTATGGCTCTTGTGAATTGACTGCTGGTGTGGCTCTTCTTGATTAAATTTGTCCCCTGGAAGCTATTAAGGAGTGGCTAAAAGTCAGATGGGGAGAGCGCTATAATCAGACAAGCTAAAGAAGTCTGACTGGGAATGGAGACCAGCTGTCTTAAAACCTGGGGCTTGAGTAGAGGAGAGGACCCTGAGAGAGTAAAGGCCTTGGCAAGGACCTAGAGAGGCCCAAAGCTCAGGGGTTTATAGGACTATAAAAACTCTAGAAAGAGAAATTCTGGTTTAATGGTTCAGGATGCTGAATACACAGCTGGGGAGCTACATTTTCTTGCAGTCTAACAAACCCAGAGTGCAAAGCATAATTAGGATGAGCCACTTGCCTTACATGAGGGAAATGGAAATGGTGGGGATGTAGCAAACCACTAGGGCTGTGTATTCGGGTTTCGACAAAATACTAACGCAAAAAAGACCTTGTCGTAGCACCCCCCCAAAGAGACGCAGAGACTTAATATTGGTTTAAACAGCATGGCCGCACATTTATTCAACCAACGAACGTAAAGGCCGGTAGGGGATTGCACCAGCAATCATGGGTCCAGCATGCTAGTATTTAACGATACTTTTTAACTATAACTGAGTACTGCATGGAAGCGCCTTCCATTATCAGTACATTAACTCGAACCGTCCCCTCCTTTGACTGCAACAGTGCACTGGCCAAAAGGGGGTGTGCCCACTGTGGGCGTGAGTAAGTCGGTAAGTACCCCGCAGAATGTGGAGGCTGTGCACACCCCTGCTTATCCTGCGGAGTACCCCTCCCAGGGTTATGACTACTGTGCATGCTGTGCCCGTCATTACACAATAAATCACCACCCCATCTCTTATGGAGATGACTCTTTTAGCTATCTTAACCTATTTATCCTAAACGAGCCTGCTGGACCCCCGCTTTGTGCGACATTTAATTATAGTCCAATTGTTTCAAATACCATCGAATTCACTTACTTATCTTCCATTCGAATCATTTTTATTATATTAACATATCAAAATTGTTGCCAATTCTATTGAATCCAAATAAATCCAATTATATCGCCTATTTATGCCTATGCGTTTACAGAGAAGGAAGCGAAAAATGGCCCTTTAAAGGAGGCTAGCCATCAAAATTCTTCCTTGGCACCTCTAACGGCTACCATTTAGCACCTCTGTACTACGCGGGTGGGTGGGTGTGGCTGCTTCTTCGCTCACTTGGCCCTGTCTGCCGCTCTCACGCAGCTCAGGGGATCCTCCCTTCTAAAGGGGAGGAGCCCCAAGCCCCACGCTGCGCTATGCGCCTGCGCGTCGGGCGGTCGCAAAGCGACCCGCACAGAGAGAGCCCTGCTAACGGGGCTCTCTCAGCCAGCCAAGCTGTTGCTTTCCCGCGCCTCCTTGGTAAGTGAAGGAGGGGGGAGGGGCCCGACAATGGCCCGTCGCCGCCATTTTGGCGGCGACGGGGGCTTTTCAGGTTCCATATTTGAAATACAAATACTAAGTCTGTGTATTTGGGTTTCAAGTAAACTCAACATTACCCCAAAAGTGTAATATCTGAGATTATCAAACCAAACTCCAAAAACTGCAGCAAATATCCAGCTTGGAGCAGGGCTGTTCTCTGACTGTCAGCGTAGCTGCCTGCTTGGGGAGCCTGTAGTGTACCCTTCCCACCTGCAGGGTTGCCAATGTCTCAGAACTGCAGTCTCCAGCACTACACCAGGAAGAAATTTTATGTCCTTGGTAGCTTCATTCCTCCCCTTCTCAAGCCAGTCACCTCTCCCACCAGCCAATGATTCACCTCTGAGCCAGCCCCATTCCCCTCTAGGGATCCTACTTTACACAAACCAATGACACCCCTCTGAGCCACAAACCACCTCCCCAAGCCAGAACCATACCTCATTCCCCCTCCCAAGCCAGTGACCCCTCCCCGACCCAGCCCCACATCCCATTCTCATTCCCCCAAGCCTGCAATCTCCCCTGAACCTAGTCCCATGCCTCATTCCTCCCAAGCCAGTGACCATTCCCTCAAGCCAGAACACCCCCAAATCAGCCCCATGCCTTTATCCCCCATCCAGCAACCCCCACTTAAGTCAGCCCCATGTTCTATTCTCCCCTCTCCCAAGCCAGCTGCATGCCTCACTCTCCTTCAGTCCAGTGATCCCCTGAACCAGACCCATGCCCCCATTCCACCCTCCCCAAGGTAACAATCTCCCCATCAGCCTAGCTGTATTCTCCATCCTCCTCCAAACCAGTGTTCCCCTTTTAAAACTGGTAGTAGAGTTAGCAGCAATTTTTGACTGCATTTTTCTTTCCTTATATAGGCCTGTAAAACGGACAATGCCACACTGCACTTCTGTGGCAAAAGAACCCATATGCACAGATGTATGCATCTTCCAGACTGGCAACAACAGGGAAAATGCAGTGAGCACAAAGATACAAATACAACTAAATGAAAATATTACAACCACAAATACTTGACCCCATGCACAGCCCCTATATGCCACCCTGTAATAGTCATCTAAAGAAAAATGGGAGATGTGTGGGAAAAGGCATTGGGGGTGGGGAGACACAATTTCTAAGGAATGGTAATTTAAGGAAACATCAAAATCCATGTTTACATGGTGGGGAGGGAGCGAAACAGCCAGTATGGGGAGAAGAATAAACATTTCATTCTTTTAATTTTAATAACTTTATTGTGTCAACCTGAGTTTTCATATCTAGAATTTGAACATTCATATATGAAACTATCCACATATGAAACATTAGAAAATTGTACTAAAAGGCTTAGGCCCATGAAAGACTGCGGTCTTCCGCCTGTGGATTGACAAGTGTCTTTTGTGAAGTCAGTGGGAAGGGAGTGTACTCAATATCTCTCAGGAGATAGACTTGGAATGAAAAATTGGAATGGAACCCAAAAAACCTGGGTTCAATTCTTACTTAGCCTCTGTAAGCCTGAGGATGTCACCAAGTCTAGTTTATGTCTCAATTATCTACCTGTGAAATGAGGATAACAGGACTTCTCTGTTATCTTCCCTCACAATGAGGATAAAATCCAACTATTATTAATTTATTATTATTCATTATTATTATTATAAGCATTTATATAGTGCCAGCGATGTCCCTGGTGCTTTACAAAAAACAAGGTAAACACGGTCCCTGCCCGAGAGCTTACAATCTAAATGACTGTGAGTTGCTCAGATACTAGGATGACTGAGGCTAGAGGCCCTGTGCATTCTTAAACTGACAGATAGCACCTTGCAAAATTATGATTATACTGAGCAAGTCTACAGTCACAAAAAATCCAAACTCATGAATGCAAGTAAAAAAAAATTAATATAGGAGAGTCAGATAGAGAGACCGACCCATCTCTGTCTCTTGAGAGAAGTACCCAACAGGTCACAATGGGCAATTCATTTTCTATTCCAGCCCCCAACCGTAAGAGGTTACACCCACCATATCTACTTGACCAATAGCCATTTATGAACCTATTCTTCAAGAATGTAGCCAATCCCTTTTTAAAGCTAGCTACACTGCCAGCCTTGACCACTTCCTCTGGCAGTAAATTTCACAAGTTAATTGTGTGCTGAGTGAAAAAATACTCTCTTATTTGTTTAAAGTTTACCACCAGTTTGTTTCATGGAATGTCCCCTAGTTCTAGTACTGTTAGAGAGGGTAAATAACCACGCCCTATCTTCGTGTCCTACACCACTCATGATTTTATAGACTTCTCATATCCCCTCTTGGTCAACCCTCTCAGTCATCTCTTCTCCAAGCTAAAGAGCCTCAGCCTATCAAGCCTCTCTTCATAGGGGAGCTATTCCATACACTTGATCTTTTTTGTTGACCTTCTTTGTACGTTTTCTAGTTCTACTATGTCTTTTTTGAGATGGGGTAACCAGAACTGCACACGATATTCCAGGTGTGGTCATACCATAGATTTATATAGAGGCATTATGATATTTTCAGTTTTATTCTCTATCCCATTCTGAATTACTAACCATGGATGGGTCAGTCCTCCTGCTCAGGAGGAGACAATTAGGAAATTAGCTCTGCCGGGAGGGCCCGTCTTATTTTTATTTTTTTATTTCTTAACATTTCTATGCCGCCCCCTCATGACCATGGCATCTCGGGGCGACTAACAATACAATAAAACAATAAAATACATTAAAACCAACATCAATTTTAAAATAATTTTAAAAACCCCAACCCTAACCCTACCCTCCAATTCCCCCAAATCCCCTACCCCACCCCACCGATCTCCCCCATTTACCTCTCCCTCCCCCACTCCCCTCCAAAGGCCTGGGCAAACAGCCAAGTCTTGCATGCCCGCCGAAAGGCAAGCAGACCTGGGCCCAGGTGAGCTTCCTTCGGTAGGGAGTTCTTGAGGTCCCCTGTGGTCTGGGGGGGCCATGATGGAGAGGACATTCTCAGTAGCTGTGCCTAGGCTGTGGAACTCCCTTCCGGCTGAGGCCTGGGCGGCCCCGGACCACACCTCATTTCAGCATCAGTGCAAGACCTGGCTGTTTCACCGGGCTTTTGGTGAGGGAGATGGGTAGGGTGGATGGGGTGTAGGGTAGGGTTTTATGTTAACCCCCCCCCTTTTTGACTTGATTTGTTTTATGGATTTTGTTATTTATGGTTTTCATGATATTTAAAATTACATCTGTAAGCCACCTCGAGCTGCATGTGCAGGAGAGGCAGGGTAAAAATTATGTAAAATAAAATAAAATAAATAAAATCCCCGTTCCACATCAAATAGCCCCGGTAGGGGGCACAACATTCACCCTGATAGGCTCTCAAGAGTTCTGCCTCATGAGACTATTAATCAGAGCCCTTGACAGGGCTGTCAGCCAGACTAGCCGCCATGTATTAATTTTTCTACATCAGGGTCTAGCACCCCAGACTAGGGCTGAAATGGCCTACCAGCCTCCACTTCTCCCCTTAATAGCTGGGCCTGTTCCATGGGATAATGGGGCTTCTCCCAATAAGTGGATCCCCATACATAAATACAGCCAACTTAAAGTTCTTCCCTTCTGGGTTAAATATAGTCCTTCAAGTCCTTAGCCCAGGCTCCAGGGCTTCCTGGCTCTGTTATCTACACTCTTGACTCTTCTCTTAGCCTTGCAAGTACACACAAAGTTCCAGCTCTTTCACAAGCCACTCAGTTACAGAAAGGTTTCACCTTGGTCTCCCACACAGTCTACATAGCCTTGGACTGGGGTGGGGTGGGGAGTGTTAAAGGACTATCTCCTTCCAGGTTCACCATAGGTTTCTTGGTTTGTTCCTCTTGTCCAGGAGGTTAGAGGCTTACTCCCTCTAGCCTCTCTCAGCAGAGTTTGCTAACATGGCTTAGCAGCCAAACCAACAACATTTCTGCCCCAGATCCCACAGTCAAACTGACCAGGCTGGTCTTTCATAGCTCTTCCCTTCTCCTAGGATAGACTAGATCTAGTTTGCCTACCTGACTGGTTAGCTGCTGCTTCATTAGCCACCTGATCCCAGTTAGGCTTGCAGCTTGATTGGCTCTCTGCAACCTCATTAGGTGTCTCCTGCAGGAATTTGGGCAGTTCCTGGCTTCTTGTTAGCTCTAGCTAGGCACTCTAACTCTATGAGCAGTGAATCTACTACACTGACATTCTGTTTACTTTTTTGACCGCTGCCACATAGCTGAGGAATTCAATGTATTTATTGTCCACAATGACTCCAAAGTCCTTTTCCTGAGTGGTAACGCCTAATTTAGAACCCAGGATTGTATACATATAGTTCTGAGTATTTTCCCCTATAGGCTACGTGCATCACTTTGCACTGCCCATGTTAAATTTCATCTACCACTTAGTTGGCCAATCTTGCAAGATCCTCCTGCAAGTCTTCACAGTCTGCTCATGTTTTAACTACCTTGAACAAAGTTGTGTCATATGCAGATTTAATCACCTCACTCTTCTCCTGATAATTAATGAATATTTTAAACAACACCAGTCCCAGCACAGATCCCAGGGGCACACCATTAGTTACTTCTCTCTACTGTGAAAACCGACCATTTAGTCCTACTCTTTGTTTCCTATCTTTTAGAAAATTGCCAATCCACAATAGGATACTGCCTCCAATTCCATGACCTCCTAACTTCCTCAAGTCTCTCTCATGAGGGACCTTATCAAATGCCTTCTGGAAGTCCAGACACTTTATATCGGCTGGTTCTACCTTAGCCATATACTTACACCCTCAAAAAATTCCAATAGATTAGTAAGGCATGACTTCCCTTTCCTAAATCCATACTGACTCTTCCCCATTATACCATGTTCATCAATATAATCAGTAATTCTGACAACCGTTTCCACTAGTTTGCCTGGCACCGACATCAGGCTCACTGGTCTGTACTTTCCAGGATGATCTCTGGAGCCCTTTTAAAATATTGTTGTTACATTTGCTACCCTTCAGTCCTCTGGTACAGAGTGATTTTAATGACAGGTTACAAATCACCAATAGTAGGTCTGAATCTTCAATATTTGTGCCCCTTCAGAACTCTGAGATTAATACCATCTGGTCCTGGTTATTTGGTACTATTTTGATCAGGAAGCTTGTTCACACCTTGCGACTTGTTCACCCAAGTTTACTGTCAATACTTTTACTCCACAGTAATTTACTCCAAGTTAGTAACCTCAGTTCACATTGTACAAACAGAATTAGTCTTTGTGGCTACCTCTGTTTGCACATTGCTGGGAGTTACTTATTCCAAGCAGGGTTGTTGGAACCAACCAGGGTGACTGGAAAGTTACCTCAGTTTCCATTCCAATTTAAAAACAAAAACAAAAAATGTGTAATTATAGCCGTTTTTACACTGACGCCACCCACCCACCCACCAAAACCCATGAACACCCATCAGATGGGTGGGAGAGCATCCATGTAAATGTCAACGGGTGGGTGTGAATGCTCCCACGACCCACCTACCAACACCCACAGACCAGCCGGGAAGGAGCCGGCATGCTCCATGGGTGGAGGTTGGTGGAGGTGGGTGGAGATGGGTGTTCAACACCCACCCGTCCATATAAACGACAAAACACGCACACGCATGGGAAGGGTCCGCTGAAACCAGCGAGACATGGCTAGAGAGGCCCCACAGGAGCCTGCAAGCAGACACACCCACCGAGAGAGACGTCAAATGCCCATGGTCACCTGGGAGCCCTTAAAGGAGAACCGAGCAAAGACATGGGTGTGCCAGCTCCCAACATGTCAGGCAGAAAAACCCAAGACAAAACAAAGGGAGTCAACGCTATGACATGCACGGGAAAGGGAAGGGTAAGCAGAGGGACCTTGGGCCGCCATGAGGAGGGGGATCCTAGCATCTGGCATGGGAGGGCCAGGAAGGCAACTGACAGCTCTCCCATACACCCAAACTCTGGCAGCACCCCCACCCCCAACCACATCCATGGGGCCCAGAGAGAAGAACACATCCAAGAGGGAGGTAAGATCGGGTGAACCTACCCACACAGGGGAGGGCACAGACAAACCCCGAGCACACACTGGGGAAACCCCAGGTGGATAGCTGACAACTACACCATACCCCCTCCACAGGAGAGCACCCAGACCCTGTCGCACAGTACCACTGCGGAGACAGTCAAGGAGGGCCTCCATGGCAGTCAGGTAAAACAGCGGGACCCCACGAGGGGCCAAGTTACATCCCACAGAAGCAACAGGGGTGCAGCAGAACAACAGCTCACCCTGATGCATTCCTCCAACAGCGGACCACCTGATTCACTGCCACAACAGCCACTGGGCAGGCCACACACAGCAAAAATGGACGGTCCCCCACAGGCGGAACCCAAAAGGGGGAACCCTGATCCAGGAAAGAGACCCTGGACTTCATATGTGGTGGGGGGCTGAAAAGGTCCAGTACAACATAGTGTGAAGCTACAAGACCAAATAGGTCTATGAAGCCATAGCCCAGAAGATGCAGCAATTGGGGTACAATAGGGATGTCATCTAATGCATGCAGCAGCAAAGAACTTGAGGTCCGTATATAAACATATCAAGGACAAAAATCTAAGTCCAGCTGTGCCATGCACACAATGGAGTTCCAGGACCAGCTGGATCAGTTCCTCTGCATGTGTCCTCCCACATCCATGGCACTGCCTACATCAGGGGCAGAAAGAGAGCAAAAACAACACCCCCCTGCTTGAACCCCCAGAGCAGGGGGAGCCCTCAGTTCCTGGTGAGGCCAGTCAGGATACAGGAGGCGACAGCTCAGTCCTATTGCTACTGGTGAAAGAGGCATCCCTGGAAACCAAAATGGGACACATTACCCTCCATGTGTGCCCCCAAAACTCACAGGAGCAGAACCCACAGGGACAGGAGGTGCATGGGGATAGGATCGACACCAGGGACAGACCCCAGGAGTCAGAGGAATATGATCCAGGTAAGTGGATGACCACAGGGAAGGGGGGGAGGGGCCTGGCCCACAATGGCCAGAGCCCCAGCTGGTAAGCAAAGCCCAACTGACAGATTGCGCTTGCTCACACAGCTCACGGGGACCTGGAGTTGCAGGAGGAGGTGGTGGTGGCCCTGGAGGAGAACGTGGAGGAACCGGAGGCCATCCCAGGGCCAGGCAACCAGGAGAACAATGGTAAGTTCACACAGACAAGGGCACAGTGGCGGGAGGTGGCAGGGTGACAGGAGCACAGCAGTGCTCCTGGCCCCATCACCTTTCAAGAGCAAGCAAGGGACGGGCAAGGGGACAGCAAGGAGTGGGGCCGGAAACACTACAAGACAGTGGGTGGAGTTAGCACAGGGAACTTGGGGGGGGGACATGGAGACGAGTACGCTGATGACACCCTTCTTTACCTCTCTTTTTCGATGAACCCAGGTCCTGCAGTCTCAGTGTTTTCTCAGTGCTTTCTAGAAGTGAGTGACTGGATGAGTAAGAGACAGACAAGCTGCCCTGAGAGCTGTGCAGAGCCGTTCAGAGGTCAGAACAGCTGCTGACACGGGACACCCCCTCCTGCCCCACTTCATGGTGGATGCCCATATGCGTGCCTGTGACTACCGCCGGGGTCTCTTTGCCTGGGAGGGCCTTTTCCAGTGGCCCATGTTCCCCGAGCACCCGGTGCTAGCACCGTGATCCCACTGTTGCTGCAACCTCCATCATGGATCTCCTCTCCCTGTCATGGAATAGCTCTGTTGCTCCCCTTTGGCCATGCTGCTGACTTCTGTTCAACTGTGTGACCCATACGCCTCTCTATTTGTCTACTGTGCTGCGGTCTGTGGGTCTAACTAATATTGCTTTCCTGCCAGGTCTGCCTGCAAAACCCTTGGGCTCCATGCTTCCATTGTACTGCTCCTTCTGTGTACCCTTGGGCACTACTCCTGTGTCCCTGGCATCTGCTCTCCCTGATAGGTTTTGCATCTTACAGGTCCCTGTGCCAATAAACATTTGTCTTGTTTTGCTGCCTCTGTTCTCCTGCCATGTCTGTGGGTCTGTGCCAGCTGCTGCTCCAGGTGCTGGTAATGTTGTCTTGAGTGTGGTTTTAAGGGGTCGGGACTTGGGGGTCTCAGAGCAGTGTTTGGGTGGGGCGATTGCTCCAACAGGGTCACATTGCCATCAGCATGCTGGGCATGCAGATGTTCTGGCTATCCATACCATGGGGGGAGGGTGGGAATTTAGCTTGCAGCTCCAGAGCTGTGCGGGGCCCATGCACCTTGTGGGCTCTTTCAGCTCATGGGTCTTATTATCTGGGTGTTACTGTGCTGTGGGGCCCTGCCTAGCATCTCCTGCACTGGGCCTCAGGGTTCTGGGTCCATGGATGGTCAGGCCTTGGGGTCAGTGGCTGGGAGGGCCCAGTAGGAACGGTTGGGCTATTGTGAGCTCTTGGGTGGTGACCAACGCACTCCCCCATCGTTGCGGGATCTCCATCCTCCACTTCCTCTTCCCTTCTAGCTGCTTTGATTGTGTTCCTGATGATGCTGCAGATTGGGGGGGGAGGGGGTGGCCAGTCAGCTCCAGTGAACGTCTTCAGTGCTTCGTGCTGGGGTCAGGTGTAACAGATAATCTGAGGGTTACTCCTGTGTGCGTGTTATTTGTCATGAGCCCGTTGCTCTCGCTGGTTTGTGCGTAATATACCTATTGGTGTTGCCAGGAGCTTGGGGGCATGAAAGGCCGGGTCAGACATATTCTCAATCACGTTGTTACTATATAAATTAAACAGTAAGGGGGTGAGGACACATCCCTGATGCACCCCTCTAGAAGTACTAAATTTGCCTGTTAATTCACCACATAGCCCATACCGTAGCTGAACCCAGGTATTCTCATGGAAGACCTCTAGAAGTCTTAGTAGTACTGGGTCAATTCCCATAAAATGTAATCTTTGCAACAAGAGACTTCTATCTATACTGTCAAAGGCAGCCATAATGTCTAATAAATGAGAAATATAAAGAAAACTTCCACGTTACAGTGTACTTATGTTTAAGGTATTGTATGGTAAAAATATGGCATAGTGTGGAATGACCAGCCCTGAAGCCTACCTAGGATTCTTACAACTCGTCCTCCGCCCAATTGGCTGGATGGAAAAAAAGATGCCTGCCAACAATTTTGGCAGTTATATTGATTAAGCTAATAGGATTGCAGTTCATCCCTGTTGTCTTTTTTTGAAAATTAGAATGATTTTTTATTATTTATTTATACAAAATTTGTATCCTGCCCCTCCTGCCCATAGGGCAGCCCAGGGTGGCAAATAGCAATAATCAATACAACAATAAAACAGTTTAAAACAGTTAAGAAATACAATAATGCAGGGGAAAAACAAGCCCCTCCCCCCCCTCCCATCAAAAACCTGGCAGAATAGCCAGGTCTTACATAAACACTGAAATAGCAGGAGAGTGGGAGCTAACCAAGCCTCCTCCGGGAGCGAATTACACAGCATGGGGGCAGCCACCGAGACAGATCTAACATCGGTGGCCACCCACCTCTCCTGGGGAACCACTAAAAAGGCTCCCACGGACGATCTCAAGGGTCACACGGGCACATGGGGAGTGAGGCGGTCACACAGGTAAGTAGGGCCCAGCCTATGAAGGGCTTTAAAGGTTAAAACCAGAACCTTGAACCTGACCTGGTGCTTTATAGGCAGCCAGTGCAGATCCCGGAACACCGGTGTCATGTGCTCCCTGCAACTCGCCCCCATAAGGAGATGGGCTGCAGCATTCTGCACCACCTGCAGCCTCTGGACCAGCTTCTCGAGCAGCCCCATGTAGAGCGCATTGCAGTAATCCAGCCTTGAGGTGATGAAGGCATGGATGACAGTGGTGAGGTCGGAGTCTGAGAGATATGGCCGAAGCCGCCAGACAAGATGTAACTGCCGAAATGCACTCCCCGCCACAGCCATAACCTGAGATTCCAGGCTGAGCCGTGAATCAAGGAGCACACCCAGACTCCACACTTGAGAGACCATGGGAGGGCAAACCCACCCAACAAGAGGAGATTCAACCACCCCCAGGTCCCCCAAGTCCTCGCCCACCAACATCACCTCCGTCTTGTCAGGATTCAATTGCAGATGGCTCAACCTCATCCACGCCCCCACAGCTGACAGGCACTGGGAAAATAGGGAGACTGTGTGACCTGGGTCAGTGGAAAATGAGAGGTAGAGCTGAGTGTCATCAGCATACTGGTGACACTGCATGCCCTAAAACCCCTCCACGATCTCGCCTAACGGCTGCATATACATGTTAAACAAAAGTGGGGGGAAATATCACTCTGCGGGACTCCACACGTGAGTTCCCGGGAGGAAGACGTACACTCCCCCAAGACCACCCGGTGAGTTCTCCTGGCCAGGAACGAACGAAACCAGTCCAAGACCATTCCGCCAATCTCGGCATGGTCCCGCAGGCGGGTCACCAACACCTCATGATCGACTGTATCGAATGCAGCTGAAAGATCTAGCAGGGCCAGTAAGGTCTGACAACCCTGGTCCAATGCCAGACGGAGATCATCAACCAAGGCCACCAATGCAGTCTCCATACCATGCCCAGGCTGAAACCCAGACTGAGAGGGATCAAGGAAACCGGTGCGGACAAGATGTTCCTGGAGCTGCCGTGCCACTACCCATTCAATAACCTTCCCTAAAAAGGGGAGGCTAGAGACCGATCATTAACTGGCAGGAGCATCAGCGTCAAGAGATGGTTTCTTGAGCAGGGGCCTAAGCACAGCCTCCTTCAGGCAGTCAGGCATCCTGCCCTCCCAAAGGGAGGCACTAACCACCCCAGTCAGCAATGGCCGTAACATCTCCTGGCTAGCTTTCACCAGCCAGGACGGGCATGGATCTTGCTCACAAGTAGTGGCACGAACAGATCCCAACAAGGACTCCACATTGGCAGACGAAAAAAGGAAAAAGGAAATGATAATGGTACCCTTCCAGGAGTCTGGAATCAGAGGATTAATTATTGAATTGAACCAGGCCACTAAAAGAGGGGACCACCAGTCTATTTCGGACCAGAACACCTCAGTAGGAACTCTGTCTGGACCTGGCATTTTATGGGTTTTTTTGTTGAGAGATATCTAACCTGGTCCTCATTATATAAATACTGGGAGTTATATAAAAATGGAGCAACTAGTTCCCTAGATTGGGTGAGGGAATCGGAACTTGAAAATTGAATGGAGAAATAAACTTTCCATATATCCTTTGAGATATTACACTCTAGGTTATTTTGGTACGTAGCACACCCTTTGGCTATTAACTGCCAAAAAGCCCTACTATTGTTAGCTAGAACTGCAAATTTGAACTTTCCCCATTGCATGGAACTGCTTTTTATTTTTCTGTATTAGGGTTTTTATTGCCTCTTTAACCCCTGAAACACAAACAGCTGATCCTTATTTAGCCCATGGCACAATGTTCGTCGCCTACCCGGCCCCTCCCCTGAACGGGGGGGCGGCTCGGGGGTGGCGGCCGTTGTTCTCCCACCGCTGGGCCAGAGGATGACACGCTGATGGGGGGGCGCACAGCGTAGGAGGAAGAAAACGGCGCGAAACGGGCTCTCGCGAGGTGCGGGAGCTCGAGGGCACCATCTTGTGGCCAAGCGCGAGAAGACCATTCGCGCCTGGATCGTCGACGAAGGAACACCCTCCCACCCACCCTGTGATACTGTGGGTAATACTGGTCGCTGAATTTAGTCAGGGCCGGGAAGGAATTTTTGGCTAGCAGGATAATTGGCTTACTTCCTGTTTAGTTTTTTCGCCTTCCTCACAGTGTCATTTGAATCTTATTGGCTACTGGTGGGAAGGGGGCTGGAGTCTAATAAATGTCGCACCGCAGGGGTCCGGCAAGTCAGTAAGTTAGGTAGGGATAGTCTGCTGCCAGGTCATCTCCTTAAAGAGATGGGGTACATGCGAATGCTAGAGCTTGCCAGCCAGCATCGCGCTGAACCCAGGAAGGGGGGCTGGACGGCGAAAGACCCTAGGACAGGGGCGGTCCAGGGTTGTCGCAGCCTGCCCTCAGTCCTTCCTTGGGTCACGGTAAGTGAAGACTGCCTGACCCGGCCGGGGGCGGCTGGGCAGGTGTGACATCGCAGCAGCTATAGGTGGCAAGGTGCGGTACTGAGGGACATCAGACCGCCTACATTTTACTCTACCTAAGTTAGGAATAGACTAGGTTGACAGGACCCGGAAGGGCATGGCCCCTTCCTCCCCGATAAGGCTAACAATAAAGTATGGTGCGGCCTGATTTACTCCACTAAGAATGGTGTTCGTGTCTTCTTTGGGCTGGGGGACAATCTTGCCATGTGAACTAGCATTTTTTTTTTCCTGTTGGCATTTAAGTCATACCAGGGGGGCCCCTCTTCTAACCTGGACCCTAGTAGGATATACACAGACCAGCCTAAAGAGATTGGTAAAGGTGTCAGTATTGATTTTGGGCGACAATGAAGATTTTGTTTTCGGTATCATTTCCATTGTGGGCTGACACCAGTGGCAGAAACGCCAGCGAACACCTGCCCCAGACTTCTCAGAAGTTGAACTCCTTCCTCCCTTTCTCATTATAATGTAGTAGTAATAATTGCACAATGACAATATGAAAAAAATACTAATATGTATGTCAAACCTACACCTAATAACTTATACTATATGCAATATATTCCTAAGTAGCTCTATAAATAAACTTCTATCTGCTATGTGTTCTAATTATCTATCCTATTCCTATACTATAATGCTAATTATATATATATATAACAAGCCTAATATATATATAATATCTAATCTGTGTACATACAACTAATATATCTATATATAATAAGGACAGGAAGAGACAGACAGGGGCGGGGAAAGGAAAAAACAATAGGGTATATCTAATCACTATATTATCTATATCTGTAATCTATATCTATCTACCTAATCTATCTATATATGTATAGGAGGAGACAGAGTGGGGAAGGGAAAAAGTAAAATAAAGGGTATAAGGAAAGGTAAGGTATAACAGAAAGCAGGGTAAGATTTTTTAGTGCAAGCACCAGAGTTCTGTAAACGCAACCTGACAGAGCAAGAGCTAACACAGAACAAGAGTTAAACAGCCTGGCCCTGCAACATAAAGGGTTGCATTGTCCTCTTCAGAGCCCCCATGTTTGGTTCTGGGAGGCAGGAGGCATTGAGCAATCACAGGGTGCCATTCAACTGCGTGGGAGCTGCTTGTGCTGCTCATTGTCCATCAATTACATCCATCAGATCCTTCCCCTCCCATCACAGGCCCAGTTCAAGAGTTCAGCGTTGTTTCTGGCTCCAAGATGTCTGCTCCCTCCTCCCCTCTCCACATTTCCCTCCAAAAAAAACCTGCTAGGCAATAATGAAATCAATGACTTATTATTGATTTTGTATTTGTCTTCATTATTGCAAAAACAATAATGAAAACGAGAATGTTGTTATTGTCATCAATATAATGAAAACAACGTGCACACCCCTAGTTCTGAATCACCACCCAGGGGCCATGCTGACTGTGGGGATCCCTACATGGGAAGCTGCAGGGATCTCCCTACCCCTGTCTCCAACACCTCCCCTTGTCTTTACTGCACAAATGTCCCCAGGGCAATAACTGCTCCTTTCCCCCACAGACTCACAGCTTAAATGGCTTTACAAGTGTGCTGGTAACCCAATGCAGCAGCAGCAGCAGCCAACTCAGCTGTGAGTCAGGTGAGGGAGAAAGGAATGAGGGAGAGGCTGGGGGGAGGGGGGACCCTCACTGTACTTCCCCTACCAGCCACCTCAGGTCAGACCCCACCTGTAGCATTGTATCCAGTTTTTAGAAACTCATTTTAAGGAGGACATTAATAAATTGGAACAAGTTCAGAGGAGGGTAACAAAGATATAAAGGGATTTGAAAACAAGTCTTTGAGAAAAGATTGAAGGAACTGAGTATGTTTATCAAAGCGAAGACTAAGGGTAGACATGATAGCAATCTACAAATTCTACTGTACTTCCCCCTCCTGTCTTACTCACTAACATGTCTGCCCTATTTTCTCGCCTTTTCTTTCCCTCCTCTCCTTCTCCTCTTCCTGTCCATCTTTTTCTTCCTCTACTTTTCTCCTCCCAGCTTCTTCCTCCCCCCAACCGATCACCACTCTCTAACCTCCCCCATACATCCTTTGCTCCCTTGGCTACTTTCTCTCATTGCTCCCCTTCCACTCCTGTCTCTAGCCTTCCTCGATGCTCCCCTTCTCCCAATCTTATCCCTATTCCTCCTGTCTCTAGCCTACCACGACGCTCCCCTTCTCCCAATCTTATCCCTATTCCTTGCCTCCCCCCTCATCAACTACCATTTTTCTGCTCCCTCTGGAACTGTCGCTCATCTATCAGTAAAGCTCCCTATATCCATGATCTTTTCCTCTCTCGCTCCCTCCAGCTCCTTGCCCTTACTGAAACTTGGATCACTCCCTCGGACTCTGTCACGCCTGCTACCCTCTCCTGTGGGGGTCTCTCCTTCTCTCACCAACCCCGCCCTGAAGGACGGGGTGGTGGGGTGGGCCTCCTTCTTGCTAAATCCTGTCAGTTCCAACCAATTTCTCCTCCCCCCTCTCTCTCCTTCCATACCTTTGAGGCTCACTCCGTGCGCCTCTACTCCCCCCTCCATCTACGTGTTGCTGTCATCTACCGTCCCCCTGGTCCTCTCTCTTCCTTTCTTTCTGACTTTGAGTCCTGGCTCACTTTCTTCCTCTCTGTTGATATCCCCACTCTCATC
This sequence comes from Sphenodon punctatus, assembly GCA_003113815.1. Lineage (NCBI taxonomy): Eukaryota > Metazoa > Chordata > Lepidosauria > Sphenodontia > Sphenodontidae > Sphenodon > Sphenodon punctatus. The sequence continues at coordinate 890,678 of QEPC01008118.1, read as the reverse complement.
CTTGGTGACTTCAACATTCATGTTGATGACCCATCTCAGCCCTCAGTCTCTCGCTTCCTCTCCCTAGCCTCCTCCTTCAACCTCCACCTTTGGACCAACTCCCCCACCCATACTAATGGCCATTCTCTTGATCTTGTCCTCTCTAGAAACTGCTCTGTCGCTGATCTCTCCTTCGATCCTCATCCTATATCAGACCACTTCCTTGCCTCTTTCAACATTTCCCACTGTCCCCCCTCCTCTTCCCCTTCTCTACGCCCCTTCCGTGACCTTCAAGCTATTGATCCCCTGGACTTTGCCTCCTCTCTCTCTCCCCTTCTTCCTACAGTCTTCTCTTCCTCCTCCCCTGACTCCGCTGTCTCTGCTCTCAACGCCTCTCTCTCCTCCACACTTGACTCCCATGCCCCTCTCTCTTCCCGCCCTGCCTTCTCCCACAACCCCCGTCCTTGGCTCACCCCTAGTATCCGCCACCTCCGTTCTTGCACTCGTGCTGCTGAACGACTCTGGCGCAAATCCCATTCTCACGCTGACTTCCTTCACTTCAAATTCTGTCTCTCCACCCTTACTTCTGCTATCTCCCTTGCTAGACAACACTACTATGCCTCCCGCATTGAGTCCTGTTCTCGGGACCCTCGCCGCCTGTTCTCTACCTTTGACTCCCTCCTCAAGCCTCCCTGTCCTCCCCCTCCTTCTTCCCTTTCTGCTCAGGATCTTGCCTCCTTCTTCACCTCCAAGATAGACAAGATCCGCCTCGACATCGCTTCCCACTCCTCTCTTCCCACTCCCACCCCTCTCCCTCCTCCCCCTCCTTCTCTCATGTCCTCCTTCTCCCCTGCCTCCCTTAAGGAAATCTCCTCTCTGCTCTCCTCCTCCAACCCTTCCACTTGCCCCCTTGATCCCATTCCTTCCCGCCTCCTCACCTCCATTACTCCCACTGTCGCCCCTTCCTTCCTGCACATCATCAACCTCTCCCTCTCTACTGGCTCTTTCCCTTCTGCCTTCAAACATGCCACAGTCTCTCCTATTCTCAAAAAGTCCACTCTTGACCCCTCTGACCCTTCTAGCTATCGTCCTGTCTCACTCCTTCCTTTTGCTTCCAAGCTGCTTGAACGTGTTGTCTACTCCCGCTGCCTTGACTTCCTATCCTCCAACTCCTCCCTTGACCCCCTCCAATCTGGCTTCCGCCCCCTTCATTCTACTGAAACTGCTCTCGCTAAGATCACCAACGATCTTCTGGTGGCTAAATCTAAACGTCTCTATTCCATTCTTGTCCTCCTTGATCTCTCTGCTGCCTTCGATACTGTTGACCACTCACTCTTGCTGGATTCCCTTCACTCCCTTGGCTTTTGTGGCTCTGTCCATAACTGGTTCTCCTCCTACCTCTCTGACCGCTCCTTTAATGTGTCTCTCTCCAACTCCACCTCCTCCTCCTTCCCCCTCTCAGTTGGTGTTCCTCAAGGCTCTGTTCTTGGCCCTCTCCTCTTCTCGATCTATACCTCATCCTTAGGCAAACTCATTGCCTCCCATGGCTTCCAATACCACCTCTATGCTGATGACACTCAACTCTATCTCTCTACTCCCTCTCTCTCTCCCTCTGTTCAAGCTCGTCTCATCAACTGTCTCTCTGACATCTCTACCTGGATGTCTCAACGTCAACTCAAACTCAACATGGCTAAAACTGAACTCCTTATCTTCCCCCCTCATCCTTCCTCTCCTTCCTCACTGTCAATAACTATTGATGGAGTCACCATCCTGCCTGTCCCCCAAGCCCGTAGCCTAGGCTTCATCTTTGACTCACCCCTTTCTTTTAAACCCTACATTGACTCTGTTGCTAAATCCTGTCGCTTCTCCCTCCATAACATTGCTAAGATTCGCCCTTTTCTCTCTGTCTCGTCTGCCAAAACTCTTGTTCATGCTCTGGTCATCTCTCGCCTCGATTACTGTAACCTCCTTCTCACTGGCCTTCCCCGGTCTCACCTTTCTCCCCTCATCTCTGTCCAAAACTCTGCTGCCAGGGTCATCTACCTCGCCAGTCGCTTCGACCATGTGCAGCCCCTCCTCTCTTCGCTTCACTGGCTTCCCCTTCCTGAACGAATCCTGCACAAGCTCCTAGTCTTCACCTATAAAGCTCTTCACAACCTTGCTCCCCCCTACCTCTCTGCACTTATCGCCCTCCATACTCCAGCCCGTGCACTTCGCTCCTCCTCTGTCCCTTCTCTCACCCTTCCACGCCTTCCCTGCTCCCCTAAGCGCCTTCGTCCCTTCTCACTTGCTGCCCCCCATGCCTGGAACTCCCTCCCTGTCCACATCCGCCTTGCCCCCTCCCTTCATACCTTCAAATCTCTCCTTAAAACTCACCTCTTTCGCTCTGCTCTGTCTGACTCTTTATCCTGCTGAGCCACTATTCCTATACCTACGATCGGTTTACCCTTATCCTTGCAACATGGACCTGCCTGCTGTCATTCTCATCGTAACCAAGCCAAGTACGTGCACTTGAGACCTCGCATCTTCATGAATGTTAGACCCCTTGTCTCTCCCTCTGTTCCCCTTCCTAAGTCTCTCCCCCAGCTCCTGTCTCTCAGATTGTAAGCCCTAGGGGCAGGGACCCTGTCTATTTTATTACTTTGTAAAGTGCCAGGTACACTGCTGGCGCTATATAAATGTTTGTTAATAATAATCATAATAATGCAAATAGCTAAAGGGCTGCCACTAAGAAGATGAGAAGGAACTGTTCTTCATTGCTATGGAAGACAGGACCAAAGATAATGGACTTAAGTTATAGGAAGGTAGATTTTGGTTAGATATCAGGCAAAGGAACAAGCTGCCTAGGAAGGCTGTAGACTCTCCATTGCTGGAGATTTTCAAAAAGAGGTTGGACAGCCATCTGTGGGGGGTGTTATAGTCAGTATGATTCTCAAGGTCCCCTCCAGCTCTAAGATTCTATATTTAAACAAAACACACAAAACAAGGACTTTTTTATCCAGGGAAAATGCAAGATGGCCATATCTCCTGGTTTTCTATTTATTTGTGCCCGCAACCAACAGCTAAGATCTAGCAAAAGATATCTGAAGCTGGAAATTGAAATGCAGAGGCATTTAAAATGAGTGGCCATGTTTTAAAACTGGATTTAAAGTGACTTGCCCACATCCTCATATGAGCTCTGTAGCAGTGACATTATAACTCAGATGTGCATGGATCCTAGCTGCATATTCACGGATTCTCAATCTCAACCTCTTTAGGCTCAGGGTCCATTTGTAAACTGGTATGGTCTACCACAATCCAGTAAATAAAGTGCCAGTAGCCATAACCTAAAAGCACTAGTAGCATTCTGTTCTTGTGATCCAATTTTAGGTTGTGTCCAACAGGTTGAGAAACACTCCGTTTGACCACACCGTCTTTCTGAGCTACATTACACCATTCCTGCTCTACTCTAGATGTAAATTATCTCATTAAACTAGTGTTTCCAATTGCCATATTCTACTCTAAAAATACCTGTAAACATACGTATATAAATACCGTATCCCACCTGCCCATCAGTCCTAATCACCTCCCACCTCCTGCTCACTAATAGCACAGTCCTGCCTCACCTCCCACTCAGCCAAGTAATACCACACTAGCTGCTTTAGATACACACACATACATACATACACAAACACACACACACACACTCACATGAGAAAATGCTTTTGCAAAATGAAGATTAAAAATATTCTTGTAAGAGTTACCCCACATTTTAAAAGTTGCCGTTGTGTTGGTTTACTGTACTAAATATCTGCATGCCCAATTCTTGCCTGTTTGAAGCAATAGTTCTAAAAGTGAAAGCTGTTCATTTCATTGGTTGCTCACTCAGGTGAAAATGTAGATACTTTATTAACTATTTCACAAACCATCAAAGCAGGGAGAAAGGCATCCTATTATGAAGCTCGACATAATCTACTGAATGAATGTCTGCTCATTTTGAGCAGACCTTTAACAATACACAGCAGGGTTGCACAAGGACATGACAAAATTCCTGTGAAATGCCCCTTGTCACAACCTGCTCTGGTATTGCCCCACAACGCACCCTACCCATTTCCTCTTGGTAAGTTGTTTTATGCAGTTGGTCAATCAGGCTACTTCAAAGGCCACTGTAGCTCTCCCCCAAATCAGCCACAATCTATACTATAAATAATTGTCTTTTAATATGCAACAGAAACACTATTATTTCACTACATTCATTAGGCTTGAATTACCAGCAAGCACGTATTCATCTAGAACCTCTTTTCAGTTCCTCCGAGTCCAACTGATACTCTTCCTCTCCCATTAAGTTGTAGCTAGTTTGGAATGGGCCGTGGTGCAGAAGATGAAATGAGGCCCACCCTGCCCCTATCCCCGGGGTTGCAGCTGCAGTAGGGCACATGAGTAGCTGTACCACCCATCCCTATTATAGCTATGCCCTTGCTCTCTCACTTCAACACCATTCTGTGGTTACCCATGACAACCCACAGGCCTAGTACTCTGGATCTCCACAAGTATTATCAAACATGGCTGTAGCTAATGATTTAGAGAAGCTAACCACTGAAATTAATTCTCTCCATCACACACACACACACATTTCTGTGTGTATGCATGCACATGCATGTGCATGAGACAACCTGAAAACAACATTGATGACAGAGATCCAATCTGTCAATCCTGATGAGAAGAGTAAATCCAAGATGTACTTTTCAGGCTTATGAGGTATGCTATTCCTTGTATCAGCTAGTTCAATACAGGGAAATAAAGATCCTGCTGAGATACTCACCATCTTATGACAGGAGAATACACACAAAAAAATTTCCCCCACCCCCCAGTGCATACCCAGGCGGTTGCTTTTACTGCTAACAATCACTAATTACCCCAATAGCTGTTGCCCTAATAGCTGTTGCCAGGGGCGGTTCACATTTCAGAGCTTCAGGGGCATTGCCCCTCCTGGCCTGATCCCCCTCCACACACTCTTCATGCTTTTAAAAAGAAAGAAAACAAAAAAGAAAAAGAAAAAAAACACCTCATTTGAGTCCCAAAGGGGCGGGGGCGGGGGAGCCAGCAACCTGCTCCAGACTTGCTCCCAGTCCTCCAGTTCAGCAATCAGCCGAGTGCTCAGTGTTGTTGTTGTACCTCCCTGGACACATGTGCAGGCAAGAGCTGAGGGGGCGTGGGCAAGTGCCGCCTGCTGAGGCTTTCTAAGGAGTCCCTTAAGGGACAAAACTTTACAAAAGAGATTTGGGCTATTGGGTTTAGAGCCCATGCTGCCAGTGAGAGCAGTGTTCCACAGAGCCCTATGGGCTGCTTTGAAAGACTCTGTTTGGACTGGAGACTCAAACGCCCAGGTAGTGTGTGCCAGTGTGCACAGCTGCTGCTGCTCAAGGCTCACGCTGCCTGCCTGTACCCCACCTCCTAGGGTGGGGTTAAAAGAGAGCTCTCCTTATTTGGCGTGCTGGTTAGGGATGGGCGAACGCGGTTCGGTAGTTCGGTGTTCGGCCCGAACTCGGCCTGTTCGGACAACCGAACACGAACATGAACACGAATGCACCGAACGGACCGAACACCGAACACCAAAATGGCGAACACACCGAACGGAACCGAACACCGAACTACGAAATGGCCGAACAG
>QEPC01008118.1:858168-872619 GCA_003113815.1 Sphenodon punctatus | reverse complement strand
ATTCATCTGTGGCATCGACGCCTGGGTCACAGGCACCCGGAAAGCATAAAGGAACTGCAAAGACAGCAGCTGACAAAAGACCTGATAGTAACAGCATGTCCCTTGACCATGAGATGTGAATGCTGTATGAAAGCTAAAGCCACTAGAGCAACGCTCCCCAAGGTAAGCCAGACAAGAAACTCCAAGCCACTTGACCTCATACACAGCAATGTGTGTGGCCCCATGAAAGTACCCACACCTGGAGGGAACAGATACATAGCGACATTCATAGACAACTACTCAAGATACACAGTCACATACCCCAAGAAGCATTAAGGGACTACATAACCATGACATGCAACAGATTCCAACATAAGTCACTCGTACTTCGAACCGACAAGAGAGGTGAATAACAGGAAAGAGAGTTGAAGACTTCCTGAGAGCCCACAGGATAGAACACCAGAAGACGGTACCATACACGCCCGAGCAAAATGGGGTAGCTGAAAGAAAGAACAGAACCTTAACAGAAATGATCCGGTACATGTTGACAGATTTGGACTGTCAGAAAAATATTGGGGCAAGGCAGTAGTTACGGCAACATATCTACAGAACCGACTCTACTCAAGAACAGTGAGTAAAACTCCGTATGAACTCTGGTATGGATAGAAGTCTAGTGTGGGACACATCAAAGTATTTGGATGCAAGGCATACGTGTACATTCCGGAAGAGAAACGAACTAGGGGTGGGAAGTTCGGTTCCCCTGGTATCCGATACTGCCGGTATTTTGCTGTACCGGCAGTATCTGATTGATCCGGTTATTGGGGGTACCCCGTGCCAGATTTGTTTACATTGCAGCCATTGAAATGAATGGCCTCAATGTAAAGGAAGAGAAAGGAAAAAAATAAATTTTACCTCCCCTGTCCAGGCTGTGCAGGTGGAAGGGGGGTCACCCCCCACCCACCCTGCCCAGCCTGGATTTTTAAAGAATTTTTTTTTTAGCCAAAGTCCCTGCTAGTGTGGGCTCTGGGCCGCCGCCGTGCCGGTGGCGGCAACCCGGAGCCCGCACCAGCAGGTACTAGGGTGATCCCTGGGGTGGGGGGTGGTTTAACACACACCCCCATCCCAGGGATCACCCTACCCTCCCCACCCAGAGATCGCCTACCTTTTGTGCTCCGGGCAGCGGTGGCGGCTGCAGCTCTGGCTGGCTTCAGCGCTTGACTAGGCCTTCCGGGGAATTTCCCCTTCCACCCGCGCAGCCTGGACGGGGGAGGGAAAGTGTTGTTTGGTTTTTTTCCCATTGATTTCAATGGGTACAGTTCCCCATTGAAATCAATGGAAAAATACCGGTACCGGAATACCGGTTCTAATTCGGTAAACTGGATTTTTGGGAACCAGTATCCGGTAAAACCGGTATCTGGTTTTTTGGGTGAAGTCCCACCCCTAAAATGAACCAAACTACAAAACCGAGCTGTGGAAGGGATTCTTGTTGGATACAGCAAACATTCCAAAGTATACAGAATCCTCAACCCACACACATACAAAGTAGCTATCAGCAACAACGTGACTTTTTAAGAAAACCCAAGCAACCGTGTAATGTCCTTACAAGAATCAGGAGAAGAAGCATGTCCTGAACCAGGAGGAGAAGAGTGTCCTGAACAAACAGTTGAAATCAGCACAAGCTCAACTGAGATGCAAGAACAAACCCAATCACCTGCAGACTTTGAAATCAGATCTACTAGGGAAAATAAAGGCAAACTGCCCAACTGCCTGTCCTACAAAGCAAGTACTGACAGACCGTCTGAGCCATCGACATGGGAAGATGTTTTACAAACGTCAGAAGAGGAGCACACAAATGGACAAAGGCAGCTACAGAAGACATGGTAGCAGATGCCCTGACAAAACCTTTAGCAGGAGAGTGCCACCAAAAGCTACTAAGTAAAATGGGTTTAGTAGGTTAACTTCTGTCTGTTGAGAAGGGGTGTTGTTATATGCAACATCCACAAGTTAATGCCTGCTGTATTAAGAACAGTAATTGAATATAGAGCCACCATATGGTGCTGCTAAGTTTCTGTGTACATGGAGGGGAGATGGGGTTTTGCAGTTGAATTCCTTTGTGTAACCACTCCTTTTTCCCTTCTCTCTCATTGTCTCAGTCTCCATTTTGTCTTACTACTAGTTAGATGCAACTAAGGATCTGTGCCTGAGAAAGTTTAAGTAACGTTTTGTTTTAAACCTTCAGCTGCATTTGTCCTTACTGATTGTGAATCAGTTATTACTCTGTAACACAATGATCTGGACCTTTCCCAAATCCTGTACTTTCTCCACCCCAATTTCTGTGCAACTGTCAGGTCCTGGGCGTGAACCCTTGGCCTTAGGATGCGGGAGAGGCACTTTTGGGGCCTGCGCCACCTGGTGGACCTGTTCACCTCCTGCATTCCTCCTCTATATGCCTTCCCCTGTTTCTCACTGTCCTTTGCATGGCCGCACCCATTCCCAGTTGGGGCTTGTTTCCCCAGTCCAGCCCCCCAGCTTCCTGATTGGCCACAGATGGTACTTAAACACTGATGTGGCATCAGGAAGCTGGTGGAGCAATGTCTCTTCCCCACTTGAATCTTTCCTGTGTGCAGTATAGTAGTGTCTGGTTCTCTGCTCAGTAGCAGGTATTCCCCCTTGATTGTGTGTTGTGTATACTTGGTGTGTTCCCTTACCCCCCAGTTCCCTCCATAGCCCATGGACTTAATTCCCTCTTGGTGTGTTCCCTTACCTCCCTGTGCCCCCCCCCCCCAGCCTGCGTGTCCAATCCCCTTTTGGTGTGTTCCCTTACCTCCCAGTTTCCCCCATAGCCCATAAGTTTGATCCCCTCTTGGGGGTGTACTGTGTGTTGGGCGTCTCGGCTTCACCCCCTACCTGGTTGTCCCTCCGGGGACCCTTGTGTCCAATACCCTTCGTGGGGGTGTCGACTTGGTGTCCTGGGAGTCCTGGTGTGGTTCCCGCCACCCTGTCCCCTTTGGGGTCCTTTGTGTGTTGTCCCCCACTATCTAGGGGTTCCTCTCCACCCAGGACTTCGTAGTCCTGTCCCATGGTCCTGTTCCAGAAGAACCCCCTGGACTAGGGTCCTTCATTCCTGGTAGTTCCCAGAGTTATAGCTCCCTATAGTCCTTCCCGTAATTTCAGAGCTCTGTGTGTCAGATGCCCGTGTCCTCCCTTCCCTTTGTGATGTGGGTTCTTCCTTCTCTTTGACCTCAGTGATGAGTTAGATCCTCTCTGAGACTGGGTTTCCTGGCAGCAAGAAGAGAGTAGGCTCTTGGGTTCCAAGACATACTGAGAGGTCCTCTTTCCCGCAAGCTTCCCCCCAGCCCCCCCTCACTGGGGTTCTTCCTCTTCCTTGCGCTTGGGGGGTGGGGTGTCCCCCATCCTTATTCCCCTGATACCTTGTCTCCCTGTGACACAGATCTTGTACGGATGACAAACTGGCTCCTGGGAGGAAAGGTTACCCACCCTTGTTGAAGTGAATAGATGGGGGGAGTCATTGGGCAAGGGTAGACACTCGGTGAAGCAGGGCAGAAGCAGGTGAGCAGTGAGTGTGTGCGTAACGGGTGGAAGTTCTGAATGATCCTGAATGATACAGCTGCCTTAATGGATCTTATGTTCTGCCTTTTGCCAACCCCAAGATCTGTACTAATGGTGTCTTTAGATGCAAGAGAGATCGGGTGCTTAAGATGTTTGCCATGTGACTGTGTGATGTGTCTAAGCACCATCACTACATTTGGCCACTGGTCTGCCTCCCTGTTATCTTCTCTTTTACTCCTTCTTGGTTGCAAGGATGTCGCTGGTGCAACAGTTGAGTGTTTTCTCTCTCCACATGGTGAAAGTTGTGTCAAAATACTTTGGGAGGGATGTTCACATCCATTTCCAGTCTGTCTGCCCTGAATCTTCCACTTGGCAATGCTGTTAAATAGATGCTCACTGACAGTTCGTTTCTTGCAGCACACTGTCTTTGGACTCTCCCAAAGCATCCAGGTGTGAGGAGTCAAGAATGAGCTGTTTAGCTGCAGCACAGAGCAGAAGGTTTGGAACAGACCTGACCACTCTCCTGCATGGACTACAACTCCCATAATTCCATGGGAGTGCTTCTGCAAGGAGAGCTTCTGGCACAAAAGACATACTAGCCCCTGAATATGGAAAGGCAGCTATTACATCTAAGTACTGCAACGTATTAAACACAGGGAAACAAGCATGGCTATACAAATCTGTTATGTCAACACACATTCAGCCACCCCTTTCCATTGCATGTAAAAGTTCCCAGTGTTGGCTGCAGAAAGGAGGTGTAGCTGGGCTTTCTAACACCAGTTGATTTACAGCTGCTGGAATAGTACCTTCGGGGAAACAATAGTCTTATTATAGTCCTTTCAAGGACTTCATTCATTCCTCCAAACACACATTGCCATTTGAAAAATGTGTGTGTATCTATTGCATTCTATTTTTGGAATAATATGCTTGTCTATCTCTCTTAGAAATAACAACCTAGCTAGTGTTGTCTCCTTTTTGAAGGACAGGAAGTGTTTGATGTCACTGCCTCCATGGTATAAATCAGTGAGCTGGTCTGGACTTTCCCACTCTGTGTTCTTCTGTTGTGGTGTGACTCCTCCTTTTCCAGGGCATTTGATGGACTCATTAAACTGCAGGATCTATGGAGGACTGAACTTTAAATCTTATTCATAAGGATGCTAAGTCATATCATAATCAGGGAGAGGGACATACAAAGAGTTGCTTTCTTCAAATACAGAACAAGACACTCAATTCAAGAAAACAGTATTATTCTAAAAGCTTTTTTAGTGTGCTCTAGTATTCTGTTTGTCCACAATACTTTCAGCTTCTGCCAAGAACTTTCCCTAGCCCCTCCTTCCTGCCTAGTTCCCAGCTACAGATTTAAGGAAACATTAAACATTCAACAGCCAAAGACACACACATGACAGGGTACCTCTCTCCAGGCATAAGTCTTTACATGATTAGCCCCAAACACAACAAAGTCCTTAGAGAATTAACTCAAAATGCCTTATACAGCTTTAACACAGTCTCCAGATAATTCCCAGGGTCAAGCTCACTCTCTGGTTTACCCACATACAGCATTCCCAACTCTCCCCAAAGTCCTTAGTCCATATTCCCTTTCAGGGATAACAGCCAGCACTTGGCCAGCTTCCCCACAACAGCTCCCAGCGGCTTACCACACGGCCAACACTCTCCATGCAGCTCCCAACTCAGACCCAGACAACACTCTCCTTCCTGGTCCAGCCACTTCCTTTTTATAGGAAGACCAATGCCCCAAATACATTGGCTTCCTGCCAGCGACCATCTTAAATTTGGTGCAGTGGTCATAAGAACATAAGAAGTGCCATACTGGGTCAGACCAATGGTCCATCTAGCCCAGTATCCTATCTCCGACAGTGGTCAATCATGGTGGCTTGGGAGAAGCACCCAACAGGTCACAATGGGGGACCCATTCCCTGTTGTTTCCCCCAGCTCCCGTCATGTTCCCTGATCCTATCAGGCTAATGGGCCTATTTTGGCTCTTTCTAGTCCTCTTGATCCCACTCTGCCACAACACAATGGGCATTTTCACACACATGTTAAAGTTCTGGATTTTTCAATCTTCTGGGTTTACAAGTCCACAAGTAAGTTCTGGATTAATTTTTCTCACACACACTGCTCTGAGGCAGTTCCTGGATGCATTCTTCACACAAACACTGCCCTGAGGCAGCCTAGAGTAGCCACAGCTGTAGATGTGACAACTGCCATGGAAACCAAGTGATCACAGCTGCCTGGAGCAAAGCAGTTTACCAGGAGAACATTTTACTCACAAAAGTTCTGCAAGAACTTCTATGCAGAAGTTCAAATATCTGGATATTTAAGATCTGGGTGAGTGATTTAGACATGCAGAAAGTTTGTTTATTTATTTATTTCGCTACTCTTTTTTACCCCACACCCTTCCACTCACAAAGCAGCTCAGGGCGGCTTACAACACTAATAACACTAATAACAATAAAAGAAACACAATATACAATTTAAAATTCATTAAAATGCTAAAAATATACAAAGGGCAGAACCCTCCCCCCCCAACCCACCCTACCCGTCTCCTTCTCCGAAGGCCTTATGGAACAGCCTTTTTGTTCATTTGTTTGTTTATTGGCACTGGCTTCTGCCCTGGCCCACAAAACACATACACACATACACGTACAAAAACAAAATACAATGAAAAAGAATAATTACAGTATAAAACGGATACAGATCCTCGCATAAAACTGATCACAAAACAGATCAGAGTTTAATCATACTGAGGACGGATAAAAATTTCTCCACTAGCTGGATCAAAAAGCATACTCTAACTAGTTCAGAGGGTCAAATCAAAGCAGCACAGTATCCACCCGTTTACAATAAACTTAATTGGAGTCTAATCATTTTGCGGCGTTTGGCTACTAATTAAAGAAATGTTGCCATCGACCTTAGGTCGTTTGGATCTGACAAATTTGCTAATAGGACCAAAAGTTGCGAGGGGTTCAACCCCTTGCCCTCCAACATGGGCTTCAGCCAATTCTCCCTCAAACAGGCATAGTACGGGCAGATGAAAATTAAATGCTCCGCTGATTTAATCTCTGAGAGGGAGCAACAGGGGCCATGCGTGGAAAGTAGCTGCACTTGGTGAAAGCTCCAGTGAGGCCTATGTTATTACTCCTTTTTTAAAAAGGATAAAATAAAATGTACACACCCCAAAAGTAGAGCTTATGAAACAGGAACCAAGAAACAGCAGGAGGAACAGAAAAACTGTAAAATCCTTGCCCGGAAAAGGTAATTCCAAAGGGGAGACTTCAGGGCCTTGCTGTGATAGTAGCCCAGAGCAGGCTGAGAACATGGCAGCAGAGGCTTTCTTCTCTTCAGGGGAGCCACTGGGCATGCACACACAGTAGCCGCACCGGCGAAACGCTCCCGACAGCCTGACATCAAATGCCTTAAAAAAAAAAAAAGCCTTTAAACAACTACCCGGAGCCGCACATGGGGAAGAACTTAAAGCGGAACTCCCCTGGCCCCCAAAAAGCAAATCAAAATGAGCCCCAGGGGTGGGAGAGCCCAGAAAATCTGCAGAAGAAAGTGAGTGGAGGGGGAGGGGTGCCAGACTCACCAAGTGCAAAGATGGCAGCGGCAACGAGATCCAGGCTGGGGGAGCAGCCTGAGATAGTGGAGCAACTAGTCTGTCTCACAAACACTATTACCACCCAGAATGAAGCCACCAAGAAACAATGGGAGATCCTGAACAATGGAATCCAGAAGGTAACAAGCGTGGTGGACACTTTAAATAAAAAATTGGATGGGATGGCGGAGAGGGTTACAAGTCTGGAAACCAGAATGGAGGAGAGGGAAGGCCAGAACCAGGCCTGGGAGGAGCGCCTACAGAACATAGAGAAGGCACTGGGAGGGGCCCAGCACAAAATTGAGGATCTAGAAAACAGGGGCAGACGGAATAATCTTAGGATCCAAGGAATCCCTGAGGCCACAGAGGCCCAGGGGGGAAGGGATCTAGTGCATAAAGTCCTGAAGGCCATCCTCCCACAGTGCACCAACCTGCATGAGATTGAAGTGGACAGGGCACACAGAACCCTGCGCCCCAGGCCTAAAGAGGGCGACCCCCCAAGAGCATTGATATTTAGATGCTTACGGTATCAAGAAAAAGAACAGATACTGTGGGAAGCCAGAAAGAGCAGAGACCTGAGATTTGAAGGGTGCAGGATCACTTTACAACCAGACCTGGCCCCAGCCACGGTGGCAAGAAGGAGAAAATGGTTCCAGATACAAGAAAAGCTAGCAACACATGGCATAAAAGCACAGATCAGATACCCTGCAATACTCTCCTTCATTCATAAAGATCGAAGAAGAAACTTCTCTGATATAAAGGCGCTGGAGAGATACATGGCTGCAAGGATGCCAGAACTGGGAAGAATAGCAGAGGAAGAAGCAGCAGTGTAGCTTGGTCAAGAGATGGTGGGAAGACGGCCAAACCGGGAACAAAGAGACACTGGGACAATATTAAGGCATTTCAAGAAATTGTAATGTATAAAATAATAAGGGAAGGGCTTGTCGGGGGGGATAGCGGAGAATAGCGACTCCATGGCATACCCCTGGAAGGTTCCTACAAAACCTTCAGATGAGAGAGCGAGGGGGGGGGGAAGCGGGGGGAGAGTGATGCAACAGCAGCTATAAGGGGCAGGGGGAGAGTGATGCTCAGAGTGGGAGAAGCATGGGGAGTCCAACAGCCTCCGTCAGTCTCTTTGTGGATGGGGACAGCGATGCAGAGATTTCTGCGGAGGATGTCTCTGTATCTGATGCTGCTGAGGTGATGGCTGTCCCTCAACGACCTGTGTCACCAGTGCCACCATGTCCTGCCCCTCCCAGTGCGAGCCAGCAGGCAGGAGGGGCTAAGAAATCATGGGTCTGGGAGCATTTTAAGGTGGTGCAGGCGGATGATCACCGGGACCGCCTCGCCCTCCGTGCCCCAGAGCGGCTCCTGCAGTCCGCCGGGGGTGCCTTCCTGGAGGTCCCCCGTGTTAAGCAGGGGGCCACAATGGAGAGGGCATTCTCGGTAGTAGGGCCACAGCTTTGGAACTCCCTTCCGGAGGAAGCTCTCCTGGCCCCTAGCCTGTTAATATTCCGGCGCAATTGTAAGACCTGGCTGTTCGCCCAGGCCTTTGGGAGGAAGGGTTAGGGAGGGGTGTTTTTAGTTCCCCCAGCTACCTGGGTTTTTATATTGTATCCTAGTCCTTTTTTAATGTTTTATAATATTTATGATAATTTTAATTGATTTTATTGTTTTTAATGTTTTGGAAGCCGCCCAGAGCTGCATGGCAGGAGAGGCGGGGTAAAAATCTATAAAATAAATAAACAAATAAACTCACTGCCTGACATCAAAGCCAGACTCACAGCTTGTAATACACAACAGTAAACATGGGGGGAAATGCCAGAGAGGTGCTAATTAAATGTGGATGTGGAGGAGGAGATAGAACAAAAGAAAGTCCTTTGTGAATACATTACTGCAGGCAATTTCATTATCAGGCCCTTCTAAATCATGCCATGCATGTCTCAGTCCTTTACAAACAATGGACTAGATCCAGGTCCACCAAAAGAAATTTGAGGACCCTCCCAATATAGATCAGGACCTAACACTAGGCAATCAACAGGGAAATTGGAGGTAGGGGGGATGAGATAGTTTTATAAACCCAGGAAAATTCTCAGTGGCATTCTAAAAGGGGAACCGGTAATTTTCAAAGGCTAAAGCAGATCCTGGGGAGGTAACTGCCCAGCTACTGCTGCACTTTCAATGCTCAGACCTTCAGCAGCTACAGATGTGTTGAGCACCCTTGGCCCCACTTCTCTGTGGCACGGGGACAGGGAGCAACAGAGAAGCAAGCCACAGCAGTGGCCTGAAGACTGATTTGAGAATGGCCTGGCAGACTGATCACTTATTGTGCAAATCAAGAAGTTTACCCTGCCCTGATCCTCAGCTAGAAGTCAAAGTTTCACTGGGTTTACACCAGCTGAGGACCTGCCTCATTAAGTCCCACAGAGTCTTGCAGAGAGATGGGGAAGCATTTAATAGGGATGGGTGAACAGAATGCAGTTTGGCTGTTCGGTCGTTCGGTTTGAAACCCGAGTTCGGGTTCAATGGTTCAGTTCAGCCAAATTCGGTTTGGCCGAACAGTCAAAAACAGCAAAACTGAAACCGGAAACAAAACAGAAACCTATTTTGTTTTGTTTTTGTCCTGAAAAGATGTTTTTCCTGCCCCCGAATTCATCCGAACTAATCCAAACACGACCAAACTGTTTGGTAATTCGAGAGTTTGGTTTGGACGTCCAAACAGACTGAGTTCAATCCGAACTCCGAATGTCCGAACCGTGTTCGCCCATCCCTAGCATTTAGGTGCCCAAGAGGCTGAATACACAAGAGCATTGCAAGCCGTGTGCCCCAAACCCAGTTCCCCCACTCATTCCTATACAGGTTCTTTCTTCTGTGAGCTCCAAGAACTGTAGCCCTCTGGATTAGAACTGGGAAAGCTGAAATGCAGACTATTCCAAACCAGGAATTAGAACTGGGCTCTCTTGACTCCTGTCCCACAACTGAGCAATGCTGCCCACTCAAAGACTGCTGAAAGTACATGTCCTGCTGGGCTGGCCTTGTTTAGCTCCATCTGTCAAGCACAGTTAAACCCCTCAGGCTGCTGCCTTGGAAATTGAACTACTCCAGAACAAAACCCCACTCCCAAATCCCCTGGATAAGCAACCCCAAGTCTTTTGTCACATAAAGATCAATGCATCTTGCTGTGGAAGATTTTCTCCTGGAGATCCCTTGGGGTATTGTGATTAACTTTCCACTCAAGTACTGTGAGGAAGAAAAACTCAGCTAGCTCTTCCTCCAGGTACGTGATGTATCTTCCATTATCTGTGAGGGCCTTGAAGACAGAATGGTGCTTGCCTATCTCTTAGGATCGACTGTTTGTGTTCGCACATCCCTACACATCACATTACGAATCCTCTCCGCTTTGCAGATTTGATAGATGGCGCATATCCAGTTGTTCAACCTGCATTCAATGCTGAGTTCCTTGATGATTTCCACAGTGATGATGTACTCAGTTTGCTTGCCTTCTGACGATTTGGAGCTCGCCCAGGATGATCTCAATCCTAAAAGAATCTTAAACATCTCCTTCAGTCCAGGATTCTTGTTCTGTGGCTTTGCCATGGTTACCAAAAAAGTGCCAGGGAACTTCCACCCTCTCCAGCCAGCAGGCACCTGACCCTGACTAGCCCCCTTACCCCTGTCCCCTCATCATTCTTAGCCTAGACCTCAATGCTCTTAGACTTTAAGGTGCTGATGGCTCCCGTGCATGGTGCCATCAATAAAGTATGTCACTCAAGGTGTGCAGATTAGCAAAGTCGTGCCAATGGATGACAATTGGGGGTGAGGAGGATTGGTCATGTGACATTATGCCCATATGTTTGTGTTGCTGTCACAGTTATTTAGTATGTGGGTATTTAGGTAGGTGACTAAGTGTGGATGGGGAGTTTTACTTCCTTTCCTGTCTCACCTCAGTCTCTAGACCTCCTCCCATTTGTCGTCATTCCACTCATGGAGATGGACCCCAGGCCTTGGCTTATATGCTATCCATGCCAATGGCCTCCAGGCCAGGCCTATATGCTGTCTGTACCATGATGCCATGGCATCAAGAAACAGCTGCTGCCAATGGCCCCCAGGCCTATATGCTGTCTGTACCAAGGGTTGTGTACCCCAGGTTGCCACCAACCTCAAAGCCTGCCTCAGCCCGCCTTCCTGCCTCTTATGCCAAGGTGTCTGTCTGCCCTCCCAGGTTGCTGCCAAGAGAGAGAGAAATAAGAGAGAGAGAGAGAAAGTCCACCCACTGCTTGAAGGAGAGACAGACATGATCCCACCCATGCTGTCGCCTGCACTGTATGACCAGAGAGAGAGGTTCCCAGCTAGAACAAGGGAGATGGGAAGAACCAGGAAGAACTCCCATCTGTGCTCATGCACCCAATGCCCATTGCCCACATCCAACACGCAGCAAACCTACCACAATGAGATNAAGTCCTTTGTGAATACATTACTGCAGGCAATTTCATTATCAGGCCCTTCTAAATCATGCCATGCATGTCTCAGTCCTTTACAAACAATGGACTAGATCCAGGTCCACCAAAAGAAATTTGAGGACCCTCCCAATATAGATCAGGACCTAACACTAGGCAATCAACAGGGAAATTGGAGGTAGGGGGGATGAGATAGTTTTATAAACCCAGGAAAATTCTCAGTGGCATTCTAAAAGGGGAACCGGTAATTTTCAAAGGCTAAAGCAGATCCTGGGGAGGTAACTGCCCAGCTACTGCTGCACTTTCAATGCTCAGACCTTCAGCAGCTACAGATGTGTTGAGCACCCTTGGCCCCACTTCTCTGTGGCACGGGGACAGGGAGCAACAGAGAAGCAAGCCACAGCAGTGGCCTGAAGACTGATTTGAGAATGGCCTGGCAGACTGATCACTTATTGTGCAAATCAAGAAGTTTACCCTGCCCTGATCCTCAGCTAGAAGTCAAAGTTTCACTGGGTTTACACCAGCTGAGGACCTGCCTCATTAAGTCCCACAGAGTCTTGCAGAGAGATGGGGAAGCATTTAATAGGGATGGGTGAACAGAATGCAGTTTGGCTGTTCGGTCGTTCGGTTTGAAACCCGAGTTCGGGTTCAATGGTTCAGTTCAGCCAAATTCGGTTTGGCCGAACAGTCAAAAACAGCAAAACTGAAACCGGAAACAAAACAGAAACCTATTTTGTTTTGTTTTTGTCCTGAAAAGATGTTTTTCCTGCCCCCGAATTCATCCGAACTAATCCAAACACGACCAAACTGTTTGGTAATTCGAGAGTTTGGTTTGGACGTCCAAACAGACTGAGTTCAATCCGAACTCCGAATGTCCGAACCGTGTTCGCCCATCCCTAGCATTTAGGTGCCCAAGAGGCTGAATACACAAGAGCATTGCAAGCCGTGTGCCCCAAACCCAGTTCCCCCACTCATTCCTATACAGGTTCTTTCTTCTGTGAGCTCCAAGAACTGTAGCCCTCTGGATTAGAACTGGGAAAGCTGAAATGCAGACTATTCCAAACCAGGAATTAGAACTGGGCTCTCTTGACTCCTGTCCCACAACTGAGCAATGCTGCCCACTCAAAGACTGCTGAAAGTACATGTCCTGCTGGGCTGGCCTTGTTTAGCTCCATCTGTCAAGCACAGTTAAACCCCTCAGGCTGCTGCCTTGGAAATTGAACTACTCCAGAACAAAACCCCACTCCCAAATCCCCTGGATAAGCAACCCCAAGTCTTTTGTCACATAAAGATCAATGCATCTTGCTGTGGAAGATTTTCTCCTGGAGATCCCTTGGGGTATTGTGATTAACTTTCCACTCAAGTACTGTGAGGAAGAAAAACTCAGCTAGCTCTTCCTCCAGGTACGTGATGTATCTTCCATTATCTGTGAGGGCCTTGAAGACAGAATGGTGCTTGCCTATCTCTTAGGATCGACTGTTTGTGTTCGCACATCCCTACACATCACATTACGAATCCTCTCCGCTTTGCAGATTTGATAGATGGCGCATATCCAGTTGTTCAACCTGCATTCAATGCTGAGTTCCTTGATGATTTCCACAGTGATGATGTACTCAGTTTGCTTGCCTTCTGACGATTTGGAGCTCGCCCAGGATGATCTCAATCCTAAAAGAATCTTAAACATCTCCTTCAGTCCAGGATTCTTGTTCTGTGGCTTTGCCATGGTTACCAAAAAAGTGCCAGGGAACTTCCACCCTCTCCAGCCAGCAGGCACCTGACCCTGACTAGCCCCCTTACCCCTGTCCCCTCATCATTCTTAGCCTAGACCTCAATGCTCTTAGACTTTAAGGTGCTGATGGCTCCCGTGCATGGTGCCATCAATAAAGTATGTCACTCAAGGTGTGCAGATTAGCAAAGTCGTGCCAATGGATGACAATTGGGGGTGAGGAGGATTGGTCATGTGACATTATGCCCATATGTTTGTGTTGCTGTCACAGTTATTTAGTATGTGGGTATTTAGGTAGGTGACTAAGTGTGGATGGGGAGTTTTACTTCCTTTCCTGTCTCACCTCAGTCTCTAGACCTCCTCCCATTTGTCGTCATTCCACTCATGGAGATGGACCCCAGGCCTTGGCTTATATGCTATCCATGCCAATGGCCTCCAGGCCAGGCCTATATGCTGTCTGTACCATGATGCCATGGCATCAAGAAACAGCTGCTGCCAATGGCCCCCAGGCCTATATGCTGTCTGTACCAAGGGTTGTGTACCCCAGGTTGCCACCAACCTCAAAGCCTGCCTCAGCCCGCCTTCCTGCCTCTTATGCCAAGGTGTCTGTCTGCCCTCCCAGGTTGCTGCCAAGAGAGAGAGAAATAAGAGAGAGAGAGAGAAAGTCCACCCACTGCTTGAAGGAGAGACAGACATGATCCCACCCATGCTGTCGCCTGCACTGTATGACCAGAGAGAGAGGTTCCCAGCTAGAACAAGGGAGATGGGAAGAACCAGGAAGAACTCCCATCTGTGCTCATGCACCCAATGCCCATTGCCCACATCCAACACGCAGCAAACCTACCACAATGAGATGGAATATAACACACAACTTTTTATATGTGCCTGCCTGCCTGGGTGCGTTCCTGTACCTGCTGCTACCACCTATCGCATGATTGAATGAAGTGTGCCTGACAGGCTTTAGGCTGTCATTCCACTATCCCTGAATCAGTCATGCCCACCCGTCCCAGGAACCATCAACTAGATTCTGGAACCATCATTCCAGTCACTGGGGGCTGCATTTCATTCCACTGCATCCAGAAGCCTGGTGCCCACACGCCAGCTTG
>QEPC01008118.1:843573-855734 GCA_003113815.1 Sphenodon punctatus | reverse complement strand
TTTTTTTACTTTTTTGGTGGGACTTACATTGCAGCCATTCATTTAAATGGCTGCAATGTAAAAAAAATCCGGTACCCGGAATCCAATAACCAGACCAGATTTACCGGGTTGAATCCGATAATGCCGGTACGCCCAGTACCGGCATTATCGGATTCCAGATTTACCGGTATTCCCACCCCTAATAATTAGTGCCATACTGTGTCAGACCAATGGTCTGTCAAGCCCTGCCTGCATTCTGTCTCCACAAGTGGGTGGACTGGGTGGCCAATCTCTCTCTGCTGGGGACTTCCATTCCTAACAGGTCAGGTCATAGGACAATTCATTCCCTGTTGTTCCAGTCCCCGTGCCATACCTTGCATGTGGTGAATTCATCACCCTTGTCATAAAACCTCCAGACATCTGCCTTCCAACGCCGAATGTCTGGGGGTGTCACTGGCAGTGGTGACCTCTGCCTAGGGGTCCTCCTTGGCCTGGCAGCAGCACTGGGGCTGGCATCCGATTCCTCTCTGAAATGGGAACACATTAAGAACACCAAAGTAATATCATGCCTTTATGATGATGATGCCTCTAGTCCTCCAATGCTTGGGGTGCTAGGGATTGCAACGCGAAAGCATGTGCAAATCCTGCCTCCTGGGGGATGCTAGGGGTTGCAACAAGGAAGACCCTGGCTGGCACATGCAAATCCTGCGCTCCCTGGGGTGCTGCTTGGGATGGCAATGGAGAGACCCTGGCTGGCTGGCACGTGCAAATTCTGCCCTCCCTGGGGTGCTAGGGGATGCTATGGATTGCAACTAGGAAGGCCCTGACTGGCACGTGAAAATCCTGCCCTCCTTGGGGTGCTAGGGATGGCGATGGGAGTTGTGACCCTAGCTGGAAAGATCCTGCCCTTATTTGGGGGTGCGTAGGGAATGAGATGGCAACTGGAGAGTAGAGACCCTTGCTAGCCTGGCACATGTTTGGGTGGGGGTGCTGCTCATGACAGAGCTCCCCACTCTACAGTATCATCTCTTTCTGTGGCATACATCCACTGATGCCCATTGTTTGTGCCTGACTGATGCCCTCCACCCACGCACCGTCCCGCACGACATTGAGCTCGCTCTAACGGATAGAGCCTTTCTTGTCCTCAAAGTAAAAAAAAAGTTTACAAACCTGGCAGCACCTCCTGAGCCCGCCGCTTGCTCCACATTCGAGGAGCAGCCGGGTACCACCACTGGTGGTGTAGTAGGGGCAGCGACCTCTTCCTCCTCCTCCTTGACCATGAACTTGGCCCCCAGCTGGAGAAGCAACACTGCAGCCTTCTTCCTTTTTAAAAAAAAAATAAAAAATCACACACAGCCAAAACACACAGTCACCCACAACAAACACCAACAGTCACCAACCAGCCAAACAGCACAGCCAAACCCAAACAAAACACACAAAATGAACAGCCAGCCAGCCAAACACACACTCACTTGCCACACAGCTCCGCACGCACCCGAATTTCCGGTTTCTGGCATGATCGTGCTCTCATGATACTTTTTCTGAATGGCCGAACCCGAACCGAACGGCCGAACCAAATGGCCGAACCTGAACCGCAATCTGTTCGCCCATCCCTAGTGAGCTGGGCCCAGGCCGTTTAGGTCTTTGTAGGTTATTACCAACACCTTGAATTGGGCCCGGAAGATAATAGGCAGCCAGTGTAGAGAACGGAGCACTGGTGTAATGTGCTCACGATGACCCGTCCCCATTAAAAGATGGGCCGCTGTATTCTGCACCAGCTGCAACCTCTGGACAATCCCCAAGGGCAGCCCCATGTAGAGTGCATTACAGTAGTCTAATCGAGAGGTAATAAAGGCGTGGATGATGCTGGCCAGATCCGAGTCCGAAACAAATGTCCACAGCCATCGTACCAGATGTACCTGGTGAAATGCTCCCCTCACCACAGCCCCCACCTGGAGAACAAGGCAGAGCTGTGGGTCGAGGAGCACCCCCACTCTATGAACTGTGTGGCCAAAGGAAGTCAAACCCTGTCAATGACAGGAGTCACCACCACCCTCGGCCCTACCCACCAACATCACCTCCGTCTTGTCGGGATTCAACTTTAGATGACTCACCCTCATCCAGTCCCCCACAGCCACCAGGCACTGGGTAAGCACCAAGACTGCCGGGTCTGGGTCTTCAGAAAAAGAGAGGTAGAGTTGTGTGTCATCGGCGTACAATGCACGCTGAACTCTCTCACGACCTCGTCCAAAGGCTGCATATACATGTTGAACAGGAGGGGGGACAGAATAGAACCCTGCGGGACTCCACACATGAGATCCCGGGTTC
The DNA here is from genome assembly GCA_003113815.1 of Sphenodon punctatus. NCBI lineage: Eukaryota > Metazoa > Chordata > Lepidosauria > Sphenodontia > Sphenodontidae > Sphenodon > Sphenodon punctatus. The sequence continues at coordinate 853,427 of QEPC01008118.1, read as the reverse complement.
ACAACACGTGGCCCTCACAGACCCCAAGACATCTGCCGCATCGTCCGGCGTCACTTCCTGAAACTCCCCCCACAAAGATGGACCAGACGGGGCCTCCATCACCTCGCGCTCTCTACCTACTGCCCCTAATCTGGTTGCAAAGTCGCTCTGAATCTGAGCGATCTTGTCCACGAAGTAGCTGACAAATTCCTCACGGCGGGCCTGGGACATATCCCCGTCCAGGTGGAGTTAGGTCGGACTAACCAACCCCTGCACCACCCGAAACAACTCCGCTGGACGTGACTTCACGGATGCTATGAGAACAGCAAGGAACTCCCTTCTTGCTTTCCTCACAGCCTCAACATAGGACCGCAAATGGGCCCTATGGAGAAGTTGGTCGGAGTCAGAGCGAGTATGCCGCCAGTGTCGCTCCAGCCTCCTGCCTGCTTGCTTCATACACCGCAGCCCCTCAGTAAACCAAGGGGGGCTGCGGTGACAAGACCAAGGCAGAGGGCGTCTCGGAGCCACCCTGTCGATGGCCTCCTCCAGCATTCTCCGTGAGCATTCCAGTACCTTTCTGGTTCCATAAGTCTCCAGGGCCGAAATAACTGATCTGGTTCTACATCTGTCAGAGGGCAGACGTGCACCAGGAGACCAGCCTGGAGGAGATAATGATCCGTCCATGACAAGGGCATAGTTAATATGTCCCCCACTACCGGATCCCCCGTCTCAAGGCCAGTGCAGAATATCAGGTCAAGGGTATGTCCACCATCATTTGTCGTCCTCTGAGACAGTCCCATGGTTGTCATGACGGCCATGAACTCATGCTCCACTCCCCCAAGATTGGCGTCAGCTTGGGTGTTGAAATCCCCCAGGACTAAAGTCCTTGGAGATCGCAGACTACCTCCAACACCAATTCATCAAGGGTGTGTAGCGATGCTGTTGTACAGGTCAGTGCATGGTATATCAGCAGCAGCCCCAATCTGCCTCCAGCCAAATCAAACACCAGATGGATACCCTTCATGCCCAAGATAGACTGCATTGGATACCTCCTCACAAACCAGGTATCCTTAAAAATAACAGCTACACCGCCTCCCCGCCCCTCTTGTCTCGACTGGTGCTGTACAGAGTACCCGGCCGGAACAAGGTCAGCCAGCATTGGCCCCAACTCAGTGTCCAGCCAGGTCTCTCTAATACACATGCGGTCAGCTGCTTGATACAAGATCAACTCTCGGATCATTGTGGATTTATTAACAACTGACCTCACATTAATCAGCAGCAGTCCTGGACCAGGGGCCCTCCTATTCTCGATCACCGCATTACCTGTCTGGGGGCCTGCAAGAGGGACAGGCACCAAGTACCTGTTCCTTATCACCATTGTTACCCGCCTCCCAGAAGAACCATAATTGCCCATCATGACCCCAATGGCTGTAGAACCCCCCCCAGCCCACTCCCACACCTGCCCCCCGGTGGCTGTCCCGCCTGGCCCTCAAGGGAGACCCCCCTCCCCCTATGTCCCTCTGCCCCACCCCCACTCTCACAGGGGCGTCAAACCCACCCACCCCTGTTTGGTCACATCCCCTCCTCACACCAAGGGAGTTCTCCCAACCCTCCCCAACCCAGTTCCCCCCTCCCCCTTACACTGGGGGAGGGAGTCATAACCCTCAACCCCATCCTAATCCACCCTCCCCCAAAACAGCCCCTACCACTCTGCCCTAATAATTGGCTGTCCCAACATCAGCCTCCCCCGGTCACCCCCAAGGGTCCTTTGGCATGGCCCCAAGGTACGCAGTCTGCAGCGGTGCTGAACTCGCTGTTGCTTATCCCCCTCCTGCTGAATGTCCCTCTCAGAAGGGAGAACCCCTGACCCCACCGCCCCTCCTTTGCAGCTAGCCCGATTCAGAGGTACCGCTGGAAACAATACACCAGGAAGGTATTGAAGGAGCTCTAGATGCCACAGCCACAATGGCCCTCCAACGGCCTTCGGCTGCTACCCAGAGGGCACCACCCCCTGGACAGCAGCAGTCCTTTATAAAAATACCTGGAGGGAGGGGCAGAAGAGAAGGTACATGTGGGAGGGGTACCAGTAACCTCCAATAGCTGACAACCCCCAGCAATTACCCTCTGCAGGCCAGCCACATCTCCTGGGCATCAGCAGTCTTTAATAAAAAATACCTGGAGGGAGGGGCCATTTGGCTGTAACAGCAGACATCCAAGAGAAATGTGTGTGTAAAAGCACCCAATATATAAAATAAGCATTAAATGTGGATATGTGTGTATATATAATGTAAGTTCTGAGATTTTCATACTAGATGCCCAGACAGGCATAAATATAGCGAAATAAAATGATCTACTTCTCCCCCCAGCCAGCCACCCTTGTGCTGATTTAAATATCATCCTACAGAGTCTTTTTACTCATTGTATAGATAGATAATCAAATCCCATATCTATCCACCTTGCCAGACCTGTTAGTGATAGTAAACATAACAAAGAAGAAATCAGTCACTCTTTGGTAGCACACACACACACACACACACACATCTGCAGAATGCAGTGAGAAAGCCTTAAATAAAACATAGTTCCAGCCTTCAGTAGAGTGCATTGAGACAAATGCCACGGATGCAAAAGGTGTCGCTGGGATTACCAATGACGTGCTAATGGTTGTTCAAGCAATCTCTGTGCTTCCTTCTCTCTGACTCACTATCTCCCTTTGGAGGCTCCTCTCACGTCATTGAGGGACTGAGGGTTATTCACAGATCACTGGCTAAAGGCAAGCTTTAGCTTCCCGCCTGCATCCCCCTGGTCATATGAAAAGGACTGAGGTCACTGACAGGCAGCCTTTTGAGCTGTTTATCAATAGATCCAATGAAGAAGAAGGAAAAGAAAAACTGAACCAGCCTCCAGATCCATCTCCCTTTTTTGGGAATTTGTTTTGATTTCTTCCTAAGTTATTTTTGAAAATTAGGACTCTTCCCTCTTCTTTCCTGTAGGTTGACAATTCCCCTAATAGCAGCAAAGGTTATACCATAAAAATGGTTTTCAGGAGGTTTCAACTTTTAATTTAAAAAGTAAATTTGAAAGTTTTATACTAGAAGACTATATTAGAAAAGATGTTGTTTTTGCTACTACTAAACAGGACCAGTAATAGATCAAATGAAATGTAACTTTTTTTCTGGGAATTTTTACACTTGCCCTATAAGTAAGCAAGGTTTACAAAGTACCACAGGATCAGAGGAAAACGTTGCAGGAGCATCGCACTCCAGTGTCTACAAGCTTGAGACATCAGTGAGCCCACATTTAAAGGTTTGCTCACACAATTGCTTACTCCAAAATGATATGTGTGCTGTTTACCTCATTTTAACTCTGCTTTTGTTCATGCAATAAGTAAAGTTAAAGCAGGGACCTCATTCAATGTCTTTTTCCCATTGTAGGGTAAATGCAGTGAACATGGATCTCTGGGTTAATGCAAGATTAAAAGTAGTGTTATAACTCCTGAAGGAACATGTGACAAAGTAACATGGATTTTAATTCTGGAGTAACTATCTTTGAGTTAAGAGGTAACCAGGCCCAGAGGCCCCCTTCTCAGAATACATAGTCATTAACCTCCTTGTACTGTGTAGACTCCTTGTTCTGCATGAGCAGTTGGGAAAGCGAGGTAGTTACCCCAGTGTAACAAATCTCAAGGGAGAGTAGCCCAATCGTGCAAACCTAATCCTAGTTTAAAATATCTGTGTTAAGCCTGAACCCAGGTTTATTTAATCCTCATAATTCAAGGATCAAATGAACCCAGGTTATCGTCCATGTAAACTGTAACTCCAAATTCAGCCAAGAGATTAGTAGATAGAGCAAACATCCTCTCCACACAGGAAGGTCTCTATGGTTGTCAGTGCTTTCTGGGGCTCTGGCCAGGAAATCCATTTTTTTCTTTCTCTTCCCCCAAACCTGGTGCATAGATTAGCTGTGGGATCATCCAAAGATCTCTCTAAAGGGGAGCAAAAATCATAATGGAAGAAGGTGATGGAATCCAGTAGCGAAGCACCATAGGATTTTTCAGTCATCCATGTTAGTTTAAACTCGTATTAACCACGAATGCTCTGATATGGATTAATGATTATTCCAAGTTGTAAATTTCCGTGCAAATGATTATGATTAATGATGAGTGGGACTGGAGTTCATAACACAACCTTTGCTGACCTAGGCTGAACAGCCTTATGTCAGCAGAGGGCAGTGTGGAGAATCTGCTGCAGAAACGTAGGTAAAATCATCCTGCTGGGGCAGTTCGAATGCCAGAATCCGGCAGTATCTGAGTGGAGGCTGAAAAGCAAAAAGCTGGGCAGGGAAGCTAGAAGATAGGCGACAGCAGCCTTCAAGCAGGAGGTAATTGGCAGATACATTACACAAGGAGATGACAGGAAGTCAATGCAGAGGAGACCCATGAAAGTTGAGGAGGAAACCCACAAAATGATTAATGATTATTCCGAGTTGTAAATCTCCGTGTAAACAGGAAACCAGGCTTAAGAATCCGGGATTTTAAATATGGGTGAGTGTCCATGTAAAAATAGCTGCTGCCATTCGTTCAAGGCTTGGATAAGCAATAATGGATTATTTTACTAGAATAGAAATACAGAGTGAAAATCATTAAGGCGTGTATTAGAGGTTACATTTTTACAGCCAAACATTGACCCGGTAGTTCCTAACAGATATTGGGGTCGTATCAGGTATTGGGGTGTGTGTGTGTCTGTCCGGACTATCAGGAGAGAGACTTGGTGTCTGTCCCTGTATCCCCTCCCCTGTTTCAAGATATCTGGGGGTTCAGGCCAGTAGGACCCCTGATCTGACACTGATGCTGCTCGATGTGAGTTCGATGGCTAATAAGACATCTAACATCTATGATCTTGTTCAGGATGGGGCCACCAACCTCATATGCGTTATGGAGATCTGGCTGGGTGAGGCATCTATGTACTGTTCTGGTACTTGATGCATCATCAGCCTTGGAGGCCGGGGACAGTCTGGGGATTGTACCGACCACCCCACTGCATAGCAGACTCCCTGACCAAGCTGGCTGAGTTGGTCTCAGAGGTGGTCTTAAGGTTACGCAGACATAGTTTGGGTAACTTCAACATACACACTGAGACTAATATTTGGGGCTAGAGCTGTACTTCATGGCTTTCATGACACCATGGGTCTATCTCAAATAATATCTGGCCTGAAACATGATGCGGGATACACATTGGATTTGATGTTTTGCACTGGCCTGGAAACAAGGGTTCTGATTATTGAGGGTGTTGCTATAACACTATGGTCATGATTGGACTATTGCCTTCTGATGGTCCATACTCCTGCCCTCCTATGCCCCTTTGGGGGCACTGGACCAATTAGGTTGGTCCATCCCTGGAGACTAATGGATCCAATTAGTTTCCTGAACTCTCTGGAGGATTTATCCACTGAACTTGATGGCTACTCTGTTGATGACCTGGTTGCTTTGTGGAATGACATCTTGACCATGACCATTGACACCACAGTCACACGCAGGCATCTGCTCCCACAGGATAGGTCTCCCCAGTATATGGGGACCTTGAGGCGGTTGAAGTGAGAGGGTAGGCAGTTAGAGCACAGGTGATGCATGACTCACACTAAGCCGATCAAATGCAGCATAGATCTTTTTTGAAGAACTATGCTGTGACTGTGATGGCAGCTGTCATAAGATGACCTCGTGGTGGGCTCTGTGCCCTCTCCCAAGAAGGCAACACAGTGAGAGCTCAAGATCCGTTGTTAGATTAACTTTTTAATAGGGGTTAGTGAACTATTTATATAGAAATAAATACAATTCCAATCTTTCAGTGTGTTTTCTCCCTCCTTCCCTCATGGTAACAAAATCATCAAGGTACGTAGGTTTTGTTGGATTGTGCAACAGTCACAAGTAAAAACCCATTGCAAGCCCTGCAAGGTCAATATGGGACTTGTCCATTAGGGGGAGGGTCAGGGGATGAAACATATTTTTTTTCTCCTTGTCTCCTCTTCTTTCTCTGTCCTCCATCTTGTCCCATGCAGTCTCTTTAGTATGAAAGCATGTCTTCTGAGCTCTTAGTAAAGTTCTGTTTTGAAGATACTTCTGCTGTGTGTTATTCAACAGAAAGTTAACTCTACCATAGGTTATAGGCCCATGCAGCCTAGCCCATGGCCAATCACAGACTACGAAGCCAGTGGTTTGAGGAAAAGAAGGATAGTGATTGGGCTGGCTGGCTGCTAGTCCATGCCTCTCCACCCCTGGGGCCAGGAGGTCTGCTCCTCAGCTGCCCCACACACACACACACACACACACACACACACACACACACACACACACACACAGAGGCCTGCCAGCCACTGGTGTTTCCCACCTGAACACATCCGAACACGGCCAAACTCTTCGGGGGTTTCTGCGTTCGCTTCAGCCATCTGGTTCGGGCATCCAAATGGGCCGGGTTTAGACCGAACACCTAATGGCCGAACCACATGCACACATCCCTAACCCAGATGCTCCACAACCCTTGGCAAGTTTGACTGCCATATCAAATGATGCATACCAAACTGAGCACAGGTCTTCCAGTATGGCATCATTGACTAATCTCCCCTTCAGGTGAGACAGATGGTGTATCAGTCGAAACTCACCTGGTGCCTTCTTCGGTACAATGCCTACGGGTGAAACATGTAAGTTCTCCTGTCTGGCAGGTTGGCAAGCTGCTTGTTTCAGTTGCCAACCTGCCAGAAATGGCTGCAATGGGCCGCTGAGTGGCTTCCGGGGCAGTGCGAGCAAAAATGTCAAAATCGACTCGGGGATTGTATACAACTTCCCAAGCCGTTGAATTCCCAACAAGTGGGAGCCTTTGCCACCACGGAACGCCCCTCAGCCCAAAAGGGATCGTTCATGGGTGCCCTTCCCCCTTTTATTAAAGCATGCCCGCTATCAGCCCGAGGGGCATGCTTTAATAAATACACTCCAGCAATAGGTCGGGCGTGTACCTATCCCATTTCATGCTTGGAGTTATAGCTGCTCGCTTCCTAAAGGCTTCGTCATAGCAAAGCAAAGCCCCTGGATGACTGGTGTCGAAAGCCCGCCGGACTACATCCTGGTACTTGACCAGCTCCACAGCTTGTAGCGGGAAAATCTACAACATTACCCCCAACCAGATGGAGTATGCCACTGACCAATTGGACCAATTACGGTCTGTTTTCGGTCTCTTGAATCTTTCCTTGTCCTTGCCTTCTTCCTTTGTATTCGGATCAGGCATGGGGTCAGTAAATAGGAGGGAGAATAAATCAGTATACTCTCCCCTACATATCTTTTCCCTCATGGCTTGCATCAGGTGAGCGCCCATGGGCGCCAACACATCAGCATAGCTACCTGCCAGTGGAAGAGGATCCACTGCCCCATCAGTCACATGATACCACGGGGAGCTACATCTCCCTGCCAAGGGCCAGACCTGTGCAGCCTGCAGCCCCCCAATCCCTGAGTGGGTGGGAGAATACACTCCATATCCCATCTCCAGATATGGGTGATGTACCTTCTGCATAGGCCATGGCATTCAAGTCCCATTCCACCCAAATCTAGGCGATGGAGGGGGTGGTACCCCCTGTGCAAAATCACAGCAGCACCCCGGTTGGAGCCTCCCATCACCTTCCATCAGGTGAATTTGATACTCACCGTCACCTTACAATGGAGGAACTGGGTTTTGCAGAGGCCTCCCAATCAGACCTGTCACCTCGTCATTCGCAAACTGTCACGGTTGGTGCTGTATTGATTGTAGGGGGGGCGCCGTCATGCCTTGTACAGCCCTCTCAATAGCCTCCATCTGCTGCACCACTGCATGCATCTGATCTTGACAAGCCAGCTGTGGCTCCATCCTTCCTCTTTGATGTGCTGGGCTGTCCTCCCTAAAACAAACAAATGGAACCCGGTGCTGCCCACTACCACCACCACCCCCACTGGGATGGAGGCGACAGTGGAGCCTCTACACCCTCCACAGCTTTGCTTCCTGCAGTTGGGACATCCAATTGACAAGGGGATACATCCGCCAGCAGCGTCAGAACCTCCTCGCATCCCCCCCATTCTCTCCTGGAGTGCTTGAAGCACTGCTTCAAATGGATCTCCTAAAGGACCCACTGGGCTCTGGCTCCCCTGAGTCACACCTTGGGAGTTCTTTCTTGGCCAGGACCTTGCCTTTGCTCTTACATCCACCCTTCACCATTGTGAGCCAGTAAAAAGGAAATCAATGTGACCCCCTTTTCACGCTCTTACCCTTTTCTGGAGGGGCCTCAAATCCTCCGTGCTGAAACCTCCTCTCCACTAATGGCAGAGGACCTCAGGCCCTATAGAGCCTGAAGCTGCCAATGATGCAAAGGTGGTGCTAGGTGGCCTGCCTGTCTCACCTCGACAGGCACAAAAAGAAGGAGAGGGCACTATGCCCCCTGAATAATTGATGATGGGGGGGATACTCACTCACACAGTGAGGGGGAGGACTACTTGCCCTCCTGTCAGTCACCCTCACCAACTCCAAACCCCCCTTCAGCCCCCCCAGCACTGGGCAAAACCTCAGTTTATTGCACACAATGAGGGGCAACTGATGCTACAGAACTCTCCCTCCGAGTCTCCGAAAATGCTGCCGAAGTTGGGAGCACTGCTCTTTGCTTCCTCCCCTTCCGTGCTGCTGGACCAATTGACCCGAAGTGCCGCGAGGCTCAAAATGGTGCCCACAGGTCTCACGATGCGCTTTCGTGCCCAAACAGCAAATTGCCTCCCCCAGCAGCCCGCTCTCCGAGCAGCAAGCACCCACTTGTCTTCTTCAGAGAGGGGAGCAAGCATAAACGCCCTCCCCCCCCGGCCAGCACAGAACTGGCCATGAGGAGCCAGCTCACAAGGGGGGGGGGAGGGAGGAAATTCTTAAATCTAGGACCAAAAGCTGAAAATCTGAGACCAGAAGACAAAAAAATTGGGATGAAGGCAGTATTTTGGTATGTCAGTATCTCAGGTACCCAATCAGATACTATTTCGGGTATCGAAAAGTACCCAAACTTTTGTTGGAATGTGCAACAGTCACAAGTAAAAACCCATTGCAAGCCCTGAAAGCTTAATATGGGGCTTGTCCAGTAGGGGGAGAGTCAAGGGGTGAAACAGGTTTTTTTCTCCTTGTCTCCTCTCTTCTCCTCTGTCCTCCATCTTGTCCCATGCAGTCTGTACAGTATGGAATCATGTCTTCTGAGCTCTTAGTAAAGTCCTGTTTTGAAGAAACTTCTGCTGTGTGTTATTCAACAGAAAGCTAACTCTACAATAGGTTATGGGCCCAGGACATCTTCAAGGCAATTTTGAAGACTAGAAGCAGTCCAGAAGGAGTGCAGACTGTGAAAGAAAAAAAACTCCAGGACAGAGAGGCCTCCTCACTGTGAATAAGAAGGTCTAAATCCCAGTAGGGGAAAGGGAGGGAAGCAAGTATGGCAAGCAGCTCAGACTTTCAGTAGGAAAGCTTAACGATGTAAACTACCAATTGTGGAAGTTTGAAGTGAAAATACTGCAGTCTAAAGATGATCTATGGGAGGTGATTACCACGAACAGACCAGCAGCAAATCACAAGGAATGGGATAACAAGGACAGGTTAGCAAAGGCTACAATAAGTTTATTGGTAGAAGATAACCACCTAACCCATATAATTTATTTTTATTTTATTTATTTATTTTATAGATTTTTATACCGCCCCATCCTGCAATGCAGCTCGGGGCGGTTAACAACAATAAAAACAGTTTTAAAACATTTAAAATACAAATATAAAATATATCAATAAAACAGGGCAGTATATAATCATAAATAAATATATAGGTGGGGGATTAAAAATCACCCCCCC
>QEPC01008118.1:785596-840264 GCA_003113815.1 Sphenodon punctatus | reverse complement strand
CTGCGGCTCCAGCCGCTGTCTGTGGGCTTTTAGCCCCCGCTACTTCCGGGTGGGGGGGGAGGGGACAGGACAGCCCACGTGGCTGCCCTCTGCGTTCCCCCCCCTGCCCCCAACTCACAGTTTTTCTTCTTGTCCCCGCAGGTATCCTGCGGGGACGAAGCAGCGGCAGCGGCGGCCCCAGCGGCGAGCAGCGAGGCAGGTGATGATGGGACCGGCGGCGGCGGCGTGGAGACAAGCCCCCCCCGGCACCGGCAGCGAGCAGGTGAGTCAGATGGAGTGAAGTGGATCCCTGCAGCGAGACCACAGCAAGAGGCATGTGGATTGCATTGTAAAATGTGCATGAGAGAACTAGCCTGAATAGCAAACAGTTTCTACTGAGGAAACTATACAAAATTAAGCTTGGCAAAGAAAGTGAAATGCAGGAGCAACTATTCATAAATGCCATGTTGGAAGTAGTGGCACAGCTGCGTGCAGCATTGGAGAAGATATAAAGGACAGCCATGCGGTAGCCCTACTCCTCTGCAGCTTGCCTGAATCTTACAGTGCCCTCATCAATGCCCTGGAGACAAGGCCAGAGGCTGAACTGAAGCTGGAATTTGTTAAAAGTAGACTTGCGAATGAATTCCAGTGCAGAAAGGAGAACCTGCAGAATGATCTAAAGCAGGGTAATGAGACTACACTGAAAACCTCAGACAAAGCTCCTAAAGAGGAAAACCAGAGTATGCTTCAGATGCAAAAAGAAGGGACTTTTAAAAAAAGACTGCTATATATGGAAAGCAGAACAGCAGAAACTGTCTCCACGAACACCTAAGCAGAGGGCTAAAGTCACAAACAGCAACACAGTCGTTCAACTATGGAGTGGGTGCTTCAGAGCAATGCAAGACAGCTCATCCCAAAATTGGTGTATAGACTCCGGAGTCCAGGGCAATGAGCCACATGACTAGTGATAAAGGATTCTTCACCGGACTGGACCTGAGCAGTAAAGAGATAATCTACCTTGCAGATGGGAGAAGCATCAATGGAGACAGAATTGGATGAGGATTCCTGTACTGCAACCAGTCACAGGGAGGCATACTGACCATACCCATGAAAGATGTGCTCTATGTGCCAAACGTAGAAGGGGGACTCCTGTCCGTGAGGTGCCTGGCAGCGAGGGGGTTCACCATCTGTTTCCAGGCAGACAAATGCACAATTCAAAGTTGGACAAAAGTACTGGCCAGAGCCACTGCAGATGAGCACATGTACCGTCTGAGCACAGCAAATGAACAGGTGAAGCTCACTGCACACAAGCCACACGATGACTGCATCAACCTGTGGCATAGACGCATGCGACATAGACACCCAGACAGCATCAAGGAAATGCACAGACAGCAGTTGACCAAAGACCTTAAGGTATCAACGTGTCCCATAATCATGAAATGCGACTGTTGCATCAAAGCCAAAGCCACATGTGCTACGTTTCTTAAGAAGAGCCAGAATAGAGCCACGAAACTGCTTGATCTTGTACACAGCGATGTGTGTGGTCCAATGAAGGTTCCCATGCCAGGAGGCAACCGATATATGGTAACTTTCATTGACCACTATTCAAGGTACACGATCACATATGTCATGAAGAGTAAAGATGAAGTATTTGACAAACTTCAGGACTATGTGACCATGGCGAGCAACAAGTTCCAGCGCAGACCAAAGACACTGCGGACTGACAATGGAGGTGAGTTCACAGGGAAGGAAGTAGAGGACTTCCTGAGTCTTCATGGAATTGAGCACCAAAAAACAGTGCCATATACACCTGAGCAGAACAGAATAGCTGAAAGGAAAAACAGAATACTAACTGAAATGGTTAGATGCATGTTAACAGACTCTGGACTACCAGAAATATACTGGGGCAAAGCAGCAGTTGCTGCTACATACCTACAAAATCGGCTGTATTCTAGAACAGTGAGGAAAACTCCATACGAACTGTGGCATGGTCAAAACCCTAGTGTGGGCCACATCAGAGTATCGTACCAAGCTGAAAAACAGAGCAGTGGAAGGCATTCTCGTAGGATACAGTGAGCATTTCAAAGGCTATAGGAGCCTGGATCCACACACAGACAGAATAATCATTAGTAACAGCATGACCTTTGTGGAAAACTCAAGCAACAGTGTGATGACTCTCCAAGGTCCAGGCGAAGGAGAACAATCAACCACGGATGAAACCACTGAAAGGGAGTAATCTTCTGAACAAATAGTTGAAATCAGCACAAAGGTAACAGAAGTGCAGGAACAGACACAGCCGTCTGCTGATGCTGAGCCACGGCAGTCGACGAGGTCTAACAAAGGCATTCCCCCCACTCGACTGTCCTACAAAGTCAGCACCAGTAAATTGTCAGAGCCAGCATCCTGGGAGAACATCTCGCAGATGTCAGAAGGGGAAGCAGAAAAATGGGTAAGGGCTGCTGAAGAAGAAGTAAAGTCCATGCAGGACAACGCAACTTACTCCACTGCCTGCAGGGAGAAAGACTATAGGTTGTAAATGGACATTTAAACTAAAGTACAATGTGCAGGGAAATTCTGAACGGTACAAGGCCCGACTTGTCATGAAAGGATACTCCCAGAACTATGGAGAAGACTATGATGAAACATTTGCACCTGTAGTTAAGCACACTACAATCAGAACATTATTAAGTATAGCTGCCGGAAGAGGAATGCAAGTCAAGCATATGGATGTGAAAACAGCATTCCTAAATGGTGAGTTGAAGGAAGATATTTACATGGACCAACCACCGGGGTCTGCAGACGTTGAAAGGCTGGATCTTGTATGCAAACTGCACAAAAGCATATATGGGCTTAAGCAGGCTGCCAGAGCGTGGAACACTAAAATAAACAAGGTGCTCATGAGAGAAAATTTACAAGGAGCAAAGCAGATCCCTGCTTATACACAGAGAGACTAAGGAGCAGGTGGATCTTTGTATTAATTTATGTCGATGACCTTATCGTATGCTTTGAGCAAGAAGGGGATGAGTGCAAAACAATGAGAGCTCTAAATCAGGACTTTGAAACTAAGGACCTGGGTAACATACCTTGGAATACTACCTTGGAATACTACCTTGGAATACAAATTGAAAGAGAAGATGACCGAAGCTATCTTCTCAACCAAAGACAGGCAACAGAAGAGATGATAGAACGTTTCACCAGGGGTGTGTGAAGGCAGCAAATATCCCTATGGAAACCAGCTACCCAAAGGAGGTCAAAGAACCGAGCTTATTGCTGCCAGACAATAATCAATACAGGAAAGCTCTTGTACATTGCCACAATCACAAGGCCTGACATTGCAGTGGCAATAGGTATACTGTGTAGACAAGTCTCAGCCCCAACCCGAAGGGATTGTAAAGCAGTGAAGAGGGTCTTACGGTACCTGAAAGGGACTGTGTACCTCAAGCTACGGCTGTCAGCAACTTTTGTGTGTCAGACCTGATAGGGTACATGGACGCAGATTGGACTGGAGACCATTCGGACCGAAAATCTACCAGTGGGTACCAATTTTTGCTTGGTGGAGGACCCATCATCAGGTGCAGTAGGAAACAAGCCGCTGTGACACTTTCCTCGATGAGGCAGAGTACATGGCAGCGGCACACGCCAGTCAAGAAGTTATCTGGTTGCGACAGCTTCTGAATGATCTGGAACAAAATTGGACAGACTCACGTCGATCCTGGGAGACAACCAAGGATGTATAGCGCTGACGCAAACAGAAAGAATCAATCATAGAACCAAGCACACTGATGTAAAATACCGTTTCCTGAAAGACTCACAGGAACAAGCACTCCTAGATCTGCAATACTGTCATATAGAGGATATGACAGCGGATGTGTTCATGAAGCCACTAGCAGAGGAACGCCATCGCAAGCTATTAAGAAGAATGAACCTAGTGGGTTTGACTAGTGACCGTTGAGAAGTGGTGTTGGAATGTGCAACAGACACAAGTAAAACCAATTGCAAGCCCTGCAAGCTTAATATGGGGCTTGTCCAGTAGGGGGAGGGTCAGGGGATGAAACAGTTTCTTTTTCTCCTTGTTGCCTCTCTTCTCCTCTCTCTGTCCTCCATCTTGTCCCATGCAGTCTGTACAGTATGGAAGCATGTCTTCTGAGCTCTTAGTAAAGTTCTGTTTTGAAGAAACTTCTGCTGTCTGTTATTCAACAGAAAACTAACTCTACAATAGGTTTCACTACCACAGGTTACAAAGCATTCTTATACAGTTCAGGTTCTCACCAACTCAGTACCTGTCAGAACCCGGTACCTTAGGCTGTGACAGCGGCAAAGGCTCAGCCAAAGGAAACCCCGCAGGGCGGTATCCACAGAAGGAGTGAGGCAGGTCACGCCCCCATCTACAGCCCCTCAGGGGGAATCCCTGCTGGCCACGGGGAATGAGAGGAAGGAGCCGGCACAAACCCCAACGATCCAGAAGGGGGTGGAGCCAAGGCTTCCTGTGCGTCGCTCCGCTCGCCTGCAGATGCAGCGAGGGCAGGGAAACCCAGGTAAAAGGTAGACGCCGGCCTGGACACAGTGCTGGAGATCAGTTCACTGTGATACCGGCCCCGTGCGTGGATTTGTTGCTAGAGAACTTCATTGTAGAGTGTGTGTCTGGAGGGCGATTGTGTGCGTGTTTGAGAAGAGAGCCTGGTGAGTGATTGTTTAAGTACATAGGTGACGGGTACATGTTGGGGGTGTTGAGGGAGGGATTGGCGGGGGCACTTCCCTTTCTCCATGACTGGGCCCTTCCCTTCCCTTGTGTGCAGGAGTCTGTGATCCCTCCCTTTATCCCTGGGCCTTCACCCCCCCATGGTCCTCACTGTTTACACCTTCTTGTCTCTCCCCCTGGAGCACATAGGACCAGAATATTGAGTGGTGGTCAGGTGCGTGGTGGGGTGAGGTACTGCAGCGTGATAACTCTCCCCCTATGATGATCTTGCCTCGTTCCCTGTTGGGGATTTAGGGCTCTATAAGATCCTGAGGAGTTGTTTTCCAACCAGAGTACCTGTGAACCTCTTCGGTAGAGAGAGTGGGCTAAAGGTAATAGTCATAGAACAAGTTTACTGGGTCCTCCCCTTCCCTGTGAGGTCCCCTTCCCTAACAGTACCTGATTCCCTGCTTCCTCCACTAGGTTGGTTTAAGGTTTCAAGTTAACTCCCACAACACCTTCTTCCAAGGTTTAGTCTTGGGTCAACAGTCACCCTTTCCACACCTCACACTTTTTGGTACTGGCCAACATATAAACCACTGCATCCCAATCACAACTCTGAAGTCTGACACAAAATCACAGCCCTTGATAACAGCTCCCTGTAGTTACTACCCTCTGAGCTGAGTAACCTTCCTCTGTCACCTTCCAGAGCTTACACCAACTGTCTTCACACCATTCAGATTCCCCACAACATTCCATTCTAAGAGATGCATGAACCAACCTTTCCCCTAGCATTTCATCATAGTGGTGAAGAAAGCTTTCTTCTCCGCAATCATAGCATCTGCAAAGTCTCATCCCGCAGAGCTGTTCTGGGTGGTGAATGGTCTGATTAATCTGGACTGTTGTGTTTCTCCCATGAGCTAGAGTCATCTGTTCCTCACTGTGACATTTTTATTAATTACTTCGCAGACAAAATCACTCATTCACCACAACTTGGGTGCTGTTTCTTCATTTGCAGAGTCAGAATTTGGGCTTGCTGAAGCTCAGCCTTCTCCTGTTTGCTTGGATTAGTTTCCATTAGTGTCACCCATCAATGTGGAGGATGTGCTTGGATCGATGTGGGCAACCAATTGTGAATTAGATCCTCGCCTTTTCCACCTGGTGAAAGCCAGTCAGGAGATATTGGGGCCATTGCTGGCTCAGTGTTATGGCTCTGGGGTCAGGAACCAGGGAAGGGGGTGAAGAGAAAGGCAGGTAGGAGGGGAAAGGACTGAAGGGAACAGAAGTCCCACAGATGGAACAGGAAACCTCTCAGCAAATGGGCAAGCAGAACATAACGCTGTTCAGTGTTCTGTAACACAGTGTCCTACCGTTACGGTGTTTAGACGTACCGCCAACACAGTGTTCATCCCAAACACTGGAAATGAACAACTTCCAGGTCTTGACAGTTTAATCAGTGTTTGGGGTGAACACTGTGTTGACGGTACGTCTAAACACTGTAACGGTAGGACACTGTTACAGAACACTGAACAGCATTTTATTTTATTTATTTTATTTAATACATTTATACCCCGCCCCTCCTACAAACAGCTCAGGGCGGCTAACAAATTTCACATAAAACAGCATTTAAAATATTTTAAACCATCATAAAAAATCTTAACAATTAAAACAGGGAACGACAAGGAATTATAACAAATAATAAAGAAGGGTAAGCGGATAAAACCCCACTAACTCACCCTCCCCAAAGGCCTGGGCGAAGAGTCAGGTTTTACAAATGCGCTGGAATGTTAAAAGGCTCGGGGCCAGGCGAGCTTCCTCTGGGAGGGAATTCCAAGACACGCCCTGGCCACTGAGAATGCCCTCTCCATTGTGATCCCCTGCTTAAAATGGGGGACCTCCAAAAAGGCACCGAAGGAGCTGCTCTGGGGCGCAGAGGGCAAGGCGATCCCTGAGGTATGAGGGGCCGAGACTGTGAATGGCCTTATAGATCAACACCAATACCTTGAACCTGGCTCAGCACGCTATTGGCAACCAGTGCAGAGCCCGGAGCACAGGTGTTATGTGGTCCCGGCGGCCCGTCCCTGAGAGGAGGTGGGCCGCCGCATTCTGCACTAGCTGCAACCTCCGAACCAGGAACAAGGCAGCCCCACGTAGAGCGCGTTGCATTAGTCCAGCCTTGAGGTGATGAAGGCATGGACGAGGGAGGCCAGGTCTGGGCCAGAGACATACAGATGCAAGCTCCGCACCAGATACAACTGGCGGAAGGCAGCCTTTGCCACCCCCTCTACCTGCTGCTCCAGGCGGAGATCCGCGTCCAGCACCACCCCCAGACTCCAGACCTGTTGAGCTACAGGAGGGCAAACCCCCCCAATCAGGGGGGCCGACACCTCCCTCGCTCTCCCCACCACCATCACCTCCATCTTATCAGGGTTGAGCCTCAATCTGCTCCACCACCTCCATTCCGCCACGACCTCCAAACACTGGAATAGCAATGAGACAGCAGGGTCTGGGTCAGCTGAAAAAGAGAGGTACAGCTGAGTATCATCAGCATATTGGTGACAACGCACCCCAAACCCTCTCACTGCAAGGGCTACATATAAACATTAAATAATAATGGAGACAGAATAGAACCCTGCGCAACGCTGCAGGACAAAGAGCAGGGGCAAGATGTTTCAGCTCCCAGCACTACCCACTGGCTTCTCCCTGAGGGGAATGAGCGGAACCATTCAAGAACGGTCCCGTCCAGCCCCCCCAGGTCACACAGCCATCTCAACAACAGCCCATGGTCCACGGTGTCAAAAGCGGCCAAGAGATCTAGCAGGACAAGAAATGTTGAACATCCTGCATCTATCTCTTGGCGGAGATCGTCGACCAAGGCCACCAACACTGTCTTGGTGCCATAGCCGGGGCGGAACCCAGATTGGAAAGGGTCCAGGAAACCAATGCTGTCTAGATGCGCCTGGAGCTGGATCGCCACTGCCCGTTAGAGACAGGTCAGTAGCTGGCGAGCGTGTTCACGTCCAGTGATGGTTTCTTCAGCAGGGGGTGCACCACAGCCTCCTTGAGGCTGGGTGTTATGTCTAAAGACACCCGCAGACGTTCCCTACTACCAGGGGATGGAGTTCTCAGCACAGGACCTGAAACACCCGGACTATGAGACCTTACAGCTCATCATCGAGGTCACAAGGCAAAATGGCAGCATAGAACAGCTGTGATGGCCATTTTTGTGCATGCGCAGACCACTCTGAGTCGGAATGTGGTGCCAGACCTGTACAGGGCTTTGAAGGAAGTGGGTGAAGGAGCAGCTGGCAGGGGCTGGGGGGACCGTGGGGACATAACATCTGTTGGGTCAAAAAGTGATTCCCGCCAGATGTTCACCCCTGGTGGGAATCGCTTTGACCATGCTTTTGGAGGTCCGGGCGGTTGGAGCTCCAAAAGCGTGGTCAAAGCGATTCCCACCGGGGATGAACATTCGGCGGGAATCACTTTTCGGCCCAACAGATGTGACGTTACCACGGTCAACCACGGCGGGATTCACTGAGCTACCCTGAGCAGTTTTACGATGGGCGGGGTAAATAAAAATAAAGAAATAAAAATGTCACGTCTGCTCCTGGACCACGGCCCGGAATCGGTGGCTGTGCCTGCTGCCGTTTCCAGGCCATGGCCAATACCCCGGGGGGTGTGCGGGTGCTGTGGGTGCATTGGCCGCTGTGCTCGCCCATCTCCCAGAGGGCGGGCGGCCTTGGGAACGGGGGGGCGGGGTTGTGCAGCCGCACGTTGCGCCATGTAGCCTCGCCTCCTCCCCTGATCCCCCTCTGGAATCAGCCGGCACGTCTGTTGATGGGCATTCTAATTCCAGATGGGAATCAATACGCGATTCCGTGCCGGGGCCAATGGGAAAACACCCAAAGTCTAGGTGCAAATCCCCATTGTACCCCATGCCAAAGAGGGAAATAAATCAGGGAGGGGCAAATGCCCCCTTAAGCCCAAAGTAGATGAGGGGCAAATCCTCACTGTGCAAAAGAGGGCAATAAAAGAGAGGGGGGAAATGCCCCCTTACAAGCCAATCAGGTAAGAAGCAAATCCCCACTGCACTCCATACCCAAAGAGAACAATAAAAGAGAGATGGGCAAATCATGCCCCCTTGTAGGGGTGTGCATGTCATTTTCATTATTACAATAACGATAATGAACATTGTTGTTTTCATTATCGTTATTGCAATATCAAAAATGACAAATAATAATAACGAAAATAGAAACGAAAATGACATTTTGTTTTTGAAATAAAGGGAAAAACCTGAAAAACATATTTCTGGCTGTAACTTTTTTGTTTCTTATTCAATTCTGATTAAACATGGGGAGGGTGTACCCCCAATGGAGGGCACTATGTGTACCAATTTGTGAAATGATTAGGTAAAGGAAACCGATTTTAGAAGCAATTGAATGTTGTGATTTTCAGAAAAGCTCCATACACATTCATGGCTACAACTTCTTTATCTTGCATCCAATTTGCATTACACCTGTGAATATTATGTCCCTCCATAAGCCTAACACTCCTGCCAATTTTCAGAAAGATTGGATAAAGGGTCCTGATGGTATAAGACATTAACTTGAAAATACATTTCCAGCTGTATCATTTGTATATTCCAT
This sequence comes from Sphenodon punctatus, assembly GCA_003113815.1. Lineage (NCBI taxonomy): Eukaryota > Metazoa > Chordata > Lepidosauria > Sphenodontia > Sphenodontidae > Sphenodon > Sphenodon punctatus. The sequence continues at coordinate 830,958 of QEPC01008118.1, read as the reverse complement.
CCTGTTTAAAAGGTATTTGGCAGGAATGTATCACATACCTTCACTGTCATCTCTGCCAAACTACAGAACAATTTGATAAAGGGACCCAATTTTATAAGCAATTGATGTTGTCCCTGTGAAGACCATTATTCAGATAAATAGCAGCACATGCAGTGCCAGTCAGAGGCAGGCACCCTGCATGGCAGGGGGAGAGAGATTGTAGGAGGGAGGATGTGGAGCAAACCAAAAGACTGACAGACACATTCACTGGCCAATTACTGCATGCTTCCAGATTTACAGGACCAATTGGTAGTGGCTTCGAGGCAGGCATAGAGGGCAGCCCTGAGGTGGGCATAAGGGCATAAAGGACATAACTGGGACTTTGGGGATAGCATCCGAGCAATCAGGGGACATAGTTTACACATCCAGGCTGGTCAATTATCATCACAATCACATCCTGCAGCACTGTGACAGAGGACATAAGAGAATCTCTATTGACTCTTTCCTAAACAGATGCTTCTGACTTTCCAGTAACAAGTGGGGGAGAGATGTTGGGATGGTCACAGCACAGAATGAGGATATTTGGTTGACCTTTCTGCTGGCCAATTGGCATCACCAACTGATCTTATACCACAGTGACGTAAGAGAATCCCTGGCATAGGCTCCTTCTCTGCATATGCTGTGCAGGCATATAAAATTGGGACCCTTTATCACAGCTTTCTGATATGTGGCAGAGATGATAATGAAATGATAATGAAAGTGTTATATACAGCCCTGCCAAATTTCATGTACACTGGTTGGACTACAAAGATGTTAGTCAGATATACATTTATATGTTAATTGCTTATACCACCAGGACCCTTTATCCAATACTTCTGAAAGGTGGCAAAGATAGTAAATATGGGAAGGGGTGTAAACCTGCCAAGTGTCATCTACATTAGATATGAGGCAAAGAGGTTACAGCTAAGAATGTATATGAAAGTATATGAAGAATTTTGCAAAATAAAATAATTCAATTGCTTCTACAATTGGATTCCTTTACTCAATTCTTGTGAAATTTGGTACACTTAATGCCTTCCATGGGAGGTATATGAAGCCCACGTTTCAGCCACATATAGTGGAAAACAACAAAGTTACAGTCAAAAAAGTGCTTTCAATTGAAACCAATGAAAATGAAAGCCAAAACGAGTCAATTCAACTATTCAATTGCTTCTAAAATTGGATTCCTTTACCCACTCCTTGTGGAATTTGGTACACTTAATGTCTTCCATGGGAGGTATATGCAGCCCAAATTTCAGCCAAATATAGTGAAAAACAACAAAGTTACAGCCATAAATGTGGTTTACATTGAAACCAATGAAAATGAAAGCCAAAACAAAATGGGGGGGGGGCTGAAGCTCCCTGGGCCCCCCCTGTGAATCCGCCCATGCGGTTATGGACAACACAGCCAATATACTGAGGGAAGTCTGTGACGAGGGCTTCACCAGCACCCCTTACGCTACGCACACACACCCTTCACCTGGTGGTCAGGGATGCTCTGGGCTTGGGGGACAAGGGGATTGGGGCAGGCAACTTTAGCTCCCTGATCGAGTGGGGGAGGAAGCTGGTGAAGTTCTTTAACCAGAGAATGAAGGGAAGCAAGCTCCTCTAGGAAAAGCAGGCCGAGCAAGGCTCCCCAGTGCACCAGCTCATCCAGGATGTCTCCACACGGTGGAATTCCACCTTCCTGATGCTCGAGCGACTTCTTGAGCAGAAAGCCACCCTGCATCAGGTTCAACTGGTGATGGACTGCGGGGCACCTCAAGGGTACAATGGGGGAAGAATGGGAGATCCTGTCTCACACAGTCTTTGTGTTGAGACCGTTCCTGGCCGTGATGGAGACCATGAGCAGTTCCACCACCACCCTCAGCCAGGTAACCCCTCTGGTCCAGAGTCTCCACAGGAGGCTGGATGAGATTCTTGAGGGGTGGGATTGTGGCCCTGTGGGCAGGAAGCTGGCTGATGAGGTGCTTGATCTGGTGCAGAAGCTTGAAGGCAGGGCTGGAGCCATGTTTTGACAAGCTCCTGCGGTGGGAGGATTATGTCCTGGCAACAATGTTGGACCCCAGGGTCAAGGGCAGCTTGGCATGCCAGACATCGCTCTATGGCTACTGAAAGGGTAGGCTGGTGGATAGAGTCTGGAAGGCAGAGCGGGCTATGCAGCAGGATGCCCCTGGGGATGGTGGGAGTGAGAGCAGTCACCCCTTTCAGCCAGCTGGATCTATCCCTACCCCCAGCCCTAGTGGTACCAGCACCAGCACCCCTGTTGGAAGCAGCAGCAGAAGCAGTTTGGCCTAAGTGCAGTCCACTCTAAGGAGCATGGGGTCCTCCACAATAGGGCAAGCAGCATGGCTGAGGGCAGTGGTGGAGGTGGTGCCCCAGCAAAGCTACCAGAGGGAATACGATGGTGCCTTAGTAGCCGTGGAGACCTACCTGGAGGAGGACCCATGCATTGATCTCAGCAGCGATCCCTTGGCCTACTGGGCCAGCAAGGCCAACATGTGGCTGGCCCTGTCGAAAGTGGTCATGGGTATTCTGTCCTGCCCACCAACCAGTGTCCCCAGCAAGCGGGTGTTCTCCATGGTGGGGGACATTTGCCACCCACACCACCTAAGACTGGGGGTCAAGTTGATGGAGCAGTTNCCCCACACCACCTAAGACTGGGGGTCAAGTTGATGGAGCAGTTGTTGTTCACCAAGGTGAACCTTCTGCTGCTGGGATTCCCCAAGCTGCCCTTGGACAAGGATTGATGGTGCAGTGGCACACGCTATCCCATGCCAGGGGCAGTCTTAGGATGGGGCTCCTCCTCAATCTGGGCTAGGGCTACTGCTGCTGTGGTGCTGTCCCTTCCTCCCAATGCCTGCCCTGACTCTCTCTCTCTCTCTCCTCAGATACTAGATGGCCTCAGCCAGCTTATCTGACTGACTGCATGACACAGGGTGGCATTTTGGGAAACAAACTGTAAGCCTGTCAGCTGGCCTCTGGCTAGACTATCTCAGCCTGCCAATCTAACTGGCTCTCTCTCTCATACCGCACTGCCTTTGTAAGCCTATACAAGTGCCCTGCCAAGGTCCTAGCCTACCATCACTTCTGCCTCTCATGTCACGCTGCCTGTCTGCCTGTCCAGGTTGCTGTCAAGTTCAAAGCCTGCCTCAGTCCGCCTGCCTGCCTCTCATGCCAAGGTGTGTGTCTGCCCGCCCAGGTTGCCTAGCTCAAAGCCTGTCTCAGCCCACCTGCCTGCCTCTCATGCCATGCTGCTTATCTGCCCGCCCTGTTAATCCTGGGTGATGTGCCCCACTTGCCTGGTAATCCCGCTGCTGCTGTCTGCTGGTCCATGGGTGCTCTACTCTGGCAAATCCAAATATGCCCACGTAATCCTGCTGCTGCCATCTTCTGCTGTATGGGAGCTCTTCCCTGGCAAATCCTACCATCCTGACTCAGCTCCATGGGTGCAGCGCACAGGCAAATCCTGCCAATGCCGTCTCTGCTGTTCCCCAGGTTCTGTGCCTGGTCAATCCAATGTCTTCGCCTTCTGCCAATGCTGCCTCTGGGCAATCCAATGTCTGCTCCTGCTGCCAATGCTGCCTCTGCTGTGCCACTGCATCCAGAAACTGCCACTCTAGCCCTAGGACCCACCCTTGGGGTTATGGGGATGTCATTCCACTCAAAGAGAGCTGTCATTCAACAGCATCAAGAAACAGCCACTCCAGCCCTGGGACCTAACATCAGGGTTCTGGGGCCTACGTTACTGGCAGGGAGGACTGTGTCCAATATCCAGAAGCTGCCACCTTACCCCCAGGACCCACCCTCGTGGTTCTAATCTGGGGCCCGTCATTCCATGGCATCAAGAAACAGCAACCACTCCAGCCCCAGGACCCGTCATCAGGGTTCTGGGGCCTACGTTACTGGCAGGGAGGGCTGTGTCCAATATCTAGAAGCTGCCACTCTAGCTTCAGGCCAGGACCCACCCTCAGGGTTCTTGGGTGTGTCATTCCACGGCATCAAGAAATAGCCACTCCAGCCCTGGGACCTACCATCAGGGTTCTGGGACCTACATTACCAACAGGGAGGGCTGTCCAATATCCATAAGCTGCCACCTTACCCCCAGGACCCACCCTCATGGTTCTAATCTGGGGCCCATCATTCCATGGCATCAAGAAACAGCAACCACTCCAGCCCCAGAACCCGTCATCAGGGTTCTGGGGCCTACGTTACTGGCAGGGAGGGCTGTGTCCAATATCTAGAAGCTGCCACTCTAGCTTCAGGCCAGGACCCACCCTCAGGGTTCTTGGGTGTGTCATTCCATGGCATCAAGAAATAGCCACTCCAGCCCTGGGACCTACTGTCAGGGTTCTGGGGCCTACATTATCAACAGGGAGGGCTGTCCAATATCCAGAAGCTGCCACCTTACCCACAGGACCCACCCTCGTGGTTCTAATCTGGGGCCCGTCATTCCATGGCATCAAGAAACAGCAACCACTCCAGCCCCAGAACCCGTCATCAGGGTTCTGGGGCCTACGTTACTGGCAGGGAGGGCTGTGTCCAATATCTAGAAGCTGCCACTCTAGCTTCAGGCCAGGACCCACCCTCAGGGTTCTTGGGTGTGTCATTCCATGGCATCAAGAAATAGCCACTCCAGCCCTGGGACCTACTGTCAGGGTTCTGGGGCCTACATTATCAACAGGGAGGGCTGTCCAATATCCAGAAGCTGCCACCTTACCCCCAGGACCCACCCTCGTGGTTCTAATCTGGGGCCCGTCATTCCATGGCATCAAGAAACAGCAACCACTCCAGCCCCAGGACCCGTCATCAGGATTCTGGGGCCTACGTTACTGGCAGGGAGGGCTGTGTCCAATATCTAGAAGCTGCCACTCTAGCTTCAGGCCAGGACCCACCCTCAGGGTTCTTGGGTGTGTCATTCCACGGCATCAAGAAATAGCCACTCCAGCCCTGGGACCTACCATCAGGGTTCTGGGACCTACATTACCAACAGGGAGGGCTGTCCAATATCCATAAGCTGCCACCTTACCCCCAGGACCCACCCTCATGGTTCTAATCTGGGGCCCATCATTCCATGGCATCAAGAAACAGCAACCACTCCAGCCCCAGAACCCGTCATCAGGGTTCTGGGGCCTACGTTACTGGCAGGGAGGGCTGTGTCCAATATCTAGAAGCTGCCACTCTAGCTTCAGGCCAGGACCCACCCTCAGGGTTCTTGGGTGTGTCATTCCATGGCATCAAGAAATAGCCACTCCAGCCCTGGGACCTACTGTCAGGGTTCTGGGGCCTACATTATCAACAGGGAGGGCTGTCCAATATCCAGAAGCTGCCACCTTACCCACAGGACCCACCCTCGTGGTTCTAATCTGGGGCCCGTCATTCCATGGCATCAAGAAACAGCAACCACTCCAGCCCCAGGACCCGTCATCAGGGTTCTGGGGCCTATGTTACTGGCAAGGAGGGCTGTGTCCAATATCTAGAAGCTGCCACTCTATCCCCAGGCCAGGACCCACCCTCAGGGTTCTTGTGCTCTGTCATTCCGCTCCTGGGGCGTTGTCATTCCACCTTTTCTTTATAAGTTAGCAACCTGCTGTTCATGGCAAAAGAGAGAGAGAGAAATAAGAGAGAGAAAGTTTCCCCACTGCTAGAAGGAGAGACAGACACAATCCCACCCATGCTGTCACCTGCACTATATGGTCAGAGAGCGAGAGTGAGGGGAGAGAGAGAGAGAGAGAGAGAGAGAGAGGCTCCCCGCTAGAATGAGAGAGATTGGGGTGGAGAGGGAGAGGACATGTATCCAGTTCAAGCTGCCTGCCACCTGCCAGAACCAGCGAGAGCTCTCATCTGTGCCCACATCCACCAGCAAACCTACCAGAATGAAATGGAAATAACAACACACAACATATTATATGTGCCTGCCTGCCTGTGTGCATTCCTGTACCTGCTACCACCTATCGCATGATTGAATGAAGTGTGCCCAACCATGCACTAATTCTAGGGACATCATTCAACTCTCATAGGCTGTCATTCCGCTGTACCTGAATCAGTCATGCCCGCCCGTCCCAGGAACCATCAACAAGATTCTGGGACCATCATTCCACTCAATGGGGGCTGACATTCCATTCCACTGCATCCAGAAGCCCGGTTCCCGCATGCCAGCCTGCCCCCCAGCCTACTCTTTCGCACCCACCATGGATGCCCGCTGAAGCTGCTGAAAAAAAAGCCCCACTGACCACCAGCACCCACCACCTGATGCCCGCTGCCAGGGAGCCTGTCTCTCTTTCTCTCTGGCACACCTACACAGGCACAAGCCCTGCCCCTCCTGGGGGACTGTCTGCAAGTTGAGACCCTGCTGCTTGCACATCTTGGGGCTAATACGCTAACGCTACATCTGCTGCTGCTGTCAGGTAGGGATTAGACAAGCTGTATATACAATGAGATTCTGCCACCTGCCAGAAGCAGCACAGAGGGATAAAAGATTGGTCAGTTCAAACAAAGTGGGTAACAACAACAAATAGAACTTTTATTAAAACTTTTCAAACAACACTACCACATTTATAAAACCAAAACCAAACATTTATATATATGAAAAGAAAGGAAACTTAACTTGTTGGTCTGTGGTCCTGTCCCCCAGAACATGGGGGAAAGGCGAAAGAGGTGGATGGGACCTAGGGGTGGGCATCCTGCCCTCCTCCATTTGGTACCTGTGCTCGAGGGTAAATTGCACGGCCCCTGCCACGGATGCCTGCCACTTTCAGACCGACTGGTAGTGAAGCTCCACGTCATCAATCTCAGTCTGGATGTACAGGGAATAGACCTCCACCCTGCGTTCCCATACTTCCAGCACCTGAAACCGCTCCACCAGTCAGTCCTCCATAGTCAGGGCTTGCATCCATAGCCCGTCCATATTTTTTTTTTGCTGGTCTAGAAAGTTCAGTGTTGGCCTCTCTAGTTCGACCCCAAATCCCTTGCCGCTTCAGACTCCTCCCGGGGGGCTGGAGAGTCCTTGGAGGAGTTGGAGGAGGGGGAAGGGCTTTGATGGCATCGCTTCTGATGTGCCTCCCCCCCCGTTCTTCTGGTGCTGAAGCTCCACGCCAGAGTCCTTCAGCCTCACCGTCTTGTTGTGGACTTTCTCAACATGGGCAATTAGGCCCAATGTGGTCCCCTGGCTGGCCCTTTTAAATCTTTTGCTGCATACCTAAAGAACATAAAAGATAGGAAGGAACATAAGAAGTGTCATACTGTGTCAGATCAATGGTCTGTCAACGCCTGCCTGCAGTCTGTCTCCACAAGTGGGTGGGTGGGTGGCCAAGCTCTCTCTGTAGGGGACTTCCTAACAGGTCATTGGGCAATCCATTCTCTGTTGTTCCAGCCCCTGTGCCTTACCTTGCAGATGGCGAATCTGGTATACCACCTCCAGACATGGGACCTTGTGCGCCCACTGTCTGGCAGTGGCACTGGTGACTTCCACCTCAGTGTCCTGCGCGTGGCATCAGTGCCGGCATCCGATTCCTCACCCTCTCTGAAACAGGAACACATAACACCTAAGTAATATCATGCATTTATGATGATACCTCTATTCCTCCCTCCTTGGGGTGCTAGGGATGGCAATGGAGAGACCCTGGCTGGCATGTGCAAATCCTGCCCTCTTTGGGGCACTAGGGATGGCAACTAGAAAGACCCTGGCTGGCACATGCAAATCCTGCCCTCTTTGGGTGCTAGTGAGGGATGGCAATGGAGAGACCCTGGCTGGCATTTGCAAATCCTGCCCTCTTTGGGGCACTAGGGATGGCAACTAGAAAGACCCTGGCTGGTTCATGCAAATCCTGCCCTCCTTGGGGCACTAGGGATGGCAACTAGAAAGACCCTGGCTGGTTCATGCAAATCCTGCCCTTCTTGGGGTGCTAGGGATGGCAACGGGAGACCCTTGCCAGATGGCTGGCACGTGTTTGGGTGGGTGCTTCTTTGGCTCGTGCCTGACTGCTGAAAGAGCTCCCCACAGTACCCTCTCTCTCTGTGGCAGACATCTGCTGCCACCCTCTGATGCCCACTGTTTGTGCCTGACTGCCCCCCACCAACCCACCCACCCGCATGCTAGTGAGCTTGCCCTAAAGGATAGTATTCTATTCTTCTTGTCCTCAAAGTAAAAATAAAGTTTACAAACCTGGCAGCACCTCCTGTGCCCTCTTGCTCCTCTGCTGAGGAGCCAACCTCCACCACCGAAGGTCCAGCAGCAGCAACTTCTTCCTCCTCCTCCACCGGCTCCACCAACTTGGCCTTCCCCCAAGTCCTATTAATCTTCACCCTCTTCATTTTTTTCAAACAGCCAAACAAAACAGTCACCCACCAACTCACCAATCAGCCAAACCATCACAGTCAAACCAACACACAGTTCAACACAGCCAAAACACACCAAACGAAACCAAACAGCCAGCCAGCCACAACACACATGCTCTCTCTCCACACAAGGTCCGCACGCACTCCAATTTCTGGTTTCCGACGCGATCAAGGGACCATGCGATACCTAGACCGAAACCGAACCGAATGCCACCGAACCAAACGACCAAACCCAAACTCGGTCCCTGGACCAAACCCGAACTCTGCTCCCAAAACGAATGACCGAACCATGATCTGTTCGCACATCCCTAGTGGTCAATGCCTCCCTTCGGGAGGGCAGAGTGCTGAGCTGTCTCAAGGAGGCAGTGGTGCGGCCTCTGCTCAAGAAACCATCATTTGACATTGACTCCCTCACCAGCTATGGGCCAGTCTCTAACCGTCCCTTTTTAGGGAAAGTTATTGAATGGGTAGTAGCTAAGCAGCTTCAGGGACATCTTGATCGTATTGGTTTTCTTGATCCCTCTCAATCGGGATTTTTGCCGGGTTATGGCACCGAGACTGCACTTGTGGCTTTGGTTGATGATCTACATTGCGAATGGGATCGGGGTCTGTAAATGCCTTGCCCTTTGGGGGGAGAATTAGCTCGGACAAGGGTTCACAAAATTAATACTTTCAGGTGCCCCTGGCCGTGATACCCAATTTGTGTTTGGGGTCTAACACCCCCAATAGGGTCTAATGCCCTCCAGCTGCCACATCACCCCTTACAGCTGGCCCCTTCCACTGGGTAGGGCTTCTCCCAACAAGTGGGTCCCCAGCGTAAACTTAGTCCCGAACATAAAGATAAAGTTCTCCCCCAATGGGGCACATAAAGTCCAGGTACTGGAAAACATAAATCTTCGGCCTTATGGCCCTTGAAATAAAGAGAACACACCTGGTCTCCCATGCTGTGTGTGATGTTTCCAAGTCCTGGTTCCTGCAGAGGGGTTGGTTTCTCAGGAGCTTCCTAGAGGCATGGCCTCTCTCCTCGAGCTCCTTCTGTGCACTGTCAGTTCCTGGCTAGGCCACTTCCTTTTATCCAGGAAGCCACGCCTCCTAGTCACCAAATTCCTGTTGGTGGCCATTTTGTGGACTCTCAGTAGCCATTTTACTTTTCAACAGCCCTTTAGGGCCCTACTCTGCCACAGGGTCATTCGACCATGCTGATTCTATTAGATCTTTCGGCTGCGTTTGATACCGTTGATCATGAGTTGTTGGTGACGCACCTGTGGGATCATGCAGGGGTGGGCGGGACTGTTCTTGAATGGTTCCGCTCATTCCTAACCAGGAGAACTCAGCGAGTGGTGCTTGGGGATTATTTTTCATCATATCGAGACCTCTCTCATATGGAGTCCCGCGGGGTTCTGTTTTGTCCCCTCTCCTGTTCAATGTGTATATGCAGCCACTTGGCAATGTGATCAGGGGGTTTGGCATGCAGTATCATCTATATGCTGATGGCACCCAGCTTTACCTCTCCTTTTCTGAGCTGCTTGCAGGAGGGGCGGGATATAAATATATTAAGTAAATAAATAAAATTAATTTTCCACAGATCCAGGCCCAGCAGTCTCAGCGGTGTCTGTCGGTGGTGGGGGACTTGATGAGGGCTAATCAACTGAGGAGGAATCCTGACAAGATAGAGGTGATGTTGGTGGGTAAGGCGATGGAGATGGTGGCTCCCGTTATTGGTGGGGTCTGCCCTCCATTAGTCTCCAAGGTACAGAGTCTGGGGGTGCTCCTTGACTTGCAGCTCCACCTGGATGTCCATGTGGAGGCTGTGGTGAGGAGTGCCTTTTGCCAAATACATATGGTGCTACGGCTTCGGCCGTATGTTTCAGATTTGGACCTGGCCACTCATCCATGCTTTCATCACCTTCAGATTGGACTATTGTAATGTGGTCTATGTGAGGCTAACCATGGTGACAGCTCAGCAATTGCAGCTGGTGCAGAATGTGGTGGCCCGTTTCCTGGTGGGATTGGGCTGCCAGGAGAATATTACACTGGTGCTCTGCTCGCTGTCCTGGCTGCCGATAGTTTTCTAGGCCCGATTCAAGGTGTTGGTTTGGCCTATAAAGTCCTAAACGGCCTAGGCCCTACCTATTTGTGGGACCGCCTTATCCCCCGGATTCTGGATCGGCCCTTGCAGTCATCCGGGGATGCCCTGCTCAGGGTCCCCCAAGTGTTTCGTTGGGCTGTGCAGGGGAAGACGTTCTCAGTGGCTGCGCCTCAGCTGTGGAACTCCCTTCCGGCAGAGGCCCAGTTAGTCCTGGATCTCCCCTCCTTTCGAAGAAACTGTAAGACCTGGCTGTTCCACCAGGCATTTGATGGGGGAGAGGGTGGGGGGAGTGGGTTAGGGTGGGGGGGGGTATATTTTTTCTCTCTTCCTTTTATGTGTCATTTTTAATTCTACTGTTGTTGATTTTATGGACTGTTTGTGAGATGCCCAGAGCTGCCTGTGGCAGGAGGAGGAGTAAGATTTTAAAATAAATAAATAAATAAATAAATAAATAAATAGAATGTCTAAAGACACCCACAGGGTCAAACTGCAAGAGGTGGCACTGGCAACCCTAGTTGGAAAGCATTCCTCATATAGCTTGGTCAGGACTGCTGGAAACCCCATCCCATCCTCTCTCTGCTGCTGCTGCTGCTTTTTGTTCACTTCACTGATTTTGTTTGCTTCCCTAAGGTACAGAGTGTTGGAAATGCAAGGACTGTGAGATCATTGCATCCATTTGCCCAATGCAGAGTTTATAGAGCAGTGTGAGTAGCTAATAAGGCAGGAAGCATACTTAAGCTTAAGTAGCTTTATTAGGAAATACATGTAGGATAGGAAAGGCCTACATCTATGCTAAGTCCTAAGACTAGGTGTGTTCAAGAGGGAGGAAGGAAGCTCTCTGAGACACAAAGAGATGAGAAATCTCCTGGGGGAGGAGATTGACCAATCAGGTCCTGACAGGAGTAGGACAGATAGGATGGGGGAAGGGTTCCCTGATCTGTCTGTCTACTCCTGGTGTTTCTAGCAAACAAACAGGATGAGGTGCTTAGGGGGGATGCAACCAAAGGAATGTATTTCCAACACCCCTTCTCATCGTCCCGTGCACCGAATCATTTATGTGCACTGCTGACAATTCCCAATGCTTCTCGTAGCCTCTGGAAATTGTCTCTGGGTAGCGGTTTGGTCAGCACATCCGCTATCATTTCCTCTGTAGGACAATAAATCAGTTCAACAAGTCCTTCTTCTTGCGCTTCTCTCACATAGTGACGCTTGGTGTTGATGTGCTTCGACCTTGGCTTTATCCTTTCCATTTTCGTAAGCTGAATGCAGCTTTGATTGTCCTCATACATCTCAGTTGGCTTTGGTTCGTCTATTCCAAAGTCCTTTAGTAGTCTGTGTAGCCATACTACCTCTTGACATGCTTGAGTGGCTGAAATAAATTCTGCTTCTGTGGATGAAAGGGCAATTAATGACTGCTTCTGGCTAGTCCAACTGATTGCTCCGCCTCCATACAGAAATACATTTCCACTCACAGATTTGCAGTCAGTCTTGTCTCCGGCCCAGTCCGCATCCATATATCCCATCAATCTGGGGTTCTCGCTTGCTGGTAGTTTTAAGTTTAAATGCATTGTGCCCTTCAGGTACCGTGCTATTCTCTTGACTGCTATCCAGTCCCTTTGGGTTGGTGCACTTACTTTTCTGCTTAGTATTCCTACAGCAGCGGCAATGTCTGGCCTTGTGACGGTGGCTACATACAACATTTTGCCAATTGCAGTTCTGTACTGGTTGTCCTGTGGTAGGGGCTCGTCGTTGCCTTCCTGGCTTAGGAAATTTGTTTCCATAGGTGTCCCCACTTCATTAGCCTCTGTCATGCCTAGGCATTCTAAAATGTCCTTTATCTTTTGTTTTTGATTGAGAAGGAAACTTCCATCTTTTTCTCGTTCTATTTGTATTCCAAGATAGTAAGTGATACCTCCCAAGTCTTTCACCTCTATTTCTTTGTTCAGATTCCTGACGATTTCATCACAATCTCGTTTGTTTTCATGGCATACAATCAGATCATCCACATAAGTTAGAATGTATGTCCTCCTTTTATTTCTGAACCTTGAGTATAGGCAGGGGTCAGCTTCTCCCTGTATGAACCCCTCCTTAAGGAGCAATTGATTCAATTTTTCGTTCCAGGCTTTCGCTGCTTGCTTTAAACCATAGATACTCTTTTGAAGTTTGCACACAAGTTCCTCCTTCCCAGGTTCTTTGAATCCTGGCGGCTGCTGCATGTAGATATCCTTTTTGATATCACCATGTAGGAATGCAGTCTTCACGTCTAAGTGCTGCACTTCCATTTTTCTTGCAGCTGCTATGCTGAGGAGTGTTCTTATTGTGGTGTGCCTTACTACTGGAGCAAAGGTTTCGTCGTAGTCTTCGCCGTATTTTTGGGAATATCCCTTGGCCACTAATCTCGCTTTGTGGCGCGTGATTTCCCCTTCTGCATTATGCTTGGTCTTGAAGACCCATTTGCATCCAATGGCCTTTTTGTTTTCAGGTAGCTTTGTGAGTGTCCATGTTTTATTTTCATTAAGAGACTCAATTTCTTCCTTGGCAGCATCTCTCCATTTGCGCGCCTCACTGGTTTGCATTTTTTGAATGTCTTGCCATGTTGAGGGCTCCTGTGGTTCCTCCACTTTTGCCGCGTAGGAGAATCTCGCTGCTGGCACTCCTTTGTTGTGTCTTTCAGAACGTCTCACTTCTGGTTCTGGTTCTGCTTCAGTTTCAGTATCAGCATCAGCGTTATCTTCTGGTTCCAGTTCTGGTTCTGCTTCAGTTTCAGCATCAGCATCAGTGTTGGTGTCAGTGCCCCCTTCTGGTTCAGGTTGATTGAACATGGTCAAATCAAATGAAACTTCAGCTTCCTCTTTTATCTGCAGTTCTGCAGTCTTTTTCTGTCTTGATGAACTTGGCCTCATTAGGTCTGGCATTTGATCAGTGCTTCCCTTTTCATTTTCATCAAAATAGACCACACTGCTTATCTTCACATTTCCAGTGTCAGTGTCCATTACTCTGTATCCCTTGCATCCTTGTGCATAGCCAACAAGTATCCCTTCTTCACATCTGGTGTTAAGTTTGGTCCTTTTGGCCTTTGGGATATAAGCATAGGCTTTAGAGCCAAACACTCTAATGTGCCCCACACTGGGCTTGTTCCCATGCCATAGTTCATAAGGTGTTGCTTTTGCACCTTTGGTTGGGAGCCTGTTCTGCAGGTATGTGGCAGTCATTACTGCTTCCCCCCAGTATTTGTTTGGCAGATTCGCATCCAAAAGCATACATCTCGCCATCTCTATGAGAGAGCGATTTTTTCTTTCTGCTACTCCATTTTGTTCTGGTGTATGCGGGATGGTTGTCTGGTGTTCAATTCCTTTTTGCTTCAAAAATTCTTTCATCTGTTTTGAAACATATTCACCTCCATTATCTGACCTTAGGATCTGAGGTGATCTTCCAAACTTATTGCTGGCTCTTGCAACATATTCCTTAAATTTCTCCAGCACCTGACTTTTCTCTTTAATCAAGTAAGTGAACGTGAACTTGGAAAAATCATCTATGAAAGTCAATGCATACTGGTTTCCTGCAATTGTTTTTGTCTTCATAGGACCACAGATATCACTATGAATGAGCTGTAGGGGGTGCTGTGTGGCTTCCTCCTTGCTCTGATGAAAGGAGGGCCTAGTTCCCTTTCCTTTTACACAGCAAACACATCTCTCATCTTTAGTTGCACATGAGTTCATTTTAAAATGTTTAACTAGGTCTGGAAGTGCATGCAACACATCTGCATTTCTATGGCCCATCCTTCTGTGCCATTTGCTTTCACAGTTCTTATGTCTGCAATCTTTTGCAGCATTTGCATACTGATCCTGTTGCAAGCAATCTACCTTGAATAGGCCATTTGAATCCAGCATTCCTCGCATAAAAAGCTCCTTTTCCTTTGAAATTCTGCAATATTTCCCTTCAAAATGCACTGCAAAACCTTTCTGTACAGCATACTTGACACTTATAAAATTATGATCCAATTCTGGGACATATAGAGCTTCTTCAATGGTAACTTTCATTTCCTCACCGTTTCCCAGATGACATATGAGTTTAGCCCTGCCTCTTCCTTGACAATAAACTTTCTCTCCATTAGCCAATCTTATAGGAGTTCTATAAGTCCTATCCAGATCAATAAATCTGTCTTTGTCCTTTATAAGATTTTTAGTTGCTCCAGAATCAACAAAGAAATCATGTGAAGCAGTCTCACATTCTATTCCTTCCACATTTTTAAGTTGAGATGCTTTTTCCTCAACCAGGCTGAAAGCCCTATCATGGCTCCCTTTGTTCTTTGCAGAGAAGCTGGGAACTTCTTGCTTGGTGCATTGATATGCGAGATGCATGGTTTCCCCGCAATTGAAGCAACACTTAACTCTTGCAGATCCTTTTGAATTTGCAAAAGGCTTCTTGTTCTCAGCTGCCTTGCAGGCAAGCTGTGAGGAAAAGTTTGGCTGTTCATTAGTTTGAGCCATATTAAATTCCTCAAGTTTCTGAATAACAACATCCAAAGATAGGTTATCCTGCATTTCTATTATCTGACAGACTGTTTGAAAAGTTGTTGGTGGTAAAGAGTTCAGCAGAAATGCCACTATCAATTCATCTGGTAAATTCAGCTTTTGATTTTCCAGTCTCCTGACTAGTTCAAGCAGGCCATTAACATGAGCTGAAAAATCTTCACTCTCATCCATTCTCATATTACAAAGTCTTTTAAGCATTTGTATCTTTGATATATTTGACTTCCCTTGATACAGTCTCTGTAAAATTTCCCACATATCTTTTGCAGTTAACTTGTCATGTATGTACACATGTAAACGCTGACTCACCGACATTGAGATGATTGCCATAGCTTTGTCATTTTTCTCATCCCAGAGTTCTTGTGCTGCCCCTGCATCTGTAGGTCTGTTGGACTCCAGCATTTTCCTTAGGCCTTGTCCTCCCAGTGCCATCCTTGCATTATGACTCCAAGCTTCATAGTTTGTTGCTCCAGTGAGCCTCTCTGGAATGGAGACCTTCAGCATAGAATCCATGGTCACAGAGACTAAAATCTTTCTTTTCTTTTCTGCCTTTAAGATTAATGCTAGCACTCAATTTTACTCACTCTGCGCTGCCTTTTGGGTGTCTGGGCCCATAACCCTGTTGGAAATGCAAGGACTGTGAGATCATTGCATCCATTTGCCCAATGCAGAGTTTACAGAGGAGTGTGAGTAGCTAATCATCAATAAGCAGGCAGGAAGCATACTTAAGCTTAAGTAGCTTTATTAGGAAATACATGTAGGATAGGAAAGGCCTACATCTATGCTAAGTCCTAAGACTAGGTGTGTTCAAGAGGGAGGAAGGAAGCTCTCTGAGACACAAAGAGATGAGAAATCTCCTGGGGGAGGAGATTGACCAATCAGGTCCTGACAGGAGTAGGACAGATAGGATGGGGGAAGGGTTCTCTGATCTGTCTGTCTACTCCTGGTGTTTCTAGCAAACAAACAGGATGAGGTGATTAGGGGGGATGCAACCAAAGGAATGTATTTCCAACACAGGGCAGCCAATGCTAGGGGAAAGCAGAAAGGGCTCCTTTAGTTGCAGAGTAACTGCTCTCCTGCCCTTCCCCACTAAGAATAAAATGGCTGCTTCTGCGAGTGTATGGAGGGGAAAGCCCTCCTGCATATTCTGCTGCCCCATCACCCCTGGGTTCAGCAGTAGAACCCCAACTGGAGCAGGGCAGCAGGATGGTACACTTAGAGAAACTCCCCAGTGCTGGGCAGCAGGATGGCACCAGGACAAAACTGCTAAACAAGCACAGGGGGAACACAGGACCTAACCCCCAGGTAGAGCTTTGTGTGGGAGAAGCAGTGTGGCTTTGGATGACTTCAAAGCAACCCCCTGAGCCTGAGTAGGTGTCAGATCCAGAAATACTAGGGGTGGCCCTGCCTGATAGGGCATCTGTGCTGGGAAAAGGGGGCCTCTCAGAAGAGAGAGCCGGGATACCCCAATCTGTTTCTTAGCAGGTATCAACTGAGGAGACGACTGAGAAAGGAGGCCTGTGGAGGGGCTGGACTTGGTGCATGAGCTTGATATAGGGAAGCCTCTCATACTGTGAGTGTGAGAGCTGTGGAGGTGGGTATCCCATTTGTGGGGGTGGGGAGCTGGGTGTCAGATTGGAATGGGCAGGGGGAACTAGGCAGTAGCTCTGAGTAACGCATTTATGTTACAAACATTTATACATACTTATACATACATGTCAAGGCTGCAGGGGGCAGTGCACAAGGTGTCCCTCTTTGAGACATCCCTGTCAGGGGCTACATCTAAATCATAGCCAGGGTGTTGGGAGACTTTTGGCATGTCCCTGACAGCACTCACCTCCAGCACCCTGCTACACCAAGAGGATGGGAGAGTTGAGCAGTGAATCTGCCTCTCCCTAGGCTAGATTGGGGCCTACTTAGTGTGAAGGTGCTTTAGTGGCCGCTGTGGGACACAACTCTAGCTCCAAAAGGTTTCCTAACTGCTGCTGCTTCACTGCTCTTGGTGTTGTCTCTGCTTCCTGTACTTTGGGAAGTGGTGGCCATGGTCACATTTTTTTGAAAAGTAGGCTCCAGCACAGGAGGTATGCTGAAGTAGTGTCAGTGCTAGGTAGGGGTGGGAATTCCGGTTCTCCTGAGATCCAATATTGACGGTATTTGGGTGTATCGGCTTAATCCAATAAATCCGATATTTACCTGTACCGGCATACCAGATTTTTAACATTGGCCATGGTACCGGATTTTTTACATTGTGGCCATTGAAGTCAATAGCCGCAATATAAAAAATCCGGTACCGTGGTCAATGTTAAAAATCTGGTATGCCGGTACAGGTAAATCCAGTACCAGGGAGATCCAATACTGTACATCCGATATCCGGTATTCTCCCCGGTGTCCCACCCCACTGCTAGGGGTCTGTCGCAGCCCAGCCTGGAGCCCCTGAATAGGAGGTAACTTCCACTACAGGAAGCAGAGACAGCACCAAGAACAGCGAAGCAGCAGCAGTTAGGAAACCTTTTGGAGCTAGAGTCATTGCTTCTTAGTCCCAGAAGCTCATCTGTAAAATGGGTCTGCTGATGCTAGGCCCAGCCAGCCAATCAGTGAATTATAAGGCTACAGTGCTATTGAGCATGAGCTGTGGGAAAAGGCAAGGTTGGCATATATTCACTCCATTGTTCAAAATGTGAGAGCATTTCTAAGAACGTAAGTAGTGCCATACAGGATCAGACCAATGGTCCATCGAGCCCAGTATCCTGTCTCCGACAGTGGCTATTCTTAATTACTTCAGAGAAGTACCCAGCAGGTCATAATGGAGTGATTCAAGCCCTGCTGTTCACTGTCAGCTCCTGAAAGTCAGAGGTTATGACCCACAACCTACTTGACACATAGTCATTAACAGACCTACAAAAACTTACCCAATCCCTTTTTAAACCAGCTATGCTACTGGTCTTGACCACATCCTCTGGCAACATATTTCACAAGCTAATTTTATATTACATGAATACGTGAATAAATATTTTGTTTAAAATTTGTTGCCAGTTACTTTCTTGGAGTGTCCCCTAGATCTAGTACCACTTGAGAGGGTAAGCAACTCCCTATTTACTTGTTCCACGCCACTCATGATTTATAAACTTCTATCATATCCCCTCTCAGTCATCTTTTCTCCAAGCTGAAGAACCCTAACCAATCAAGCCTTTCCTCAAAGCTGTTCCATACCCATGATCATTTTATTGCCCTTCTCTGTGTCCGTTGAGAGGTGGAGCCTGGTGATTGCAGCACTTAGAGTGCATGCTTCAGAGCTTTTAGTTCATGAAGAACTCTACAAGACTCAGATCAAATTGGTGTTCCACAGCATTCACACTGACCCCTTGTAGGGAATTGATTCAGGAATGGAAGCCAAAAGGTATTGCACTTATGTGAACCCATGTAACTTCACGAATAAAATCGCTCAGATTCACCATGACTTTGACTCCATATTTATCACAATAGGAGAACCAGAGGTTACAAAGGCTACGCCTTGTCTGGTTTTGTGGGATCTGTTTCAGTGGGTGACGCCCGCTGATGTGACGGATGTTCTGAGGACTGTTAGACCCACATTTTGTGAACTAGACCCATGACTGTCCTGACTGGTCAAGGCCAGCTGGGAGATGTTGGGGCCATTGTTGGTGGGTGTTGTCAATACCTCCCTGCAGGAGGGCAGGGTGCCGGACTGCCTCCAAGAGCCGGTGGTGCAGCCCCTGCTCAAAAAACCCACCACTTACTTGACATTGACTCCCCTGCTAGCTATCAATCAGTCTCTAACCTATCCTTTTTAGAGAAGGTTATTGAGTGGGTGGTAGCTCAGCAGCTGCAGAACCATCTGGACTGCCCCAGTTTTCTTGATCCCTCACAATACAGCTTTCATTCAGGTTATGGCACTGAGACTGCATTAGTGGCTTTGGTTGATGACCTCTGCCAGGAACTGGATCAGGGTCGTTCAACCCTCCTAATCCTATTAGATCTGTCAGCTGCATTTGATACGGTTGATCATGAGATGCTGGTGACCTGCCTGCAGAACTATGCCGGGGTGGGTGAAACCGTTCTTGAATGGTTCCGCTCCTTCTTGGCTGGGAGAAACCAGAGGGTGGTGATCAGGGATTGTTCATCTTCTACCCAGGACCTCACGTGTGGAGTTCCACAAGGCTCTATTCTATCCCCTCTTGTTCAATGTGTATCTGCAGCCTCTCGGTGAGATCATGAGATGGTATGGGGTGCGGTGTCATCAGTACGCTGATGACACCCAGCTCTACTTCTCCTTTTCATCTGACCTAGACCCGGCAGACTCAGTGCTTACCCGATGTTTGGCGGCTGTGGGTGATTGGATGAGGGCGAGCCATCTGAAATTAAATCCTGATAAGACGGAAGTGATGTTGGTGGGGAGGGCGGTGGGTGTGATGTCCCCCATCATTGATGGGGTTTGTCCCCCACTGGTCTCTCTGGTCTGGAGTCTGGGGGTACTTCTCGATTGGCAGCTTCACCTGGATCTCCAAGTTGAGGCTGTGGCGAGGAGTGCTTTCTGCCAATTACATCTGGTACGATGGCTTCGGCCATATGTCTTGGACTCCAACCTGGCCACTATCATCCATGCCTTCATCATCTCAAGATTAGACTATTGTAATGTTCTCTACGTGCGGCTACCTTTGGTGACAGTCCAGAGACTGCAGCTGGTGCAGAATGCCGCCGCCGATCTTCTTACGGGGATGGAGCACATTACACCAGTGCTCCGAGCTCTGCACTGACTGCTGATAGTCTTCCGAGCCCAACTCAAAGTGTTGGTGCTTACCTATAAATCCCTATATAGTCTGGGCCCCTCCTATCTGTGTGACCACCTCACTCTCTGTTCCCTGGATCAACCCCTGTGGTTTGCCAGGAACGCCCTTCTTGGTGTCCCCAGGGTGGCATGGGGGGCTACAATGGAGAGGGTGTTCTTGGTGGCGGCACCCAGGCTGTGGAACTCCCTTCAGGTGGAGGACCAGGTGGCCCCAGACCTTGCCTCATTTCGGCAACAGTGCAAGATCTGACTGTTCCACCAAACCTTTGGTGAGGGAGGTGGGTGAAGGGGGGGTGCCTCCATTTTCTGTATTTTATATATTTTATGTATATTTTAAAATATTTTGATTTTTGTAAGCCACCTCGAGCTGCCTAGGCAGGAGGGGCAGGACATAAATGGTGTAAATAAATAAATAAATCTAATTTCTCAGTTAGGGCAACCATTTCTACTGCTCATTTACTATAGAGCAAGCAACTTGCTCCAAATTAAAACCTAAAGAGCCTCCAGAAATGGAAATGACAATAATGTCTGGCTGTCCCTGGCAAGATTTATGGGGGAACCAAGACAGGGATCCAAACTGTGGACAGAGACAAGCACATGGTCAGGGAAAGGACAAGTCATTACTATAACTATAGGATGTTATGATTATTTGAAGATCAAGCCAGAGAACACAATAAGTAGTAGGGGTGGGACTCTGGGCAAAATTTCAGTTTTGGTTTCTTTCTGTTTCCGTTCTCATGTGCTCCAGTTCTTGCTTCAGTTGTTTTGGATCTTTTGCAGTGATTTTTTATTTTTGTTTCAGATTTTTGCATGCATTTTTCCCCATTGAAGTCAATGGGGACAAACCGCAATGTTAAAAATCCTAAAGAAAAATTTGTGTTAAAGATCCAAAACGACCTAAACCGAAAAAGAACAGAAATTTCAAATTAATCCAAAATGGACACTTTCGGGTCATTTCAGTTCTATCTGAAACCGAAATTCCCATCCCTAGTAAGTAAACAAACAGGGTTGAGGATTCAGAAGTCCAGCCATATCATGGGAAAGGTGGACAATCATGACACGTAGGTAGGGTGATGCAGATCTAGGGTACAAACAGGGCAGGCACAAAGAAGGTCCATGACAAGGTAGTTACCAATGGGTCAAGAAGTGAGGCAATGCATCCAATAGTAACAAACCTAGCAGAACTGGTAGCTCAGATGTTGGCTCAAGTAACAGGAAGTTTTATAGACAGCAGTTGCCAATTAGCTTCCTGTTGTCAGTCACCTGAAAGTTGAGCTAAATTTGCCATGCAGCAATCTGTTTCTGTGGCTCAGAGCATAATGTCTCTGTCTATGACTCCTGTGGACCAAAATTTGAAATCCTTTACACTCGGCAGAAAAGCTAATAGCAAGGACTGTTTTCACACGAACGCCCCCCCTCCCTGCCCCTGGGTGTGCGGGAGGGTGTTCCGCCGGTGGGGCGTCCGTGGAAACAGCCGGTGGTGGGTGGGGCAATGGGTGTGTACTTGGTGTTTTTCCGTGCGAATACCGTGGGTGATGGGTGGGGGTGCGCGCGCGCTCCCGCGCAACACCCACCTCCACCCATCACCCACCCATCTCCACCCACAGAGCCCTTCAAAAAAATGGAGGAGGCTCCGTGGGTGGAGGTGTGTGTGTGTCTGTGTACAGGGACACACACACACATCTCCATCCACCACGCCAGAACACCCATCCCTCCACCCACCCCCGTCCATGTAAAAATGACCAAGATTAAAGCCCTGAACAGGCCCCCAGATTTGGGCCCAACTGCATTGACCCAGGCTTTTGCAAACTCAGGCCCAAAGTTTACAGGTGGCACCAACCCCATGGAGCATTGTGGGAAAGCCTAGTCAGGAAAAGGACAGGACCCATCATGCTCCAGTTGTGTTGCAGAGCTCTAGTTTCAATTTAAAATTTATTTTGAAAATTCCTTATGATTTTGTTTCCCCAGATGGCTCACAGCAGGATCCTGGAAATTTATTTTTAATTTACTGGAGGGCAGCAACCCTATCCTCATAGTAGGGGCGTGAAACAACTGTGAAGGCCACCTCAACACTAATTACATTAGTAGCAATGGAATTAATTACAGAAGATTCTGTTCCTCCCACTTCCCAAATCAGAGCCCCTGTGCTGAGCCCACGTACTTTGGCACTTAGTGCTCAGTTTACAGTTTGTGGCAGCAATGCTCTTAGCGTACCTTTTGCTGAAAGATCAGTGCTTTCTGCTGTCGTGACTAAACCCACAAGAATGACAAGTCAGTTTATTTTCACACTCTGCAGTACAAAAACCTCTGATTTATTTTTGTCCCTCTTCCTATTTTCAACATTGGTGACACTTCTGCATTTTAGAATCATCTTCCAAAAAGGTTGGAAATTCTGCAGCTACTAAAATGTATTTTTATCACATAGGCTTTTTAAAAGAAAAAGTATAATTCTGAAGAAAAAAACCCTACATCATCTGAAAATGACTATTGATAGTCACATATCTGAATTATTCATGCTGTATTTTAGAGCTCCCTTTATTCTCTTCGAAAAAACAATCAAACAATTCAGCAAGCCTATGATTTTTTGTGTTAATAGGCTGTCTGACACCACACCCAGATCGCTCTTCTGATGGACCAGTAGAAACAATTTCATTATATCAATGCCAGATAAGATGGAAGACTTTTAACTAGATCTCACTCAACTTTATTTCTGTATACAGTTAAAAAATTCCCAGACACAATTTACATTAGTGAACATGGAAATTCCCAGGTCTTATGAAACACACCACTAAAATACTTTTTAACTACAATGAAAAGTAAAAGACAATTTCAACATATTTCACTTTGCATCCTTTCAACAGGTTAGTGTTGCTGTCATCATTTTTGTCATTTTCCTGCTTTCTAAGGAGTGCAGAAATGCTACTCACAGTCCTATACTTAAGAATAAGCTGAGTTCTGTATTTAAAGCAGGAATTTATTAACTTTTTATGAAGAATATGGTTTATCTTATCCAAAATTACAGCACTGACACTATGGGTGCAGAATGAATTGTCTGAGAGTTTACAAGTAAATCTCTTCATTAGTTTAATTCAAAATGGATCCTTTATTAAACTTAGCAGTCCATGACACCACTTTCTTAATAAAATGCAGAGCCTCCCAACTTTTCATATTACTGGAATTCCATACATTGGTTGCCCTTCAGGAATATTATATTTAAAGTAGTCGTCTTCTTTTCTTTTTTTTCTTTTTTTTTTTTTGCTATTGACCATCAGAGAATTTGACATTTGTCTTTGTCCTACAACTAAGTTCCATTGACAAATTCTGGAAACAACACTCCTCTTTCAAAATGGCTGCAATCTTCTACCATTCTCGATGGAAGCGAAACGAGGAGGCTTAAACAATGGCACACCTTTCAAAATGGCTACTGTTTCACACTGTTTCTCATCGCATATTATTTATTTCATTTCATTCATTCATTCAGACTTCTGTCCTCTCTTGCCCTAAGGTTCAGGGTGGCTTACATAAAACACACATTGTATTGTTGTACTGTTAGCATAAATAAAGTAGGAATTTAAAACTACTGAAAACTTTAAACTGAAAACCCCCTATTTATTTGAAAACTAAAACTTTGATAGGCATAAAATACATCTCTCAGTCTTTAGCTATTACAATATTAGCAGCATTTTGTATTTTAGTTTGGGTAGGCAGGAGTGGTGATATGAAGACCTAAATTTGGAGGGGGAGGGGAAGGAGTAATTAACAAATAATAGATTGCTACAAGTGGGAATTACTTTGATTAGCATTTGCCACATGGGATTTAATGTATCCTCATTATCTGCTGCCTACTTCAAAAGCATAAATTGCTAGCTTTTTATAAATTGATATTTTTTTCCTTTAGAGCAACTGTATGCATTTACCTTATAAAATACAATACAATACAATATTGTATTTACCTTATACAATACAATACAATACAATACAAGGAAACCATATGCTTCCCTTGTTTTTAATAAAATACAGGTTGTCCAAGTTGCAAACCTTATTATTTCATTTGCATCTTATTATTTTCATATGCATCTAATATCTACCTAAGGTACTGAAGAAGATTTGAAGGGCTGTGAATGATAACATAAGAAATATACACTGTCTCTGCCAAATGGATTATGCAGGGAAATCTAAAGGATGAGGGAAATGGTGAGAGTAGAGGTTGAGCCAACATACTCTCCTGGAAAAAAACTGGATCATTATGGTACTGTACTTGAGATTTCGGGTGCTAACTAACAAGACAATAGCCCACTGCAGTCCAGGTTTGGTTCGTGCAGCTCACAATCAGCCCCCATTCACATGTTTTGCGCATGCAGCCTAATAAACGGGCAACCCCCGGCATATCTTTCATTTGCTTGTGGGCAGCCCCCACTGGCAGCACCAGTGAGAGCAGGGAGAGAGGCAGGAAGCTCCTTGAACACTTTAGGATTTCTGCCCATGATTCTATGGTGCTGGCGAACCTGTATGCATGCATGTGCTGTCCACAACCTAATCGATGGGACATGGACACGTGGGCACATGATGCACATTAGCCCACATTCACTTGCATGGTGGGCTCCATTTTCTATGAGACCACACAGTAAATGGGGCTGTGGGTCTAGTGGGGGTAACACCTAAGAAACAGTCAGATGGTCACCCACCTGATGTGAGCTAATGTGAGTTAACATCTCATTTGTTAGGGATGGGACTCTTGGTTTCAAAAAGAGCTGAAAGTACCCAATAATGGCCATTTTGGATTAATCCGTAATTTTGGTTCTTTTTCAGTATCAGTTGTATGGGATCTTTTGCGCTGATTTTTGTATTGGATTTGTAACACTGTAGTTTGTCCCCATTGACTTCAATGGGAAATCCGCAATGTTAAAAATCCGATACAAAAATCAGTGCAAAAATCCAATACAACCGATACCAATACGAGAACCAAAATACATGAGAACCGAAACCAAAAGTAACAAAAACTGAAATTTTGCCCAGAGTCCCACCCTAACACCCATGGACTACACAAGGAATTAATTGTACTGGAATCCAGAGTCTGAAGACTACAAGCTCTAAGGAAAAATGTTCTGGGTATGTACAAGTTAATCATATGCTTGTTTTTGAATTGGTGCTTTTTTTCCAGTGGAATAGATGAGCTCTTTACAATTCAGCAATATGGCTGTGTTAAGATCATCCTAAAATTAAGGTCTTCTGTCACAGAAGGGAAAAAAGCAAGTAAAGAATACAAGGAATTAAAATAGGAAAAAAACAATTGTTTTCTTGCTTAGCTTGCACAGTTGGTACAACAGTTGTGTTGTGTTATGTTACTGATTCATTGTTGGCTGGAGGGCAACATGGTCTTGGATAAAGCTGAATGCACAACAAACAAGTGTGCTGTAGGACAAAAGTTTGCTTCAGTGGCTGGTAAGCATGCCTAACAGCTCTAATTATCTTTGGGTAGTTTGGTACAGACAAATAGCTAATTAACACACAGTCGTTACAGCATCAGGATAAGGAAGCAAACATTTTGAATCTAACAACAAGGGTTTGAAATGAATTAATTGGAATCAGTATATAAATGAATTTAACAACAATGGGAGCCACAGAGAAAGGCTCTATATTTAGCAGATTATCACAGCAAAACACCTATTAACTGAGCTATATTTCTTAACCTTTTACAGCGGTAGTTTCTTTTCAACAGCAGCTATGTCATGTTCATTATTGTCACCAGAACTCATGTTACAGCATTTCTTGGCAAATCACGTAAGACAGATGTCTGAGCCTGAAGACAGTGGCTTCTGTTTCTCTCCCAAATAGAGAGCTCCTCGCATTATCACTGCTGCTAAAGTATAGAAATCTGCTGCCATTTTGATTTCCTGTTAACCAAATAGGGTTTGACTGTTACCAAACGTCCCTGGTTAACGGTGAACATCAATTTTCAATTGCCCAATTGAGGTTTTTTTAAACATATATATTTAAAATATAAATATATAGGGTCCTCGCCCTAGGCAGGATCATTGCACCATGTTTGAAAATACCTCAGATCTAATCTCCTGCATTAATGCAGTGCCATTGTGGCTGAGTGAATAAGGCATTGGACTTGGGACCTGGGAGACAAGAGTTCAAATCATCTCTTAGCTATGAACTCACTGAGCATCCTGAGGCAAGTTACTACAGTTCCTATCTGTAAGATAGGCATAACAGTGATTTTCAGGCTGCAGCAGCTGTCTGAAACTTAAATGCACAGCCACTCTCCATTATAAACAGGGGACTGCTGAAGCCCCAATTTTGAGGAAACCACTTGAGCTACATTGCTGAAAATTAATCTATGGCTATAAGTTGTGAGGACCATCACATGCACATGGTTTGAAGAAGATCCATCAGGAAAATAAAATGTTATGACTGTTTAAACGTTAATTGGTTGTGGTCAAAATTCACAGCGTCCTCACGATTTTGAATCATCAGTATCTCCTCCCCCTGGGTGAGTTGAGCCCCCAAACTTCACAGGCTTACAGCATGAGATCAATAACAACTGCTTCTGAAATATGATAGGAATTGGTGTAGCCCAAACTGAGTTATTATTAAATAAAAAATCGGTTCTGCAGGCTCACGCATGTGCACTTGAGGGCAAGAAACACAGCTTGGTTCTGCAGCCTCGCACATACTCAGTTGAGCAGCTGCTGACCTGGAACATACGTGACTCAAATTTTAAAAATCACACAACTTTATGAGAAGGCAGCTCCGTCACAAAGACTTTACACTCCAGTCAGTTTCGTGTCTGTTACACAGCGTTCTGCTTCCCCGGCTCCCGGAGAGGGCAGAGGAGTGGAGCCAGGAAGCAGGGCACTGTGTAACGGATATGAAACTGACTGGAGTGTAAAGTCTGTGTGACGGAGCTGGTTTCTGAACGATACATGATTTTCAATAGTAGGGTTTAAAATCTACTTTATACAATCACGTATCTTTCAGAAGCCAGGTATCTTTCAGAATCACGTATCTTTCAGAATCATGTATCTTTCAGAAGAAAGGTGGTTCTTTGCAGAATAGCTGCCCAGATTTTTGCAAGAGGATAACATTATCTTTTCTTAGGGCACGCTTTCTGTCCAGGGTACAGCAGCACCCAGAAGGTAGGAACCAGAATGCCTGGCAAGGCCAGCAGCAGCCGCCTACTCCAGGCAGATTATGAATTGGGGAGGCGGGATTGGTGTGGAGCCAGTCCGTGCCCGGCCGGCGCTGTGTCTGCTGTTTTCCCTTTTTTTCGATCACTTGGCTGGCTTGCTCTGTCACACAGACTTTGCTGATGCTCCTCTGCAAAGTTGCTCCACTGCTTAGTGCAGCAGGGTAAGAGGAGGAGACCCAGAGGGGCAGTCATTCTCCTTCTTCTCCTCCCCGAGTGATGGTAATATTTTACCATCATCAACATACACGTAATAAATGTACTTACCATACATACTTATATTCATTTTCATCAATAACTAAACTTTCACATTTTCCCATTATTAAACATGAATTTCTTATCATAATTTGACAACTTACAATTTTTTCACAGTGCATTAAGTCTGTGCTTTACATGTATATAAATTTAATACAATTAATACAATAAAGTGTTAACAATGTGAGTTTACATAACATACAATTCATTCTACACAATGCAGTTGTGTACAAACAGACAATGCACTGTGAAAAAATTGTATGTTGTTGAATTATGATAAGAAATTCATGTTTAATAATGGGAAAATGGGAAAGTTTAGTTATTGATAAAAATTAATGTAAGTATGTATGGTGAGGAATTAAGTACATATATTACATGTATGTTGATGATGTTAAAATATTAAATATTGGTTCAATTTTGAAATAATTTCAATGTTTTTTTGGCGTTTATGTTTTGTTGCAATGTATGGAGTTGAAGGTTTTTTGAATTGTAATTGTCCAGATTTTTTATTATTATTATTTGAAGAAAACGTTTGTGCGTTTAAGGTTTTTTTAAAATGGTTAAGTTTTTTGGTTTGGTTTCTACCTTGAAGGGTTATTGTGAGAGTGAACTAGAGAAGGACTGCAAAGCACCTTGAACACCAAGAGCTATATAAATAAAAATTCATTATTACCTAAATGTCCCCAACAGAATTCACCAACTGAAGAATGTAAACAATTTGGGGGTAAATTTTGATATTGGAACAAAGACATTTTTTATAACAAAACTTTTCTTTTAAAAAAATTGCCAACATCTCTAAATAATAATAATAATAATTCCTATTACTATTTTAACATAAGAACGTAAGTAGTGACATACTGGGTCAGACCAATGGTCCATCAAGCCCCACACCTGTGTCTGACAGCGGCCAGTCTCAGTTGCTTGGAGGAAGTACCCAATAGGACACAATGGGGTGATCCGTTCCCTGTTGCTCATGACAATAGGAGGTTATGTTCCCCAAAACCTACTCAGCAAATAACTCTTAATGGACCTGTTCTCCAGAAACTGGTCCAATTCTTTTTTAAACCCAGCTATTCTATTGACCACATCCTCTGTCAACAAATTCCACAACTTAATTGTGCGTTGAGTGAAAAAATACTTCCTTTTATTTATTTATTTTAAATCTGCTACTTGTTAGTTTCATGGGGTGTCCCCTAGCTCTAGTACTATTTGAGAGGGTAAATAACCATGTCTTATTTACTGGTTTCATACCACTCATGATTTTATAAATTTGTATCATATTCCCTGTCAGTTGTCTCTTCTCTAAGCAGAAGCGCCCTAACCTGTATCTAGCCTCTCTTCATAGAGGAACTGTTCCATACCCTTTAGCATCCTTGTTCTCTTCTCTGTACCTTTTCTATTTATACTATATCTTTTTAGAGATGGGGCGACCAGAACTTCACACAATATTCAAGGTGTGGTCGCACCATAGATTTATATAAAGGCATTATGATATTTTCAGCTTTATTCTTTATCCCTTTATGAATAATTCCTAATATTCTGTTTGCTTTTTTGACCTCCTCCGAACACAGAGCTGAGGATTTCAATGAGTGTCCACAATGACTCCACAGTTCTTTTCCTGACTGGTAATCCCTAATTTAGAACCCAGCATTGTGTACATATAGTTCGGATTATTTTTCCCCATGTGCATCACTTTGCACTTGTCCACGTTAAATTTAATTTGCCAATTAGATACCCAATCACCTAGTCTCACAAGATCATCAGTTTCCTGCAGTTCTTCACAGTCTTCTCATGTTTTAACTAACTTGAATAACTTTGTGTCATCTTCAGATTTGGTCACTTCACACCCTTTTCCAAATCATGAATGAACACATTAAACAACACCAGCCCCAGTACAGTGGGACTGAGCTGAGGCACCCCACTATTTACCTCTCTCCATTGTGAAAACTGACCATTTAGTCCTACTCTTTGGGCATTTTCACACAAGACACTCTCCACTCACTGCACATGTTACAGGGCACCCATAGGGCAACACTGCAGCCCTGCAACATGTATAGTGGGTGGGTGGGTAGTGGGTGGAGAGTGTCTTGTGTGAAAATCACCTTTGTTTCCTGTCATTTAACCAGTTGCCAATCCACAATAGGACACTGCCTCCGTCCTCTCCCATGTCTTTTTAATTTCCTCAAGAGTCTCTCATGAGGGACCTTATCAAATGCTTTCTGAAAATTCAGATATACTATATCAAACAGTCCCTCCCCCCCTTATCCACATGCTTATTTCTTATTTTATTGTGCATCTTTCACAATGAGTGTTGCTGTCTGAAGGATTATAGGTAAAGGACGGGTTTCAAGAGGGATTTGAAGGCAAGGATAGAAATGAAGCTGCACAGCATGTAAGACTAAGAGTAAACATGCCAAATACTAGGGCAATAACTATTAATGCATATTTATTGTAGAGTTCAAGTCTGACCACTTTGAGGCAAAAGTACTTATTGAGAAGAACAGGGAAAATAGAGAAAGTGATGTCATTTACTAATTAATGAAAGCTTTCCAAGTAAATATAACCTGTGACACATAAACATTTCTTCTCTAGATTTCCCATTCTTTTTCTTACATCTGAAGACAAAAAAATTGGTAATAATGTGCAAACTACAAATGACTACTTGCAACTATCATTTACAACATGGGATAGCAGTATGATCTTACTGTTATGTATACAACAAACTATTTGCTGAAAAGGGTGGGCAGTTTTCTCTCAAACTATGACTCTGCAGTCAGCCACACATGTTCATTGCATTGCCACCAATGGGAAAATGCAGTGAACATGGGGCCCTGCCTGATTTGGTATGTATGGGTAATACCCCCATTTTCAGGTAGCATTTAGGGTATCCAAATCAGTGCCCGAATACTATTCAAGTAACCAAAACTACTCCCAAACCCAGAAAACAACCAAAGATTTTGCCCCTGCACCCGAAAGAAGACAAGCACACAGGTATGGATTAAGGCCACACTCTATTGAATGAGAATTTAGGTCAGAGGGAGTTTCACACTCCGGATCCAGGTTCCAACTTACTAACCATTAATAAAGGGCAGCCCAATGTCCCTCAGTACCACCCTATAACACTTAACTTTCTTAGGTTGCTCTCACCCCCAGCCGTGCAGCTGGTTGATAAGGCTCTTGCCCTGTAGCAACCCGAAGCAGACTGGAAGGCGAGGGCCCCGTCAGCCATGACTGCCCCTGTCCTCGGCTAAGTTGCTCCTCCCCCCCCCCCATTTTGGGCCTTGCGTCGAACCTGGCCGCCCCTGCTCTTGGTTTGCTCTTGGCCCCACCTCTTATGGAGATATCTTCCTTTAGACCCCTAACAACTGTAAACCAACTACCTGGACCCCTGCCAAAGAGAGCGACAATTTATATATGGCATCCTAAAACATTGTTTTTCAAAGTAAACACTGTGAGGAAGAAAAGAGAGACCTGTCAGTATCGGAGGGGGGCAG
Source organism: Sphenodon punctatus (assembly GCA_003113815.1). Lineage (NCBI taxonomy): Eukaryota > Metazoa > Chordata > Lepidosauria > Sphenodontia > Sphenodontidae > Sphenodon > Sphenodon punctatus. The sequence goes on along the minus strand of QEPC01008118.1, from coordinate 800,234 downwards.
GGAAGCCAGCACACCTGGGCAGGGTGTCCCGACCTGACCCCAACTCCGGACCCGGAAGCTGACGGGGGGGGGGCATTAAGGGGAGCCGCCTGCAGCAGAAGCGGCATAGGACTCACCTTGTTCCACCTGGTGGGGGAGCCTGCTGCGCTGTGGGTTTGGGCTGCTGCCACCGCCGTTGCTAAGCCGTGCTGAGCCTGATGGGCTGCTCCTGTTGCTGCTCCCGCTTCCCACTGCAACACCTGTGGGAAAGAAAAGAGAGACCTGTCAGTATCGGAGGGGGGGGCAGGGAAGCCAGCGCACCTGTGCAGGGTGTCCCGGCCTGACCCTGACCCCAGAAGCTGAATGGGGGGCGCGTTAAGGGGAGCTGGCAGGGGAGGAATAGAGGGGGGAGGTATCACCAGCGCTAACCCTTGGTGGCAGCAGGGGAACGTGTGGGTGGTGGATCCTAGGGGTGGGACTACCGGATCTACCAGTATCCGATACTGCCAGTATTGGGTGTACTGGCAGTATCAGATTAAACATGGTAATCCAGGTAAATTGCCGGATTCCCCCCGTACTGGATTTTTTACATTGCGGGCATTCAAATGAATGGCCGCAATGTAAAAAAAAACAAAAAAAACACAAACACTTTCCCTCCCCGAGTCCAGGCTGCGCAGGTGGAAGGGGGGACACCACCCACCCACCCTGGATTTAAACACCAAAAATAATTTCCCCTAAGTCCCCTAGTGCGGGCTCCAGGCCGCCGCTGGTGACCCAGAGCCCACACCAGCACTGCAGCAGCCAGCAGGTAAGTGTACCGGTACTTTACTGATCCCTGCAGTGGGGGGTGGTTTAACACACACACCCACCCCAGGGATCACCCTACCTCCCCACCCAGGGATTAATGCCATTTTGCCTCCTACCTTGAGCTCTGGGCGGCGGTCCGAAGGCTTCAGCTCTGGCTGTGGCTGCCAGCTTCAGCACGCTACTAGGCCTTCCAGGGAAACCCAGAAGTTCCCCAGAAGGCCTAGTAGCGTGCTGAAGCCGGCAGCCACAGCCATCGCTGAAGCCGCTGGATCGCCGCCGCTGCCGCCCGGAGCTCAAGGTAGGAGGCAATGGCATTAATCCCTGGGTAGGGAGGTAGGGTGATCCCTGGGGAGGGGGGTGTTAAACCACCCCCACCCCAGGGCGGTGGCCCGGAGCCCGCACTAGGGGACTTAGGGGAAATTATTTTTGGTGTTTAAATCCAGGCTGGGCAGGGTGGGTGGGGGGTGTCCCCCCTTCCACCCGCACAGCCTGGACCCAGGGAGGGGGGAGGTTTTTGTTTTTTTCAATTGATTTCAATGGGGACAGTTCCCCATTGAAATCAATGGAAAAGATCTGGTACCGGTAAACCGGTATTAATCCAGTAAACCGGTTTTTGTAAATTCGGGAACTGGTAAAACCGATACCCGGTATTTGGCCTGATGTCTCACCCCTAGTGGTTCCACCTGGTGGCAGCAGGTGGGGGGCTGTACCCTACCCCCGGTGGCAGGGTGGGGTGGGGGAGGGGTGATGCTGCCTCCTGGTGGCAGCAGGAGGACCGGTTAGAGGATGGGGAGCCGGGGGGGAAATATGGGGATGTGAGTTGTGGGGAGTTGGAGGAGGGAGGGGGTGGGATGGGGACGTTGGGACTCTGGATGGAGGGCGAACAACCTAGGTGTCAGGTTGGAGTGGACAGGAGGGGAGAAGCGGCCATAGGGGTGGTTATGGGACGCGGACGGTATGATCCAAGGGGATGGGTGACTCGGATTTCTAGGAGACCGAGGTCTCTGATAGAGGTCAAGAGAGTCGCCCCACCCCCCCGGGTGAGGGAGGGTCAGAGACCAGGGACCGCCCATAAAGGACTGATGCTGTTGAATGCAAGGTCCATCGTGAATAAGGCCCCGGTTATCTGGGACCTGATTTTGGATGAGGCGGCAGACCTTGCGTGCATTACAGAGACCTGGTTGGATGAGGGGGCAGGACCAGCTTTAGCGGACCTCGTTCCAGTCGGGTATGCTGTGCAGCACCAGTCCCGCATGGGGGGGCCGGGAAGGAGGTGTAGCTATTGTTTTTAGGGAGGACTGGCCATTGAGGAGATATCCAGTCCAGGAGATTTCAGGTGTGGAGGCCTTCCACGTGGTGCTTGATTTGGCTGGGGGCAAGCTTGAGGTGTTGCTGGTATACCAGGCCCCTTCCTGTCCAGCGGCATCCCTTGCCACTCTAGCAGAGCTGGCCTCTGAGGTAGCGCTGAGCTCCTCCAGGACTTTGGTCCTGAGGGACTTCAATGCCCAAGCCAACACCGGCCTTGTAGGAGAGGAGCGTGAGTTCATGGCCGCCATGGTAACCATGGACTTGTCCCAGGTGGTCAAGTGCTCGACCCATGTGCGGGGGCAAACCCTAGACCTGATCTTCTGTTCTGGCCTTCAGGTGGGTGATCCATTAGTGGGGAATGTGAGGGTCATACACCCTTGTCATGGATGGACCATTGTCTCCTACAGGCCAGCCTCTCAGCACACCCCTTCCAGAAAGGGAATGGACCAGTTAGGTTGGTTCAACCTCAGAGGCTGATGGAACCGCAACGGTTCCAAGAGGCTCTGAGGGAGATAACCCTTGACCCTGATGGTCATGTCACTCAGTCAATGAGCTGGTACAGCACTGGAATATCTTGCTGGGGGAGGCCATTGACAGAGTGACTCAGAGACGTCTACTGCCTCTGTCTCATCACCGCAGGGCCCCTTGGTTTACTGAGGGGCTGCGGTGTATGAAACAGGTAGGTAGGAGACTAGAGCAATGCTGGCATTGGACTCGCTCTGAATCTGACTGACTTCTCCATAGGGCCCATTTGCGGTCCTATGTTGAGGCTGTGAAGACAGCAAAGAAGTTCTTTGCTGCCCTCATAGCGTCTGCAAAGTTGCGTCCAGCGGAGCTGTTCTGGGTGTTGCGGGGGTTGGTCAGTCCAGCCTCCCTCCACCTGGATGGGGACTTGTCCCAGACCCGCTGTGAGGAGTTTGTCACCTACTTCACAGACAATATCGCTCAGATCCAGAGTAACTTTGACACCGGATTGGAAGCAGTAAGCAAAGGGCACGAAGTCATTGAGGCACCATCTGATCGATCTTTCTGGGATGAGTTTCAGGAAGTGACGCTGGCCGATGCGGTGAATGTCCTGGCATCTGTCAGGGCCACTAGTTGTGAATTAGATCCATGCCCGTCCTGGTTGATGAAAGCCTCCAGGGAGACTTTGGGGATGGTGCTGGCGAGGGTAGTGAATGCATCCCTTCGGCAGGGGAGGCTGTCACCCAGTCTCAAGGAGGCTGTGGTGCGCCCCCTGCTGAAGAAGCCATCTTTGGATGTGGACGCACTCGCCAGCTACCGACCCATCTCTAATCTCCCCTTTTTAGGGAAGGTTATTGAACGGGCAGTGGCACTGCAGCTCCAGGTGCATTTGGATAGCATTGGTTTCCTTGACCCTTTTCAATCTGGGTTCTGCCCCAGCTATGGTACTGAGACAGCATTGGTGGCCTTGGTGGATGATCTCCACCAGGAGATGGACGCAGGATGTTCAAACTTTTTGATCCTGCTAGATCTCTCGGCCGCTTTTGATATCGTGGACCATGGGCTGCTGTTGAGGCGGCTGCGAGACCTGAGAGGTCTGGGCGGGATGGTCCTTGGATGGTTCCGCTCATTCCTCTCAGTTAGAAGCCAGCATGTGGTGCTGGGGGGCTGAAACATCTAGCCCCCAGACCTTCATCTGCGGCATTCCACAGGGTTCTATTCTGTCTCCACTGTTATTTAATGTGTATATGCAGCCCTTGGGGGAGATCGTGAGAGGGTTCGGGGTGCAATGTCACCAATATGCTGATGATAGGCAGCTGTACCTCTCGTTTTCAACTGACCCAGGTCCTGCTGTCTCATTACTTTCCCGATGTTTGAAGGCCATGGCTGATTGGATGCAACAGAGCAGACTGAAGCTCAATCCTGATAAGACGGAGGTGATGGTGGTGGGAAGGGCGGGGGAGGTGCTGGCCCCTCTGATAGGGGGGGTTCACCCGCCTGTTGCTCTTCAGGTTCAGAGCCTGGGGATGGTTTTGGATTCGGACCTCCATCTGGATCGGCAGGTGGAGGTGGTGGCTAAAGCCGCCTTTCACCAGCTGTATCTGGTACGGAGCCTTCGGCCTTACATCTCCGGGCCCAATCTGGCCACTCTCATCCATGCCTTCATCACCTTGAGGCTAGACTACTGCAACACATTTTACGTGGGGCTTCCCTTGTTTCTGGTTCAGAGGCTGCAGCTAGTGCAGAATGCGGCGGCCCATTTCCTTACGGGGATGGGGCGGTGTGAGCACATAACACCGGTACTCCGCGCTCTGCATTGGCTGCCTATAGCATACCAAGCCAGGTTCAAGGTGTTAATATTGATTTATAAAGCCCTGTACGGTCTGGGCCCCTCATATCTCGAGAACCGCCTCGCCCTCCACATCTCAGAGCGATCACTTTGGTCCACCGGGGGTGCCTTTCTGGAGGTCCCCCGTGTAAAATGGGGGACCACAATGGAGAGGGCATTCTTGGTGACTGGGCCGCATTTATGGAATTCCCTCCCGGAGGAGACTTACCTGGCTCCAGGCCTGTTGGACTTCTGACGTGTTTGTAAGACTTGGCTGTTCGCCCAGGCCTTCACAGCTGAAGGCCTGTAAGATTTCTAGGGGGATAGCACTTTCAGCCCTGCTAAAGATATATAAGGTGAAGATTCCCCCAACTCTTCTTTTGGCATGGAACTTATGCCTCAAGTGGTTACACTCCCTCTGGAAAGAGTCCAGAATTTATTTATGAGGCGATTGTTGGGGGTAGCCTCAAGTGTTCCTGGGGCTGTCTTGCAGGCCAAACTGGCTATTCCCTCGATAAGTTCCCTGGTTAAGAAGGCCTATGCCAGATACTGGCTGCGATTGCTGTCATTCCAGGAGCTAGCCTTGCCCCTTATGTGCCTGAGAGAGGAGCTCGAATATTCAGGCCCTAGGTCCTATCCGTGGCTCGCTTTTCTGGGTTCCTTGCTCCAGGAAATTGGCTTCTCACTTATGTATTTCTATGGTAAAACCATGATAGTCATCAAGTCGGAGATTATGTCCAGGATTCAGAATACTGAAAGTCAAGAAGATATGGCCAAATTGGCTAGGTGGAAGGTGGCTCCCCTTTTGAGTGCATATAAAAAGCAGTTCCTTTTTGTACCATATCTAGATATCTTGGCTAATTCCAAGCTGAGGTGTGCATATACCTTACTCCAATGGCATACGGTTAAAACAGCTATGACTGATGACAGTTATAACCGTATTCCGCGGGCGCAGAGATTGTGCCCTTGTTGCAAAAGGGAAGTAGAGGACACAGTGCACCTTTTATGTCCCCATTTTGCTAATTTACAGGCAATGTGGATAGCCCCACTATTTTTGGAGGGCCCTGTGTCTAATTCCAGCGAAAGTTTCTGTTATCTTCTCTCTTTAACTCAGAAAGATGCCATATGGGCTCTTGCATCTTACACTCATCTAGCATCTAGAGAGAGAGAGTCACTTAACATTGGATGCTCTTAGGTATCAGAGTCCAGGGAGAGAACCAGGACCAGGGCATTTTATCTGGGCATTTTACTTGGACTATTATTTTATTATTCCACTCTGTATGTATATTTAAGTTGGTTGCTACAAGACTTTGTTTTCTGTAGCCTCCTTTTAGTGAGGGACCCAATCTGGTTATGGGGGAATTTGTTTGTTAAATATACTTAAGGTGTATGGATCTTAAACGATGTCTATGGTGTTTTAGATCATGTTTTTAAAATATTTTATTATTGGTACTTTTCTTCCTTTATTCCTTACAAATACATATTATTTGTAACACATGTATTCAACATACATATTTATTTGTTTTATTGTTTACGTTTGTTTGTTGTCTATTGGGCATTTGGCGAAAGCCCTGCCAATAATTAAATAAAATTAATTAATTAATACTTCATCTTTACTCTTCATGACATACGTAATCGTGTACCTTGAATAGTCATCAATGAAAGTTACCATATACCGTTTGCCTCCTGATGTGGGAACCTTCATTGGGCCGCAGATGTCGCTGTGTACAAGATCAAGTGGTTTTGTGGCTCTATTCTGACTCTACTTAGGAAGCATAGCCCTCGTGACTTTGATACAACAGTTGCATTTCAGGATTACGGGACACGTTGATACCTTAAGGTATCAACTGCTTTCTGTGCATTTCCTTGATGTTTTCTGGGTGTCTATGTTCCATGCGTCTATGCCACAGGTGGATGCAGTCATCGTATGGCTTGTGGGCAATGAACTTTGCCTGTTCTATTGCTGTGCTCAGATAGTACAGGTGCTCATCTGCAGTGACTCTGGCCAGTACTTTTGTCCCACTTTGAACTGTGTATTTGTTTTCCTGGAGTCCCCCTTCTAAGTTGGGCACATAGAGCACATCTTTCATGGGTATGGTCAGTGTGCCTTCCTGTGACTGGTTGCAGTACAGGAATCTTTGTCCAGTTCCTTCCACGTTGATGCTTCTCCCATCTGCAAGATAGATCCTTTCTTTACTGCTAAGATCCAGTGCTGTGAAGAATCCTTTACTGCTAGTCATGTGGCTCATTGGTCCGGAGTCTACACACCAAATTTGGGATGAGCTGTCTTACATTGCTCTGAAGCACCCATTCCATTGTTGTGCAACTGTGTTACTGTTTGTGACTATAGCCCTCTGCTTAGGTGTTTGTGGAGACAGTTTCTGCTGTTCTGCTTTCCATATATAGCAGTCTTTCTTTAAAAGACCCTTCTTTTTGCATCTGAAGCATACTCTGGTTTCCCTCTTAGGAGCTTTGTCTGAGGTTTTCAGTGCAGTCTCATTACCCTGCTTTAGATCATTCTGCAGGTTCTCCTTTCTGTGCTGGAATTCATCCACAAGTCTACCTTTAACAAATTCCAGCTTCAGTTCAGCCTCTGGCCTTGTCTCAAGGGCATTGATGAGGGCACTGTAAGATTCTGGCAGGCTGAAGAGGACTAGGGATACCACACAGCTGTCCTTTATATCTTCTCCAATGCCACGCAGCTGTGCCACTACTTCCAACGTGGCATTTATAAACAGTTGCTCCTGCATTTAACTTTCTTTGCCAAGCCTCATTTTGTATAGTTTCCTCAGTAGAAACTGTTTGCTATTCAGTCTAGTTCTCTCATGCAAGTTTTGCAATCCAATCCACATGACTCTTGCTGTGGCCTCACTTCTTATATGAATTCACTGGTCATCTTCTACCAATAAAATTATTGTAGCCTTTGCTAACCTGTCCTTTTTATCCCATTCCTCATGATTTGCTGCTGGTCTGTTCGTGGTAATCACCTCCCATAGATCATCTTTAGACAGCAGCATTTCCACTTTAAACTTCCGCAACTGGTAGTTTACATTGTTCAGCTTTCCTCTGAGCTGCTTACCATACCTTCTTCCTTCTCTTTCCCCTTCTGGGATGTAGGCCTTCTTACTCACAGACAGTAGACCTCTGTGCCTGGGAGTTTTCTTTCACAGTCTGCACTCCTTCTGGGCTGCTTCTAGTCTTCAAAATTGCCTTGAAGATGCCCTGGGTCCATAACCTACTGTAGAGTTAGCTTTCTGTTGAATAACACACAGCAGAAGTTTCTTCAAAACAAAACTTTACTAAGAGCTCAGAGGACATGCTTCCATACTGTACATACTGCATGGGGCAAGATGGAAGACCGAGAGAGGAGAAGAGAGGAGACAAGGAGAAAAAAACCTGTTTCAACCCCTGACCCTCCCCCTACTGGACAAACCCCATATTAAGCTTGCAGGGCTTGCAGTGGGCTTTTACTTGTGACTATTGCACATTCCAACAAAAGTTTGGGTACTTTTTGATACCCAAAATACTGTCTGATTGGGTACCTGAAATACTAAAATACTGCCTTCATCCCAATTTTTTTTTGTCTTCTGGTCTCAGATTGTCAGCTTTTGGTCCTAGGTTTTAGAATTCTCCTCCCCATTTGAGAGCCAGCTCCTCACAGCTGGTTCCATGCTGGGCAGGGGTGAGGGCTTTGCCACTGGCCCCCCTCTCTGAAGAAGACAAGTGGTGACTCGCTGCTCAGAAAGCGGGCCGCTGGGAGAGGTAGAGTGCAGTCTCAGGCAGTTCAGTCGACATTGGGAACGCCACTCCTTGCTTCCTCCTCTCGCATGCTGCCGGGCCAATTGACCTGCAGCGCCGCAAGGCTCAAAATGCCACTGGTGCCGTTGGTTTAGGGGTATATTTCAGGGGCCGATGGTGCGCTGCACCATGACCCTGTGATTGTCGGCGCACCTCCCAAATAAGACGAGGACACGCTCGATGGGATTAAACGGCCGCACTCTTTATTAAGAATTAACAAACAGGAAGGGGGGGGATGGGGGCACCCTTCCCGCCTCCACCCCCTTCCTGAACTGGGGTCCTTATTTCTACTAACCTTGTTACTACTAATTAAACAACCCCTTTTTGGAGGAGGTCCCCTCTTCTCCCCTCTCGGTCCCCGCATTCTGTGCGTACCTTATTCCCTGTTCCTCCATTAACTCGAGAGGGTAACCTCCTGTTCCTTCTTTACTATTAACTTACACCCTGCCTCGTGCCCTGGGTTTCCCCAGGCCGGGCGGGTTGTTCGTGGCTGCCCCATCTCTGGGGTTAATTCCAGCAAAGGTTGAGAACACCGTTACCCGCTGTTTGGCAGATGCTCCTCCCAGCAGGTGCGGCCGTCCGTCTCTCCCTTCGGGTTGGCCATACAGTGGGCCGCGCTGTGGCGACTATGCCATGGACCTTCCCATCTCTAAAGGAGATGCTGCTACCTATGCTATTCTAACTTCTAACTTTGAAACGTGTAACTTCCAACCTTGGGCTTACCTCTGCCCATCGCCCACCCCCAAAGAGTGCGACATTTATAGCCTACCACCTTCAACTAGTTCCTCTCACCTCACGCCGAATCAGCAATTCACTCCGGGAAAGGCAAAAAACCCTTTCTCCCTTTTTGCCAATTTGGGTTCGGGGAAAATTCCTTTCCGGCTCTAACTTGCAACCAGCTGGAAGCTCAGAGTGGTGCCTTTGAAAGAGGGAGGGTGGGTGGGTGCACGTTGTTGCCCCTGCTCTGGCCGCACAGAATGCCGCGCCAGAGCAGAGAGCCCAAAATGGCGCCCGGGATCTCGCTGGTCTCGCGAGAGTCCCGGGCGCTTCCCTAATCCCCCTCTCGCCGCGCCGACCAATGGCCCCTCCCACCTCGAGGCCTAGCGGCCGAACAACCCCGCCCGCGTCCCCTTCTTTCCCCGCTCTGGGTAGTGGGGGGGGCGGCCGCGCCAAACCCCCGCCGCTGCTATCGTGGAGGGGGGATTGTCGGCGCACCCCCCAAATAAGACGAGGACACGCTCGATGGGATTAAACGGCCACACTCTTTATTAAGAATTAACAATCAGGAAGGGGGGGGATGGGGGCACCCTTCCCGCCTCCACCCCCTTCCTGAACTGGGGTCCTTATTTCTACTAACCTTATTACTACTAATTAAACCACCCCTTTTGGAGGAGGGCCCCTCTTCTCCCCTCTCGGTCCCCGCATTCTGTGCGTACCTTGTTCCCTGTTCCCCATTAACTCGAGAGGGTAACCTCCTGTTCCTTCTTTACTATTAACTTACACCCTGCCTCGTGCCCTGGGTTTCCCCAGGCCGGGCGGGTTGTTCGTGGCTGCCCCATCTCTGGGGTTAATTCCAGCAAAGGTTGAGAACACCGTTACCCGCTGTTTGGCAGATGCTCCTCCCAGCAGGTGCGGCCGTCCGTCTCTCCCTTCGGGTTGGCCATACAGTGGGCCGCGCTGTGGCGACTATGCCATGGACCTTCCCATCTCTAAAGGAGATGCTGCTACCTATGCTATTCTAACTTCTAACTTTGAAACGTGTAACTTCCAACCTTGGGCTTACCTCTGCCCATCGCCACCAAAACCGCCAGCTTTGCTTGGCTGGTTTACCGCCACACCAAAACCCCCGATTAACTGCCTCAATTGTTGTTTCAGGACCCCGAGGTACAAATCGCATCCCACGTCAGATAGGTGAACACCGTCACCCCTGAAAAGTTCATCCCTATCGTACCGAATGTCCACATGTTTAATAACTCGACCTCCCCTGAGTCGCAGCCAATTACCAATTTCAGCGTTGGATCTCCGTCTGGCCCGGTCGACTCGACCGGGGCGCACTGCTGCGTTCCATACTCTCCTCGGGAGCATTTCTGACCAGACAATTGTGCATGCTGGGAACCTGTCCTGTATTCTCTTCATATCTGACTTCACTTGTTTTGTCAGTCCTAGCCCAGTTACTCTGGGGAGGTTATTCTCCCCAAGGTGTATCACCATTACCTCTGGGGACGGGAATGTTGCCTTTGCCCCCGTTAACGTCGGAAGGAGTTGCTCCCATAGCATCCCCCTCCTACCGAGCCAGAAAATACTTGCTCGTTCGCTTAGGCCCAGCTGGGTACCCCACCCACTGCGTGCGGCCTTCTTCCCTGCCCAGTGAACGATGCTGTGTCCAATGATCCACACAACGCACCGTTCCTGTCTCGCTGGTACTTCTGTAAAAGATATAGAGGTTAGTGACTCACTGCGGCTGTTGGCCCAGATTGGCTGACCCGTGGTCGCGTTTCCCTTATATAGGATTGGTAGGCGCTCGAGCGCCAATGCCCTATTGCCTGAATTCATTCACCTGACAAACCCATGTCTGCGGCAACCGATGCCGCCCCTATTCTGAATGAATGGGCACTGTAGCTACCTTGGTCGAGCCCCGCCGTCCTAACACATCTGTTAAGGACTGCCCCAAACTGGTAACGTGTTAGTGGGGATCCATCTTTGTGTGTGAAAAGCGGTCCCCCGAACCTTGGGCGAGACCCGAGATACCTTCTCATCGCCCTGACGGGGCAGCTACGGGAGTCCCCGGCTGGGTGAAGTCTAATCCACCTTCCCTTCCCCCTCTGGTCGGTCTTCGACCTTCTCAGATGGAGAATGAGGGTAGTTCCGTCCCACGAAATGTCCCTTAACTGTAACACCCGACCAGAGCTGTCCCTCTGCGAATCAACAACCATCTCTCCAATCCTGAAGGCTCCAAACAAGGCAATGCGAAATACCGCGGTAAAGAGGTCGCATTAGCTATTAGAGAAACAAACCTTTTCCAGTGCCCCTGTAAGGGCCATCAAGATTGGGGGCGTGATTGGGGCCCGGGTGTCCTGCCGAGGGGGGGCTTGGCGGGCCCAACTCTCCTTCAAACGGCTCATGAAGAAACCGTTATCAGGGGAGGGGTGGCCCGCCAGGTGGCTTGTAAATGTGATGGCCGATATTCTACCTGCAATCGTGCCCGGGGCCAGTCGTTCAGCCTGCAACTGCATGGTGTACTGTAATAGGCACCCTTCTGCTATGGGAAAACCTGTGTCCCATCCTTTTTGACACCTGAATTCCTGGAATTCGCTGAACGCCTTCTCATACGCCCGTCTTGTTCTGGGCGCGAGGGATCCCTGCACTGCCTGGTAAAGCTCTATAATCCAAGGCTCCACATGTCCCTCGGAAACGGGTCGGGTTTCTCGTTGGCCTCTGGGGCCAGCTGGCGGAATCGGTCTGCCTGAAATCGAGAAAGGGCATCGGCGATGCCATTGGCAATCCCCGGTACGTGCTTGGCGATGAATAAAATGTTTGCTCTCAAACACTTGAGAACAAAGGCATGCACCAGCCTCATGACCCTCTCCGATTTAGACGACAGCTTGTTGACAACATGGACGACCGCCATGTTGTCGCACCAAAACAAAACCCTCTTATTGGCGAATTCAGCGACCCACAACTCCACTGCCACTACGATGGGGAAAAATTCCAGGAATGTCAGGTCCCGGGTTATCCCTTGTTCAACCCATGCCGCTGGCCAGGGGGCTGCACACCACTTCCCTCTGAAGTAAACTCCAAAGCCATGCCCCCCTGCCGCGTCTGACTGAATCTGGAGCTCCGCTTCCAATAGGAGTCGCTGCCGCCAGAAACTAATCCCGTTGTATTGCGCCAGGAAGGATTCCCAAATGGCCAAATCCTCCCGCATCTCCGCTGTCACCCTGACGTGGTGATGCGGGGGGCGGTCGCTCCCCACTAGGGCATATAAACGGGACATGAATGCTCGACCTGGCGCAATGACTCGGCAGGCGAAATTGAGGCTTCCGAGGAGCGACTGCAATTCCCTAACCGTCACCTTTTTTGCTCCCCCTACCCTGCTCACCGCCTCCCGGAGCATTCGTAATTTATCCTCCGGAAGCCGGGAGAGTGACATTTCCGTATCCAACTCTATGCCTAGGTAGGTTAGCTTAGTAGATGGGCCTTCTGTTTTCTCCTGTGCTAAAGGTACCCCTATCTCGTCAGCCACTTCTTGAAATGCCAGCATTGCCTGCTCGCATTCAGTGGTGCCTGCCCTTCCCGCGAAGAGGAAATCGTCGAGATAATGTGTGATCCGCCCGCCACTTGCGCGGCGTCGCGTGATCCACTCCAACACTGTACTAAACTTCTCGAAGGCCGCGCATGAGATTGAACATCCCATGGGCATTGCCTTGTCGAAGTAAAATCGGCCCCGAAACTCCATGCCCAACAGCTCGAAGTCATCGGGGTGCACTGGCAGGAGTCGGAATGCCGATTTGATGTCACACTTCGCGAAGAGGGCAGATGTTCCGCAGGCACGCACCATTTCGACCGCTGAATCAAATGATGCATACCGCACTGAAAAGAGTTTGAAGGGTATTGCATCATTCACTGACTCGCCCTTGGGGTAGGACAAGTGGTGAATCATGCGGAATTCGCCCGGTGCCTTTTTTGGCACAATACCCAGGGGGGATATCCGTAGCGATGATATGGGCAAGGCTTCAAAAGGGCCTTGGATCCTGCCTTCCTTCACCTCCTTGTCTATCTTTTGCTGCACCATCTCCTCATTCCCCACAACGGATTTCAGGTTCCTCGCTCCCAAGTGATACCGTGGGCCCACCATCGGAATCCTGAAACCTTGTTGGAATCCTTCTACAATATACTGGGCAGTTGCTCTATCGGGGTAATCCTGGGTGGCAGCCTCCAAAACCTCATGCCGAACTGGGGTTGGGGCCCTTTCCCACCGTCGCTGAGGGCCCGCCTTGTCCTGCGGCCCCCTGTTTGGCGCCTGCCCGCCCTCGCATCCTGTTTCCGTATTGCCGGAAACGGGAGCATGCTGATGCTGAATGCTCCCCACCACACTGGGTACATGCATGTCTAAACCTGCACTGGGCTCGAAAACACCTGCCCCCATCATTGAAGTCCCAACACGTCGGTCCTGCTGGGGACTGACATGTCCGGCCGATTGGAGAACCCACTTGCGTGGTCCCCGGTCTAGTAAGGACATGTCCACTATCCGACCGTGGCGTGTACCTGGTGCAACTGATGCACTCTAGCCAAATGTCGGGGGTGTGCACGTCCCACCTCAATCTAGGGTTGTTGGCTGCCCTCCGTCTAAAAGACTCGTCGTAGCGCAGCCACGTTCCGGGGCCCCTCGTATCAAATGCCCTCCGCACTATATCAGAGTACTTGAGCATCTCCAGGCCCCGGTCCAGAAATTTGATCAATGTGACTCCCATATAGATTGTGTAGGCCGCCGTCCATTTGGACCACGACCTCTCCGCTTTCGGCCTCTTAAACTTTTCCGTTTCCTTCTTCTCTTCTTTGTCGTTGGGATCTGGGATCAGGTCACTGAAAAGGAGGGCGAATATGTCTATATATTCGCCGTTCCAGATCTTTTCCTTAGTCGCCTGGAGGAGGTGCTCCCCCAGGGGGGCCGACACATCCGCATGGCCGCCCGACAGGGGGCGTGCCACCTCCCTACTCGCACAGCGGTGGGCCATTGAGCATCCACAACACTGAGGAGCTCCCCACACGTGAGCCGCTGCCATGTAACCCCGATCCATGCCACCCGAGCACCTGTCACAGAAGGCTCAGTGCGGCTGCCTGGGCATGGTGGGGGTAGCACACACCCCTTGCCATCTCCAGCCCCCATATCCCCAGTCTTGTGCATCCCTATCCACACTGGGATCTAGTGGGGGGGATCTATAATACTCCGGGTTACAGTGCCCTATCCCTTCTTCCCCCCACAAGTCACCCCACTCCTCACCTGGCCACGCAACCGGGTCTCCCCTGCACCTCTGGTCTCCGCTGTAACTTCCAGAACCACCGGGGGTCTGGCGCGTCCATTCCGACCTGTCCTCACCCCGCTGTCTTCCTTCCCTCGAGGGCTCGCCCCAGGCCTGGGGTATGGGTGGTGAATCTTCTCTCCTCCTGCTGGTTCCTGGTTCCTCATCCCTATAGCGAGATGGAACAGCGCAGCACCTCCCCAGGCGGGTAGATCCCCTTGCCCCAGGGAGGCTATCAACCCTACCTGCGACGGAGTCCCCTAGGCCTGCATTGCTCTCCGTGGCTACTTCAGGCACTCCCCTACTCTCCTGTGCATTTTCCAGGTCTTCTATCCTTGTCTGGTAAGCAGCCAGCTGTTCCTGCATTGCTCGCAGGATTTCAGCCTGATTATCCACGTTTCCACCTTTTTTTCCCTTTCCCTTTCCTCCTGGC
>QEPC01008118.1:738375-784892 GCA_003113815.1 Sphenodon punctatus | reverse complement strand
CCCTAGCCGGTAAGGGCCTTTCAGCCCCACCCTCCCCCTGGGCCTTTCGTCGGCTCCCTGCGGGAGCCCCCGCGGTCACTACCAGGGCCCTGTTGGGCCTACCGTCTTAACACACCACGTGGGGGGGGAGGGGGGGCGTTGGGGTGCGCGCTTCCAAATAAGCTCTGCCCCGGGCGCCCTTCCCCTCTGCCGCCCCAAACTTTCTCAGTGTCCCCCCTTTTGCCGCCTGCATGAGTCGCGTGGCCAGCACGAGGACACCCGCTCGTGCACGCATGTCCTTGCCCCTGCTCTGGCTGCACAGAATGCTGCGCCAGAGCAGGGAGCCTAAGATGGCGCCCGGGATCTCGCTGGTCTCGCGAGAGTCCCGGGTGCTTCCCTGTCTTTCCCCCGCCGTGCCGCAACAAGGGCCCCTCCCTCCTCGATGGCCTAGCGGCCGAAGAACCCCGCCCGTGTCCCCGTCTTTCCCCGCTCTGGGGAGTGGGGGGGCGGCAGCGCCAAACCCCCGCCACTGCTATCGCGGAGGGGGGAATGGGTGACAGAGGGGATCACAAGAGATTTGACATTCTTGGCATTTTTCCCTATCATACTGCTGGTGCAATTGTGGGCGTCTGCGTTTGCAAACAAGACAGTGGTATTTTGGTGTGACAACCTAGCGGTGGTTCACGTCAAAAATTCCATGTCTTCAAAATCTATGAGGGTCATGCACCTGGTCAGGAAATTTGTATTGCAATGCCTAACTTTTAAAATCATGTTTACATCAAAGCATGTCCCTGGAGTTAATAATGGCATAGCCAATGTGCTCTCTTGTCTCCAGATGGACTGTTTCCACTAGCTGGCACCAGAGACAGCTGTGGAGCTGGAAGCATTGCCTCCAAATGCATGGAACCTTGGATTGTAGACCTATTCCAGATGGTTCAGGGTTCACTAGAGAGGTCTACCTGCCTGTCCTATAGGAGGGCATTTAAGGAATTCCAAGCATTTAGGGCCAGTCAAGGATGGCCCACAAGCTTTCCTATCCCTGAGCACCATGCCATTAGGTTTGCCATCACCCTTAGGCAATGAGGTCTTGTGCCAGGCACCATTGCCAGCAAGGTGTCAGCCATTACCTTCTTTAGTAAATTAGCGGGCCAGTCCATCCCCCCCACCCCTGGGATGGCATTTTTTTAATGCATAGACGGATAGAGAGCTGGTCCCGAGATAGGGGTCAGGCCCATGGTGCACGGCTTCCCATAACAGCATCCTTCCTTGACAGTTTGGATGCCATGCTGGCCTGAGTCTGCTTTAACCAGAGCAAGACATGACTTTTTAGTGTGTCATTTAAGCTGGCTTTCTATGGTACTTTTTGGGTAAGTTAGCTGGTTGCTGAATCCTGTAGGTTCATGTCCGATAGAGTAGTCAGAGTCCAGGATGTTCAAGTACAGGATGATTTGATCCAAATTATTCTTCATTACTCCAAAACCTACCAAAGAGTTAAGGGCCACCTTATTGCCCTCCATAAGACAGGGTCCCCATCCCTTTGACCCATTGCAGCAGTGCACAGATACCTGCATATCCGACCTGGCATACCGGGTCAATTTTCTATTCATGCCGATGGATCACTTCTCACCAGGCGCCAGTTCACGGCAGTGATGCATAGGTGTCTTGGTCAGAACCACCTGCCAAGCCACATATATGGGTCCCACTCATTTAAAAGTGGAGCAGCTAGTTTAGCCATGGCTGAGGGTTTCCCAGAGTCCCGCATCTGCGAGCTCGGTAGATGGCGCTCAACCGCCTTCCGTACATATGTCCGCTCATTACATGAGTAAGTAAATTTTGGTTAGTGGTGCATAGTTGAAATGGTATTGTTTATTGTTATAGATTGGAAGGTCTCCAGGCCGTGTCAGCTGGTGTGGATCGTGGACCGCCAAGGCAGCGGGCAGATCTCATTGGGGCATGCAGCTTGGACTGGGTGAAAAGGCGGAGATAGTGTGGTGAGCTAGGAATGGCATGCATTGGGAACAGCTCATGCCCCTCCTACATAACATAGCTATTGACTGACATCCACAGTTCATTGTTGTTCATCTGTAGGACTGTAGCGGACAGTCGCAGCAGTAGCTATTTCCGCTGGAAACAGCGTTTCCGCAATTAGTGGTATGGCGTGGCAGAGGCTTTCATTCCACTAGTTTCATTCCGCTACTTCCACAGTTCTGCTAATTTCATTCCGCTACTTCCACAGGCTTCACAAATAGTGGAAACATGCCATTTTTGCTACTTCCGCCATTCCACCAGTGCCACGAAATAGCAGAACAGTGGTTTTCCGACAGTTTCCAACAATTCCACAATTTTTCCAATAGTTTTCGAATTTGCAGAATGCCGGCAGAATTAGCAGAATGTCAGCAGAAAAGCTGCGGTGTGACGTGGGCAATTCCAAAATGGCGGAATGGAATTGTGGCATGGTAAAAGGCAAACGCTGCTGCCACTTCAGCCCTATCTAAGGGGAGAATAATCTACCCCAAACTCCCGGGTTGCAGTTAGTAGTTAGGATTAAATGGGATTGGGTGGAGGCACAAAAACTTTTGCTTCACACAAGGTTCATCTGGACACACATGATAGAGAGGATCAGATGGCATGATGCAGTCTCACCAGGGAAGATTGACAGAGTCAGAAAGAAAATTAATAAGGAAGTAGGCAAGCTAGTGTTGGTGGAGGACCCATCAACTGGTGTAGTAGGAAACAAGCGTCTGTGACACTTTCCTTGACGGAGGCAGAGTACTTGGCAGTGGTACACACCAGCCAAGATGTTATCTGGTTGTGACAGCTTCTGAATGATCTGGGGCAAAAATTGGACAGGCCCACGCCAATTCTGGAAGACAACCAAGCATGTATAGCACTGGCACAAACAAAAAGAATCAACTGCAGAACCAAGCACATTGATGTAAAACACCATTTCCTGAAAGACTCACAGGAACAAGGACTCATAGATCTGCAATACTGTCCTACAGAGGATATGACGGCGGATGTGTTCACGAAGTCACTAGCAGGGGAATGCCATCGCAAGCTATTAAAAAGAATAAACCTAGTGGGTTTGAGACTGTTGAGAAGGGGTGTTGGAATGTGCAACAGTCACAAGTAAAAGTCCACTGCAAGCCCTGCAAGCTTAATATGGGGCTTGTCCTGTAGGGGGAGGGTCAGGGAGTGAAACCATTTTTTTTCCTCCTTGTCTCCTGTCTTCTCCTCTCTCTGTCCTCCATCTTGTCTCATGCAGTCTGTACAGTATGGAAGCATGTCTTCTGAGCTCTTAGTAAAGTTCTGTTTTGAAGAAACTTCTGCTGTGTGTTATTCAACAGAAAGCAACAACTTTCAAGTCAATTTGAACTTAAAATCAGGTTGTGCAAATTCTACGAGCATTCCTGTTTTTGCAGATAACCATTTCAGCTCTAGTTCATGCAAAAACCTGTGCAAACTTGTGCAAACTTGTATAAAAACCTAATCTCGCCCATCAAATATCTGACCAAATAGTAAAGTTTCTCATGTCTCTCAAAAGATGCTCAAACTCCAATGTACCTCTAAGGGAAGGGAGCAAAGGTGCAGAGCAGTTACGGAAAACACTTCTCTGCACGCCTTTATCATGCTTGGCATACTGATAGAATTACCAAGAGGTCTTTCTCAGCTGACCTTTTGTTCTTGTAATGAAAGGGCAAGCATTGACAATCAAAATTCTGGAAAGGGTGCTGACACAGTTTTGTTGTAGTTAAAGTCCAATATTATGAAGGACATTATAGCAAGGCTGTATAGTACACACACTGGCTAATGAATTTCTAGAATACAAAGAGAACACCATAAATTTCTCCACATATTTGGTTGTAGGTATTTGTTGTAGTATAAATGGTATATTGGAGAGCAATAGGATAAAGTTATAGAGCTTCATAAAAAAATTATATTTTAAAGTGGGATGTGTATATAAAAAGAAAAATTTCAGAAAGCACTGGTCTGCTCCTTTGAAGAACTGGGCTCAATTCCCAGTTCTAAAAAAAGTTTTGTGCCTGTATGGGAAAGTCACGTTAAATCTACCTGTGCCTCAGTAAACCACAAGAATAGATGCTTACTTTCGTTTCATCTTTTGTTTTGTCTTTTTAGATTATGATCATATCAGATCCAGGAATATACAGTGTCTAGCACAGCGCCCCAATCTTTACTTGCTACCATAATATAGATAAAAAATTAAGTTATTAGACTAGGAAACATTTTCCCAAGCTAAAGGTGTAATCCCCATCCCATAAGATACTCAAAACTACTTTGGATACAGCACTCCATGAACCATAGGGAAGGGTGGGAAATAAATTTAAATAAATAAAAATAAATGCATTGAAAGAAATAATCTGCACTGGGGCAGGGCATGGAGTAGGGGACCCATTCAGACTTTTTCCTGTGATTCATGGAGTTAAAAGTGGACACATTTTGCTGCCAAATGTCTATTTTGAGTGATATAATAAAAGGAGAAAATCTTTTCCATTTCCTTTTCTGTCAGACACAGCACTCTACATATTAAACACAAGGTAAGGTGCTTATATTTGAAAATGTGGAATAAAGAGCTGTTGACCTTTCAAAAACAAAATCTTGGTGGGATTGGTAAAGAGACATAATTTGGTCTAATTATGTTATAGTGGGTAATAATGTAATCCCTTGTGTATGCTATCTGGCCACACCATCTCTTATCATGAACATCAAGGTGAAGGTCAAACTTAACAGCAAACAGTGTTATAGCAATCTTTGCAGAAAGACCAAGCTACCATGGCTCTGAGACTGATACCAAGAGATACATGACATTGCTAAGCAACGCTATGCAGTTAAAGAGATTTTCACTAGCTCCGTATGGTGTGGTATTTAAGAAGTAAGAGCAAAAGAAAGACAAAAGGAACTGAATGAAACAGAGCGATGAAAGAAATTAAGCATCCAAGCAAATGAACAAATGGGACAAGTAGATAAAGCTAGATACTTACATAAATATAAAACCTGCAAGAATCTAGGAAAAATCAGAAGGCATATTATGATCCAATCAGCTGAATCAGTGAAATGAAAAAATATAGGAAGGGATTATTTCTAATGTGAATGTATTGCAGGGAAGCTTTTAAATACATTTCAAATGCACTCAGTTCTGCCAAACCTTTCTCTTCTTCTCTCCCTTAATCCAGAATCAGACAGGACTATGGTTCCCACATTAGATTTTGAAGATCAGCAGGAATCCATGAGGCTCTCCTTTCACTGAAGAATACTTCAACAACCAAGCACCAAGACTTTGGATGGTTGGAAGTGGCAATGGATTGGGTTTAAATGGCACAAAGGGTAATTTCAGATGTTACGGGATCACAGCGAACCACCCTGAATCACAGTGGATTCAGGGTGGTGGCCATGATCCCGTGCACGTCTGTTTGAGCCCCGCCAGATGTTCACCATGGTGAATTCCTGGCAGGGTTCAAAGCTAACCAAAGTTCTGGAGGTGAGGCCGGCCTCACCTCCAGAACTGTAGTTAGGTTGGCCACAATCCAGGACAGAGCTGGCAATGGCCGCAATGCACGTCTGCTTGCCAGCCCCGACCCAGAATCAGGCCCCAACCAGGGGACGGGGTCGGACGCAGCGGCCTCATTGGCCTCTATGCCTGTCCATCTCCCCGTGGGCAGGCAGCCGAGGGAGCACGGGGGGGCGGGGCTGAGCGGCTGCACATCGTGCCATGCAGCCCCGCCCCCTCCCCGATTCCCCTCAGAGTTCAGGCCGGCAGGTCTAAAGGATGGCCGGTCTGACCACGGACCAGGATCCAAGACGGATCCCGGTCCAGGGTTCAGTGTGGCAGGCCGAAAGGCCCGTCATGTCTGAAATTACCCAAAGACAACTAGTCCCTACAGTGCCAAGCACTCACAAGGCAATTGTTTCTTAACTGGGTCTCTTTCTTATTAAACAGTCAGTGCACAGAATGAAAAAGGTAACTACTCCAATAGAACATTCCTGCCTTTTAAAAATTTTACTCCATTTTTAATTTTGCTTTAGGAAAAGGTATAAATAGCTATTTTCGTACAATGTATAACACGTTATCCCCAGCTGCTGGTTGTGGACATTCCTCTATGCAGTTTCCCTTTTATGAACTTTTCTGTGGGAATATTCACTCTGTTCCAAATGTCAGTATGGTTGGTTCCATCAACTGCATGGCACCTCAGTTCTTCCATCACCATATAGAAGTGTGGCATAGAAGGTATGGCTAGAATGTTTTTTTGAGAAAACAAATCCATGATCTCGCTTATCGAAAAAACGATGCTACCATAATTTGTCTTCATTCAGTGACTTTCTATTAACTGAATATGTTAACTATTCCCTGTAGATTAGTACATTTGTTGAATTTATGTTTGATCCTTAATGTTTCTCCTCCCTAGAAGGAATTACAATGCTCTGTGGGTCCTTCTCTCTTACTATGACATGCTTTAATCAGGGACAAGTTTGGTGTGGCAAGAGGCATAGCCATAACATTATGAAAATTAACTTCCATAATTGCTTGCTTGCTTGCTCAGTGTTATTTTGAAATACACATTTCCAAGTTGGACTAAAGTCACCAGACTATGAATATGATGTTCGGTCATCTTTTTTGTTGTTGAAATTAACCGGCATCGGAAACATGGTGCCATCTCATTGGCACAATTGGGAGTTCATGGTGCTAACCACCAATGAGAAACAGGTAATAAAAACTTCTGGGTCTTTAAAAATCCATGTCATGACTGTCCAAAAGTGTACATTTCATGATATCATATGAATGTTGGCCAGCCGCCCCAAGCTGTTTGCAGGAGGGGCGGGATATAAATAAATAAATTAAATAAATAAATAAATAAAGTATACATCAGAACTGGAGCCATCACGCAATCTCATTGTTCAAATGAACAATAGGACTCCTTGGGTGATTTCAGACATCACAATTTCAAGTGGTAAAGCCTGTAAAAAAGTCACAGGAAATCTGTGGTGAATTACCAGATAGCACTTATTCTATCTTCTAGCACATGATAAACCTGTGGAGATCTATAGAAGAGTTCTCCAGGTATTTTATAGGGAATTTTTTTCATGGGTCACTGTGGATTTAACACATGGTAAAAATATGCACATGTGATGTCACATAATAAATCTCTGGTAAATTACCATGAGTTGCTATACCACTCTCTCCACCAGTTTAGTCACTTTCAATTATGCTATCTGAAAATACACCTTGACAGTTTTGTCAGTCAGTCGAACTGAATGTAACTTTGGCATTTAACCAAAATACTCATTTAATGTGAGCAGCAGAGAATACAAAGTTGCTATCTGATGCAGGCAATAGCTGCATGGCTTACAAGTGCTAATTTAACTGTGGTAGGCATAAGTACTGTAAGAACCTCCCAGATAGCTTGTGCAGTACACCTGACAATATAGTTATCGGACACTAAGCCCACTGGGGCAGGGACCTGTCTATAATTGATGATTGTCAAGAGCCAGGTACATTGCTGGCTTTATATAAATACATAATAATAATAATAATTAATAATTAATACAAGTTTATATCAACCTGGATAGTATGATGCCAATTCAAGAGGAATACTTGTTGTGGCTGCCCCTTTTCTGGTTACTAATTCTGTTTTATTAACTTTGGACGGGCTTACATGAAGTTGATACCTTACAAATGAGTGAGTGCAAAAAAAATAAGAGCACTAAAGAAAGATAATTATACTGTGATGGTGCCCGTTTCATAAATATTAGCGAAACGTGATCCGGATACACAGTAAGCAATTATACTTAGATTCTGGCCTACAAACTTATAAAATAGCGTATTGATTAATTTGCCATTTCCAAGTTTTGTGTGTGTGTGTGTGTGTGTGTGTGTGTGTGTGTGTGTGGGCAGACTGTTTTTCTCCCTAGCATTCTAAGAATTTGCAGAGCCTTAAATGACTAAAATGAGTGCATATTTTGCAATGTCTGTCAGCCCAGAAGTTGTTTAATTATCCTTTCCTTCTTAATGAAAACATGTTTCTGGTCTTGATGCCAGTGGCCAAGAAACGTGTTTTGTGGGGGTTTCTTAGACTAAGGACTCTCCACTTACTCTTTTAGCATGACTGTTCAAACTTTTAAACATGATTTAATTAAAACAAGCTTGACTTTGTAGTCAACCTTCAGACTTCTCCTCCCTCCCCCCCCCCAAAAAAAATATTTTTTTTTATGAAAAGTCTTTTCCTCTGTCAATACTTAGGGACAGCAGGAAATTGTTCCCAGGAAGTTAGACAAAAAGCTTTTGGAATACAGGACATATCTCTTAACCAATTGGTCATACAGAGTGGGTTAACCATCCAACCTTTAAGTGTCATTTTGACCACAAGAGGGGGCTCATATTGTTTCCTGATATGCATTAGAAAAATACAAACGCTTACAACTAAACTTATTCCTGGGAGAAATAGAATACATTAGATGTACTGAGGTGGAAATACATCCTCTATTTGGTAATGATGAAGATAATAAGCAAGCAAAAATTAATTGAAAGTAGATTTAGTTAACTATGAATTTTGGAGGTTGTTTAACCTAATAGAAATTCAGGGAAAGGGGCAATACAAAAATACCCATCTTCCAATGTTTTCAGTCTAAATTTCTTCATGGAAAACTGGGAATCGGTTTGAATGATTTATCTGTATCTGAATAAACAGGATTTGATCCTGTTACTGTTTCTTACATAAGTAATTTCACTTATTTTAATATGACTGTTAGCATGCGTAACGGCTGTCCACAGGGGTGGCAACTTCATTAGTGAACTCTATGAGTATTTTCATATGTGATGACTCTCACCATGGGCAGGAACAGGCCTGGACGTCAAACAAACATGCTGGTGGCCGGGGCTCAGGAGGGGGCAGGGAGAGAGCAGGGGGACGTCTGGACATGGGTCCACATGACCCTGCCCCCCATGCTGCTCAGCGC
This sequence comes from Sphenodon punctatus, assembly GCA_003113815.1. Lineage (NCBI taxonomy): Eukaryota > Metazoa > Chordata > Lepidosauria > Sphenodontia > Sphenodontidae > Sphenodon > Sphenodon punctatus. The sequence continues at coordinate 775,943 of QEPC01008118.1, read as the reverse complement.
AGCCCCAGTGGCCTATGAGGCTGCCACACTCACCCAGAGAAGCTCTGGCCATGGTCCGGAGTTACGTAGAGCGGGCCATCAGACATGACGGCCTGCTCTACCATGGTCTGGGGTAGGCTTCCTTGGACTGTGGAGGGCTAACTTCGGGATGTGCGCTGGTAGGGAGCCCGGCACACATCCTGGAATTAATCCTGCCACAAACCAGGGTAACTTTATTCCCTCCCACAGCAAACATCTGGCAGACGGGAATAAATGTGACACCACCAAGGGTGGCCATGCTGGAGTAAGCATGGCCACTGCTGGTAGAGTCACGTTTGAAAATATCCTATGTCTCTATGGAAACTTTTAAAACAAAACAAAAAACACATCCTGTAGCCATGGCTCAGCATTCCCATCGACATCTATCCTGTACACAGGGTGACTTTGGGTATAATTCAGCCCGCTACATCTTTTTGCAGAGGAGCACACAGGAAAACTAGTTAGCACTGTACTAAATAATTCTTCTCCTTTCTTGGTGTTTACACCCTTGAAATATTCATAAATTATTACCACATCTTCCTCCACCCCAGCCCTTTATCTTGAAAAGCTCAGGGCCTGGGGGCTATGGAAGATCTAAGCTCGATCCTACAAATGCAAAGCTTTGAAGAGCTGAATCAGCCACCACTAAAAGTCAAGTGTATGGAGGGCTGGGGGCGGGAGTAGATGGATTTCAGAGGAAGGAAAAATATTGAATTGAGGAATATGGAGTGAGCCCTTCAAACCTTTAGGGATCCCATTAATTTAATTTGTCACCATAAGAGGCCAATCTAAAACACCATATGCGGTTTTTGAGTACATCTCCTTTAGAAACACTCCAGTTCAGCATATCTTAGGTTTCTCCCCACAAGTGTTCCTCTTTTTTCTACCCTTTGGGACACTACCCAAGTTCTCACAAGAGGGGCCACTTAGTTCTAAAGCACAGAAAACTGGAGAGCTAATGTTTTCCACGGGGATGGATTTCACTTCGATTTGAATCTGTAAATATCAGTGCATGCTCTGGTATGAGTATCAAGGAACATTCAAGATGACTGAGGTTAGTGTGCTGACAGGCTTAACCACAAGTTGTTCCAACATCTTACTAAAGCATAACAAACTTGTGATTCCTAAAACATATATGTAGATCGTTAGTGGTTTAAACTAAGTGCTATTAGTATTTATTGATTTTTAAAGGCTTTTCTTCTCACTGCAAAGAGCATTGGTCACATTCACCCACATTTCATGTTTTCCTTAATAACTCCTTTTCCAATAGACGGAAAATACCATGCTCAAAAATACACTAGTGCCCTTTCTAAATTTAAGAAATTATTAAAGAGATGAAGTATGACTATACACAGCTACCATTGTACATATCTAATTTCTTCAGAGCATTATGCTGCCTTGCAAATCTCTGCTCACCATCTGATTTCCTTGTGCTTTTAAATTCTGTTAAATCCCTTGGTGTACCTCTCTCTGCTGTGAGCTGAATTACTTTCCAGTGCCACCCTGCTTGCTCTCAATCCATTATTACCCAAGTACATATTTGCTTTACTTATATTGCAGTACTATATATGAGAATGGGTATTTTTCCTTTTTTAAATTTCATATATTCTGCTTAATAAAATAACTCAGAAGAAGAAGAAGAAGAAATGAAAAAGTAGGCTTAAACAGAAAAGAAAAAGAAAACCCTATTAAGGATACTGCCATACAAGTTTTTGTAATAAAAATTAAGGCTGACCTTTTCAGCAGTCTCAAAATTTGCCAGCTACTGTAAGGCTTTCCATAAATGGTCTGCCAAGCCTGATAGAAAAGCTGGCCAACTTCCTATAATTCACATCTGCGTCCAGTTTGTACACCGTAAGGGGACCTTAGCCCACCAAGAACTATCTGGTTTATGCCAGCCTGTCACATTACTTCAGAGGGGAAAGTCAGCCTTTCACCGGAGAGTGGTGGAAACAGTTGAATAGTATTCTTGGCTAGAAAATGTATTTCATTAAGCGTAGGCGGAAAATTGGCCTGCCTTCTCAAACAACTCAATGTTATTCTTCCAAGTGTTGGTCTTGGAAATTTCCAGAGCTGAGGGAGAGGGCATTGACGGTAGTTGCATATATGATCATATATCATCTATAGGCCTAGGTCCAAACCCACAATTAAAACTGTCTGAGGGCCTCTATGCAGTCACTGACGAGCATTTATCTGCACAACAAATCTGATACAATTTTACTAATGTGAAGATTTTAAGTTCAGCACTACAGTGGCAGGAATTCTGCAACATATCATAATTCAAAAGTCCTGAAAAAGTTACTGCTTATAGACCTTGGTATGTTACTGTCGGTAGGCTACATAGCACAGCTATGCAGAATTACTAGCAAAGAAACAGCAAGCACAAACAAAAGAACCTTTGTTTATTGCTGGAGGGCAACGTACAGGCAAGTTCACTCCCTGCTGCCAGCATTGTCAATACATTCATAGTTCCCCTCTCCGGAAAGTGTGAAAAGCTAACATCTCTTCATTTCCTCTCCTTGGCTACACTTCAGCAGAACAATTAGGGATTTGCAATGCAGACAAATTTTGTATTTCTGATTTCTATTCTGGTTTCAATGCCAATTTGGTGGGGGAGGGTTGTGTTTTGTGTCTTAAAAAATTTGGGTCATGCTACATTTGTTTGAGAAGCAGGTAAGCAAGGGGGTGCGGCCTGTGTGTCTATAGGTGCCGCAGGTGGTGACCCTACAGTAAACAGCAAAGGTTCCTGGTTTCAGCAAGCCCCAGAACACCAGACAGGGGAATCTCATGCCCTCACCCCCATTGGGTTCCCTGGGTGCAGTCCCGCCTAAAGCTGCTTGTGGAAGAGGTCTAACCCTCTCCCATCCCCCCCCCCCCCGAACCACAAAGCAATCAAAGATCAAAAGTAAACCAAAATCAAAACGCAATCCACTTCTATATGGATTGCCATTTTGGGGCTAAACTTCCCCCTAACCAGTACAACATACCATGAAACTTCAAAGATGCTTAAATTGTTAGACCAACAATTAAAAACATCAAATTAGATGTGGAAACAGAAGAACAAAGCCCATTTACACATACCTGAAAATTGCAGAGCATGTTTTGTGTTTCAAATGTTGGAGCTGAAAAGGAGGGGGGTGGGGCATCTTGTGTTTGTTTGTGTTTTATCCAAACTTGAATGAACAGCCCTAAAAACAATAAAGCCTGTTCCTAAGCCTCCCCTGCGCAACCAAGCATTTAAAATGTGCTTATGTTTAAGGACATACTTAGGTTTCATAATGGAAAATACGACTTGAGTGCTGAAGGACAGTTCTTCGCTCACTTCAATGGAAGTTATGTCAGGAACCAGGACTAACGCCAGCACAAAGAAGATTAATAATCACACCTTTACGGTCTCAAGCCTTTTGCCTGTGCAGTTTTGAGATGTTAAATCTAATCTTGTGACCCCACTCAGCAATAAAGACATACAATTACCAACTGGGATTGTGACCCCATCCACACACTTGGGGTCCAATCCAAGGTTTAGGAACCTATGTCGAATGCTTTGCTGAATCAGGGAAAGATTTACTTCCCAAACCAGGCATTCTCCCTATATGGGAGGAGCCATTCTGCTTGGGGCTGACCTGGATATATGCCAAGAAAAACTCACCCCAGCTGACACTGTAACTGTTTCAATGTGGTGCCATATCTGCCTGTGCTATATCAGTCTCCAGTGGAGGCTGATGGTTCCTCACTTCTATAAACAGCCTGTTTAATATTTATATTAAAATATTTTAAAAACCTAATGAAATGTTCAACCCAATCTGAATCACTGCGAGACTACAAGTAGCGTGCACTCTTTAAGTTACACAATGCATGTCATATGCTTCTATTTTCCATTGCAAATTACTATCTGGCAATTACTAATGTCAAAGTCAGTAAAAAAATGGGCAGTTACGACTGGCAATACATCTGCTAGCTTCAAGATCTCTGTCTTTGGAGGAATCACGATCTGGGCCAGTGGAGCGAGCATACTACTGAGAATCAGCAATGCCCAACTCTTCCAGTGACTATTACTGTATCCTTCATTAAGTTACTCAACTGTCTATGTCTTTTTTACATTGGTAAAGAGGGCGGGAGGGGAGTACTGATCTGAATTTTAAAACCTGACTTTTGATTTTGAATTCCTAAACATTTGGAAAACCTTAAACATCTCAGATTTTTGGAGGGCAGCATCTTTCTAAAAGACTAGCCCCATAATGGTGTCTCAAGCTGGTGCTCAAATTAAGGCACCCAAAGTGACTAGCCACTTTTATCTAGAGTGTGTGGCTGATGTGTTGAACCCAAATGTAAGAGATGGAGACAAAGTAGTTCAGATGATGTCTTTTATTGGATCGACTTCTGTTGGTGAGAGTATGGGTGAAGCCACATGAGAAAGTGGGGAGGCTACCACACTTTGAGTAGTCTTACCAAGCTCTGTGCAGCTGGGCCATGTGATGCAATGCATCGTGTGCCCAGTGCCTGCCAGATGTTTCCCCCCCTTCCACCCAGGGCAGGGCAAGTAGCTGGTTGCTATGCAATGCATCCGCAGAAAAATTCTGAGGATGCATCACGGAGCAACCTTACCCAACATGCGGTAAGGCTGCCCAAGGGGAGGCAAATGATGCCTGGGTCGCACTTGCCCCGCCATGCGTGGAGCACCACTACGGGGCCTTGAGAGGCAGGTGCTGTCACCTGTGGCATGTGGTAACATCACGGTCGGGGGTGGGATCTCAGCTGGGCCATGTGAGGGAAGCGGGGCTGGGTCAGGCCAGCACCAACTGGGTCTGGAGCTCCGAGAGCAACCTGGCCACCCAGCTTCCTTGAGGGGGGGGGGGAAACTGCAGTGCTCATGTGCCCTGCTCCCCATGCTGGCCCCAAGTGGCGGCAGTGATTGCTCACCATGGGGATTGGGCCCTCCACAGCTCCATGTGGCTGCACCCTATGGATACTGCCACATGATCCCATGCCTGCCCCAGCCAGGCAATGACAGCTGCTACACTTTGGGCCAGAGGGAAGAGTGGTCCATATGATCTGTCCTCCCATGAGGAAACTGGGTGGGCACACTGCTGTCACAGACCCTGCCACACCCTGGGAGGGAGGGTCCGTGGAGCCGGTCACAGAAGACAGGGTGCCTGGACTCCTGCTGCACTGCAAGATCAGGCCCACTGCCACTAGATGGCTGATGACCTGGTGGAGGAGCACGCGTTCTCCTCCCACCCCCAACAGCTGATCAGGAGCACGAGGGCCACGCTCCTCCCACCTGCCCAACTGTGGATTGGAGGGGGTCCTGGAGGGTGCACACACTCCTCCAGGGCCCCCCACCCTGCAAAAAGCTGTTGGGCTGGTGTGAAGAGCATGCATACTCCTCTGGATCTGATCTTCAGACCACATTTTGCAGTAGGGCAACATGAAAATCAGGGTCCGGATGAGTGTGCATTCTCTTCCCACACGAAAGGCAGTCCGACTCCGTTACATTAACCCACTTTTGGCAGCATTATCCCACTTTGGATATTATTATACTACGCATCACATTCTTGGTTTTCTCCGGGGGATGTATCATGTAGCAGCCAACTGCCACCACACCATGAGGCGGGGTGAACTTCTAGTGACTGCCTGCCATACGATCCACTGCATTGCATGTTAATGCTGCGAAAGTAGCTTAATGTCCTTGTGTGGCTCCACCCTAGGGCTGGCGCAAGTCTCCACCCATCCCGGGGCAGACATTTGCAGTCACCATACTTTGGGTGGGCGAGGGGAGCAGGCCACATGATCTCCCCACCCCACGGGGAACCTGGGTGAGCAGGCTGCTACCAGAGGTCCCACACAATGTTCCCACAATGGAAATGTGCATGGGTTGCGTGCACATGCATGCGTGTGGAATCTGTGCGGCTTGCTCGGGGCATGGGATCGGCCCCACTGTATCCATATTCAATCTCTTTTGAAAATTTAGCTTAGCATGCACATAAATGACACTAAGTAAAAAATGTATTTCTCAGGCTTATTGTGAGAACTGATTACTGTTTTTTCAAGTGCTTTAAATATGAAAGGTGGTATGTGTGATAAATAAATAAATATGGAAATAAGCCAGCTCCAAACTCTCCTGGAGTAGAGTTACTGCTTATTTCTCGGAATACATCCTGTGAAAGTGCTTCTGATATTCTCTCACTGTACTGGAAAACTCCTTACTCTCAGCTCCTATGACTTCCTGCAAGGGTTTTCTTTATAAAGAAATTGCTGTCTGCAAAATATTGTCATTAGAGCTGTTCAAAATCTTAAAAAATAAGGGTATGTTCTTGTTTTAAATCGATTGATGACCTTTTTCTAGAAAATGGAGATTTTCATGAAAAACTCCTTTGAGATACACAGTACTTTTTTCTCTTAACATTTGAATCAGGAAAAATAAACTTTTTTAAAATTCTTACTTAAAAGTGGATTTCTTTATAAATGAAAAAATAATTTCATCATTAAAAAAAAATCCTAAAAAGTATCAACAATAATTATTTGGTTACCTATTAATTTGGCCAGGCACTCCATAAGCAGGATTAGGATTGTGGGTGGGTGGGTGGGGGGTAGTTTTTCTGGATATTTATATGAGGTTTTCTGGATTTTATTTTCTGGATTTTTCATCGATTTTTTTATGATGTTGCAAGCTGCTGTGCGCCTTTGGGGAAGGAAAGGATAAAAATCCAACTAAATAAATAAACAATAAAAATTAATGAAAAAATATTTTATTTTTTAATTTTGAAATGAAAAGTTTGAAAATTCAAAAACTTTCAATAAAACTAGTTTCAGATTTTTATCCAGTTTTATTTGCCATGAACTTTAAAAATGAGTACATCCTTTCTCCCTGTTTTATTCCAAATCTTGTACTGGCGAATAGCCATGACAAGTTAAACATACATAAAAACAAAAGTAAACAACTAAAAATGAGCACTTGAAAAACACCCTTGCCCCATAATTCAAAAGTTGTCAACAATCCTTGGATGCTCCATTTTCTCTCCCTAGTTTTAAGTCCCGATATTTATTTATTTATTTTACAATTTTATACCCCACCCCTTCTGCAAAGCAGCTCAGGGTGGCTTCCACATTAAAACAAAAATATAAAACATATAAAATACCAATATAAAACCACACGGTGAAGCCATAAAAATATAAACATAAAACAACACACACACCCAGCTCTCAACCAAACCTCCGCTGCCATCCGTCCCCTCCACCAAATGCCTGGCGGAACAGCCAGGCTTTACCAGCCTGACGAAAAGTCAGCAGGTCCAGGGCTGACTTTAATTCATTCTTAGGCAGAGAATGAATTAAACTATTCACTGTGCATAAAGATAAACACCTGCATAAGTGTGCAGGATCAGGGCCTTATTGTAGTTTAAGGGTGTTTATAAACAAGACAAATAGCCCATGGGTGTTGTTTTTTTAAACAAGATGCTACCATGGTTGGCCATTGTCCACCCAGGAGTCACTCATCCTAGTGCCCATCTGAAGGTGGTGCGAGGGGATGCACACTCCCGTGAGCAACTCAGCACCCATTCGTGGCCACTCACGGCACACTGCCGAGAAATCCAGAGTGCACCATGTGGGGCAAGCCAAAAAAGTGTGGGGCAATGGGTGCCTATGCATCCCCTGTCCATATGCACTGGAGCCACCACCCACACCAGCAGAAAACAGGTCCCCCCCCCCACTCATGGCCTCTACAAGTCACAGAAACTGGTCATGAGTGCTGTGGAGTCCAGTTCCCCAGCGTTCATGCCTGGACATGTCCATTTCAAAAGCCAGCCTGGCATGCTTACCCCCTTTCTCCACAGTCTGTGGCAGGGCCACGCTGGGACCTGCCCATTAGAGTCCCTCCCCATACACTCCACCTGAGTGGTTTTTCTGCAGCAGTGACGCTCAGCAAACATGGACCCCCACTCCAAGTCTTGCTCACTTAAAAACACCCCACATTCAGTCAGTGCAGCCCCCACTCACCCATCACTCACATGTTTTAGCATGTAGAGCTAATAAATGGGCAGCCCCCTGCCTGCATTTTATGTGCCGGTGGTCACTTCCACTGGTGGCACCTCTCGACCCTTACCCTCTCCCCAACCCTGGCTCTGATGGAAGGGGGAGGGTTCACATCCAGAGAAGGCTTCTTCCCTGACTGTGACCCGCCCTCACACCTTTCCATCACACTCGTGCATCAGTGCTCACATGTTCAGGTGGCTGCAAGAGTAGAAGACCCTTTCTTCACCCCCACTCTCTACTCTCTCTTCTTGCAGCCACTTCAGAGAAGATCACTCTCTTGCAGCCACCCGAGTACATGAGCAGCAAGAAGAAGATGTTTTGCATCAGCCTGGAGACAGGGGTTCCAATTATCGGGGATGTTGTTATAGCACCTGGATCATTACCTCCTGAAGGACCAGATCCCAGCCCTCCTATGCCTTCATATGGTGGACCGGTTAGGTTGGTCTGGCCCCGGAGACTGATGGATCCAATTGGTTTTCAGAATTATCTGGAAGATATACCTACTGACCTTGATGGCTGCTCTGTCAATCACCTGGTTGCCTTGTGGAATGACATCCTGAACATGGCCATTGACATGGTTACACCCAGGTGTCCACTACTAATGCTTTGTCAGCACAGGTCCCCCTGGTTAACAGAGGGCCTGAGGCAGTTGAAGTGGGAAGCTAGGGGTTTAGGTTATTGATTTATTTATTACATTTCTACCCCACATCCTCCCGCACAATGGTGGCTCCGAGCAGCAACATATAAAAAAATACAATAAAATACATAAAACTAAGTATTATATTATTAAAATTACTAAAAAGGCTAAATGTTAAAGGGAATAAAAATACCCTCCCAACCCCCCTTCCCCGAAGGCCCGGCAGAACAACCAGGTCTTACATGATCTTTGGAAAGAGGGGAGGTCCGGGGATAAACAGGCCTCCATTGGGAGGGAGTTCCACATTCTAGGTGCGGCCACCGAGAATGCCCTCCCTGGCATTGCCACCCGGAATACTCGGGGGGCCTCGAGTTTGACGCCCCCGGCTGACTGCAGGGGCCGCAAAATGACCCAGGGCCTGAGGCGATCTAACAGATAAGCAGGTCCCAAGCCATTTAGAGCTTTAAAGTTCATTACCAACACTTTAAATTGGGCCCATAGACTATAGGCAGTCAGTGCAGAGAACAGAGCACAGGTGTAATGTGCTCACGGCGACCCGTCCCCATTAGAAGATGAGCCACCACATTCTGCACCAGCTGGAGCCTCCAAACCATCTTCAAAGGTTTCCCCACGTAGAGTGAGTTACAAGTAGTCCAGTCGAGAGGTAATGAAAGCATGGATGATGGCTGCCAGGTTCGAGTTGGAGACATACAGCCGAAGCTGTCGCACCAGATGTAATTGGAAAAATGCTCCCCTCACCACAGTCTCCACCTGACACACCTGGCAGAGCTGTGGGTCAAGGAGCACCCTCAAACTACGGACCTGGGTGGCCAGAGGGAGGCAGACCCCGCCAATAATGGGACCCACCACCACCCCAGCCCTACCAACCAACATCACCCCAGTCTTATCGGGATTCAGCCTCAGTCAATTTGCCCTCATCCAGTCCCCCAGAGCCACCAAACACTGGGTAAGCACCGAGACTGCCGGGCCTGGATCTTCAGGTTAGAGCGCAGGTAGTGCTCGACTCATGAAGAAGCTAACTGATTACATCGTAGATCATTTTTGAAGGACTATGCCATTGCTGTGATAGTGGTGAAGAAAGCTTTTTTCTCCACTATCATAGCATCTGCAAAGTCTTGTTCAGTAGAGTTGTTTGAGGTTGTGAGGGGCCTGGTTAATCCGGCCTGTCTCCACTAGGAATGGAGTCATCTGTTGTATGCTGTGACATTTTTATTAATTACTTTGCAGACAAAAATCGCTCGTATTCACCATGACTTGGGTGCTACCATTTCACCTGCAGAGTCAGAGTTTGGAGTTTTGGAATCTCAGTCTAGTCCTGTTTACTTGGATCAGTTTCAGTTGGTATCACTCACCAGGGAGGTGCTTGGAGGATGAGGGCAACCAGTTGTGAATTACATCCTTGCCCGTCTTGGCTGATAAAAGCCAGTTGGGAAACATTGGGGCCGTTGTTTGCTGGGGTTGTCAATGTCTCCCTCCGAGAAGTGAGGGTGTCAGATGCCCTTAAAACTGTGGTAGTCTGCCCCCTGCTTAAGAAACCATCTCTGGACACTGGCGCCCCCGACAGCTTTCGGTCTGTCTCTAATCTTTCCTTTTTAGAGAAGGTTATTGAAGTAGTTGCCCAAAGGCTCCACGCAAATCTTGATGCTGTCAGTTTCCTGAACCCATTTCAGTCAGGTTTTCATCCTGAGTATGGCATGGAGACTGCACTTGAGGCTTTGGCTGATGACCTACACCTGGAGATGGTCATGGACAAAGGGAATTCTACCTTGTTGATCTTGCTAGTACTTTCTGTGGTCTTTGATACAGTTGATCATGAGGTATTGTTGGCATAACTGCTGGACCTGGCAGGGTGTGCAGGACCACTCTTGAGTGGTTCCACTCTTTTCTGTCAGGGAGGTCCCAGTGGGTGGTGATGGGCAATAGCTCATTGTCTTCTTGGGACCTCCCTTGTGATGTCCTGCAGGTTCTATTCCATCTCCCCTATTGTTCAATGTGTATCTGGGGCCACTGAGTGAGGTCATTTGGAGGTTTGGGGTGAGGTTACATCAATATGCAGATGACACTTAGCTCTACCTCTTTTTTTCATCCAACCCAGGTCCTGCAGTCTCAGTGCTTACCTGATGCTTGGCAGCTGTCGGGGACTGGATGAGAGTGAGCCAATTGAAGCTGAATCCTGACAAGACTGAAATGATGATGGTTGGCCAGTCTTGTGACTTGGCAGGGATTGGAACACCTGTCATTGATGGGGTCTGGCCTCCTCTGTTCACTCAGGTTCACAGCCTTGGAGTGCTGTTGGATGCCTCACTGTGCCTGGATTGTCAGGTGGCAGCAGTGGCCAGGAACACTTTTCACCAACTCCGCCTGGTCAGGAGACTGTGGCCTTTTCTTTCAGACTCAGATCTGGCCACTATCATCCATGTTTTCATCACCTCAAGGTTAGATTACTGCAATGCGCTCTATGTGGGACTGCCCTTGATGACTGTTTGGAAACTGCAGCTAGTGCAGAATGTGGCAGCTCAGCTCCTTTGGGGGATGAGTCACCGGTAGCACATTACACCAGTGCTCCAAAGTCTGTACTGGCTGCCTATAGCTTTCCAGGCACAATTCAAGCTGCTGGTTTTGGCCTTTAAAGCCCTAAACTGTCTTGGTCCTGCATATCTGGAAAAAACCACCTATCCTACCATGTCCTTTTGTGACCCCTATGGCCGGCTGGGGATGCCCTCCTGTGAATTTCATCTATTACCCTTGTCCTTTGGGTCGGGGTGCACAGGAAGGCATTCTCGGTTGCTGCCCCCATTTTGTGGAATTCCCTTCCCTGGGCGGTTCCCTTGAGCCTGAGCATGGGTATCTTCCGGAGGCGATGTAAAACTTTTTTTATTTGGAAGTGCATTTGGCAGGCAGGGATAAATAGGATGGGTTGAATTTCTCTGGGTAGGGCTGTGGGGGAGACTGGGAGTTTGAGGGGAGGGGTTTTTTGTATTGATTTAAATGTTTTTAATTGTTTTGTCTGGATTGTTTGCCACCCTAAGCCTTGTGGGAAGCATGGCATAAAAATTAGAAAAATTATTATTATTATTATTATTAAACATTTATAAAGCGCCAGTAACAACCTGGCGCTGTACAGAACATATAATCAGCTGCGGTCCCTACCTGACGTTCGCCACACTGAATACCCACATGGGGTCAAAAGGAGAGGGGACAGTGGGAGAGACATGGGAGAAGACAAACAAACATTCAGGCGGATGCGAAGTCTCAGGCGCGTGTACTTGGCTTGGTTACAAAATAAATAAATAAAGCCAGTGGAGCAGCTGCAAGAGGAGAGAGCATGCTTGGGTGGCTGCAAGAGAGCAATCAGCTGTGAAGCAGCTGCAAGAGGGGGAGAGAAGTCAGAGTGGGGGTGCAGGAAGAACCTTCTCTTTTTGCCCCTGCTCTTTCCTCTTGAAGCTGTTTCACAGCTGATCACTCTCTAACAGCTGCACTAGGCGCGACTCTATGGTGCTGGCAGACCTGGATGCGAGCGAGGTTGTGGGTGAACCTCATAGGGTGTTTTCAGATGTGACGAGATCACAGTGAACCACGCTGAATACCTACATGTGGTCACTGTGCCCTGCACGTCTGTTCGGCGGCCGCCAGACGTTCGCCACACTGAATACCCACATGGGGTCAATTTCAACCATGCTTCTCTGGCTACCAGCGTGAAAATCGGCTGAAGCGTGGTGAAAGTGATTCCAGGTGGGCATAAAAAAAAAGTAACGTCTGGTTGGCTATCACGACCCGGAATCCCCACCGGGATTCTGGGCCGTGGTGAACTTGACCAGCCGCTGCGGCGGCATTGGCCTCGCCGCCCGCCCGTCTCCCCAGAGGGCAGGCGGTAAGGCAGCGTGAAGGGGGCGGGACTGTGCAGCCGCACGTTGCACCACATGGCCCCACCCCCTCCCTGATTTCCCACCGGGATCCCCAGCACGTCTGTTTGCCGTGCCTGGGTGATCCCCGCAGGGAATCTCTGGGTTGTTTTCGGGACGGGGCGAAGCCGTCCTTTCACGTCTGAAAACACCCACAGACAGGAGGCAGATGTGGGCACATGCATGTGTGGGCATGCACTAGGCACTAGCATGCAGTGGCCCACATGGTGGGCCTGTCATATGCTTGGATGATGCCATGAGTGGGGGCTGCATGGGGGGTGGCCAAACATCTGGTGAATACCTAATAGACAGGTAGGCAAACACCCACCTGGCAGGTGCTCATGTGGGCTATTGTCTTCTTTTATATTCACCCAAAGTGTTAGAACTAGCAATGAGCTTACTGCAAAATGCTATTTTAACTTCTGTTTCTGCATTTTTGGGAAGCCCAGACAGGAAGCACAGAAACCTCCGTTAGGATTTGTTGTCTGGGTTTAATGCTGAGAATGAATGCTAGGCAACAAGCTTTTTGTCACTAATTTAAATATTCCCGGATAGGATTAATTTTCATACCTTGTTCATTATTCATGATATTAACCTACAGTGCTCTTGCACTGCAGAATGTGGCAGCTATCTCAAGCAGAAAACAACCACCAATGTCACCAACAGGAAAAGGGCAAATTTCTACATATCACGTTGCTCTGCCCCGAAATTGAGTATTGCAGTTCCCAAAACACATATTAGTTATTCCCTTAAATGATGAGTCGAATGGCACAAATACTAATCTTTTCTGGGGCAGATTTCCACCCTAATGTTCATAAAAGTCCTCCATTGGTATTGCCCCCAGTGTGTGAAGGAGCTGTCAATAGACACATAATTGGCAAAAATATGTTGCTATCTTTTTAAGGGAAGGGTGAGATAAAAATCTAAACAAATAAATAAATAAATAAATAAATAAATATTTCATTCTTCTGTCCATAGACGCAACAGGCATAATGGAGTGGGAAGGAAGTGTCCAGAGATGGTGGACAACTGAGTGAAAATTATGAGCGTGTAATATTTTCTGGCTATCCTCCACTAATGCATGGTCACTTAGGGCTCTTCCACATGTTATGCTTTGCATGTGACGATTGGCCACTCTAACCCAAATGTTTCCATTCATGTGAATAGGTCAACACAGTTCTGGCTACATTCAGGCAAGATTCAGAATAGTGCAGACCATGGTCCGATGGCCTCCCCAATACATGGGATCCATGAATAAATTTGAAATGACAACTTGAGAGTGAGGATCACTGGTATAAAATACAGGCCCACAGACCCTCTAACACAGGGAGCCCCTGCCTCTGGAGAGTCCTAGCAATTCAGTAGGGGACCACTGACACCCAAGACCCATGAATAAACTAAAAATAGCAGTGTATATTAACATATGGGCCTGCAGGGCTTGTATTGCAGGGAGCCCCTGATCCTGAAGGGAAGTTATGTTTAACTGAACATCGAAAACTGATTACAGTACATGTTTCTTTACCTAATGACTGAACCGGTGTGTGGCCACCAAACTTTACTATGTTGAGAAGGAGCCCAAACCACCATTTTACACCGAGTTCCAACTTCCCCCTCACTGGGCTAATAGGCTGGATAAGAGTTCCTTGAAAAACCAGTGTAACTAACCCTGTGTTTCATTTCACTTACTGTCTTGGATACATGCAACACATAAACTGGTCTACTTTCACTCTGCCTGCTAAGTGATCAGCAAAATGGAGAAATTGCTGCCTTCTAGTATCCATGCATCCCAAAAGCTTTGCATATTCTCACCAACAGAAGCCAGTCCAATGAAAGATATCATCTCAAATACTTTGTCTCCATCCCCTTCAGCTGCTCAGAGCATAAGAACTGCCCTACAGAAGTGCTTTCAGAGCTCAGGAAAAATCAGATGATGGCGGGAGGAGGCTACTATTGGGACTTTAGGTGAAGAATGAATTTATTATCCATTTCTAGGGGTTTCCAAGAATTTTTAATATATTTTATATATTTCTATTTTTATATGGTTATCATACCATAACCAACCCTTAACCTTAGGGAGACGGTGGGATATATGAATGCCTGAAATGAAATGAATTTCAGATTAAAATTTCCATCATTGTGCCTAGCTGTTTGCTCCAACATTGTCAAATACTCCCACCGAGTGGATGAGGGACTTGCACCTGCACTGCAGAAGGCAGCATGTAGAAACAACTGAGTAGTTTTATCCTGCCCAGACCAATCTAGAGAGAGTGTGATTGCTGTGTTGGTCCCAAATGTAATATAAATTTAAATTAAATTGAAATTGAAATGTAAATATTATTTGAACTACTTGGTCTCTATCTTAGACTGATCCAGACACTCCCCACTCCCTTCCAGAAGGAGACACATGCCCGGGAAGAGGGAGGGATACCACTGTGGGTGGGGCTACAAAAGTAGTCACTCATCTTCAGAGAACCACATAATCAAGTACATGTATGTGATGCCCTAACTAGAAGGAGGATTCTGGTGATCTTACATGTTCTTTGTTAATTGCAAACCATACTGTGTGAAACAAATCCTAAAGCTGAAACTAATCCTAAAGTGTGAAAGTTGATCCTAAGCCATCACAGGCAGCTGGTGCAAGTGAAAGCAGCTCCTACATTGACCTGGGGCTGGACAGAAGAGAGCAGCAACTGGCTTCCTGACAACTATGCTTCTGTTGCACTCAGAAGAAGTTGGGCACAGCAAGAAATCAATTCCCTCATCGGGGGAGGAGGGTAGGGAGAGAACTTTGTTAGCTCCTACTCTAACAATGAGGGTCGTATCTGGAGTCATTTCTGGCTTATACTGCTCCATGAGAAAGTTTGATTTCTTTGGGGAAGAGAAGTTTGCTAGAAATAAATGTATATGTTGAGACTAAATATGAAACAACCACACCTTAATAGCTGGGTTTTTTTTTTATTCCTTCCAGCAGATCCCAAACTGAAACTTACTAAAAGTAATCTCAAATGCATATGCCTCTAGCCTCCTTATGTATGGCCAAAGGAGGACAAATGTGTGAACATCTGTGTGTGCGAGAGAGAGAGAGAGAGAGAGAGAAAGGGGGAGAAAGGGGGAGAATAAAGGGATTAGGGATGTGCAGAAGGCACCCCGTTCATTTTAGTTTTCATTTGTGTTTACAAAAAACTCTTTGTATGGGGGTGGGGTTGTAAATGACCCTACCATTTGCATTTTTATTTCTTTCGGGTTTTTTATTTAACAATTTTTTTAAATCATTCAGTGCACGATTAACTTGTGGAATTTCCTGCCAGAGGAAGAGGTCGTCAAGGTCGGTTGTGTTGCTAGTTTTAAAAGGGGATTGAATATGTTCTTGGAGGATAGGTCCATTAATGGCTGTGAGCCAAGTAGGCTTTGAGGACATAACCTTTTACTGTTGGGGACTGGAACAACAGGGAATGGATTGCCCATGGTGACCTGTTGGGTACTTCTCCCAAAAGACAAAGATTGGCCACTGTCAGAAACAGGATGCTGGGCTTGATGGACCATTGGTCTGATCTAGTATGGCACTGCTTATGTTCTTATATCAGCTTTGATAGTTTACAATTAAATCAACTAAGGTAAAATCAAATACAACATTAAAGTGAACGGCCTTCTTTTATTTTGATGGTCCTGAAGTGATTTTAGTGCATCCTAGAGAACAGCACCAGCATCTGAAGGAGGGGGGAGGGGGGGGATTCAGGCAGGTATGAAGAGAAGCAGTCTACAGTTTCACAGATAGCTTAGCTTCTGATTATGACACTTTCATTCAAAGCAGGATATGGCACAGCTTGGAGAAGAGAGTTTGATCTCAACACTCATGCATTTCATGGACCCCTCTGCAGACATTAGCCCTAGTCCATGCTCAGTAGGGATGGGCGAACGCGGTTCGGATGTTTGGAGTTCGGACCGAACTCGGTCTGCTCGAATGTCCAGACCGAACTCTCAAATAACCGAACAGTTCGGTCATGTTCGGATAAGTTCGGGGGCAGGAAAAACATATTTTCAGGGCCAAAAATTAGGTTTCGGTTTTGTTTCGTTGATAGCGCTATTTTTGACTGTTCGGCCAACCCGAACTCGGCTGAACCGAACCATCGAACCCGCTCAGGTTTCGAACCGAACATCCGAACCACATTCTGTTCACCCATCCCTATTACTCAGACAGCGTGCATGCGCAGGGTGCCCCTGGAAAAGTCTCCTGCCCGTGCCATCACTGGGAGAGGGAGAGGCGGAGCTGAAGTGGCTGCTGCAGTTTTGGTGCAGTTGGGGGACTTTCCCTGTGGTACCCTGTGAGCTCAAACTATGTGCACACATGCAACTGTAGTTTTGGTCTGTGTGCGTGCATGATGTGCACAGACCTTGGGTCAAGGCCATTGGCTCTAACAGTGGCATGAGTATGTATGCAGTCCTTTTCACTATGAACTGGGTCAAGAATGAGAAACAAGAACTTTGCAATTACTGAAAAAACTTTCCTAAGATATGCATTTGAGTTTGATTCAGTCAAATTCATGACGCTGAAAAGTTCATTCTCCAATAAAATGAGCAGTCAACCGAATTTACATGAGTGTGTGTGTGTGTGTGTGTGTGTGTGTGTGTGTGTGTGTGTGTGTGAGAGAGAGAGAGAGAGAGAGAGAGAGAGAGAGAGAGAGAGAGAGTTTTCAAACGTGATGGCACCGAAGCACCGCCTTGGATTTACTCCCTCCAGAGTGGGGCTGCCACTGTGGCTGGGATCCGGCCAGGCCCCCAAATGAACTTCATGGGGGTCTGACCACTGCAGAGGGCAGAGAGCCGGGTGGATCCGCATCTGCCCCACCCCCACACTGTGGGTGAAAACAGACATGACACTAACCACCCTTTAACCACCGTTGGTGGTTATTTATGCATGTTGCAGGGCTGCATAGGGCACCAATACAGCCCTGCAACATGCATAAATAACCACCAAGGGTGGGTAAAGGGTGGTTAGCGTCATGTCTGTTTTCACCCTGTGTCAGTGGCCTGTCCCCCTTCCTGATGGATAGCCGTGGTGGTCAATGACGGCCACCATGACTCCTGGCTCCTTGGCCACTCAGGATCGGGGTGAGTAATTTTAAAGGGAACCTGACTGTGGTGGTGGGCTGGCAGCAAGCCCTGGCTGTGACTCAGGCACTACCCTGAGTCACAGCCCAGGCTAGCTACCACGACGGTTGGGATCGATCTCATGCAAACATCTGGTGAGATGTGACGGTGCCCTGCGGCTCAAAGCATGGTAAAGCTGGCCACTGTCATGCCTGAAAACACCCAGAGAGAGAGAGAGACTTATATACTCAAGAATTCACCAGAAAGAAGTTACTGATGAATTGAAATTATTTAGCAATAATTGCACATCACACTGTACTGCTTACTTGGAACATCCATCAGAAACAAGACTAGTTTGTGACTTAAGTCAATAGCCTACAGTATGAAGATCAATACCAATTCTCAAACACTGTTGCACCAGTTATTAATTATTGTGACTTAGAATGTAGATACTTGAACACATAAAGTGTTCAAAGTACTTTACAATCCTTATCTAGTTCACCCTCACAACAGCCGTGCCAGGTAGATCATTATTATTCCCATTTGACAGGTGGGGTACTGAGGCCGAGTGATACTGGATGGTAACAGAAGTGATAACAGAGCGCCACTGTCACAACATGACCTGGGTCGGGAACCTGCTGGCAACATGGTCCCAACCAGGTCCACCCAATCAACAAACGTACTAGCAGCTGGGCTGCCAGGGAACCGCACTAATGTGCATCTGGCCAGACTCAACCCCACACTGCACCCAGCACCCTGATCCCCACCATGATGGGCACCCATGACGAGCATGGAGTGGACCATGGCCGTGGCAGGCCAGTCTTGTCTGAAAGTACCCACAGAGGCAATCTGTGACAAGAATGTAGCCCTGGCCTTTTAAACATTTTAATGCTCCTATGTAGTGCATACTTGCTCTGGGGTTGTTTGAAATTCTCTTCAGCTCCGACTATGAGCTAGGCACCTTATTCATTTCCTTTTTATTTGGAAACATATTTCTGTAAGTCTAGGAGATGTGATTTTTTTTTCTTTCCTCAAGTTATGCAGGCTGACCTCAGCCAAACAGCATGTTCTAGATGTTCTCTAGTTCATCCCTTAAAATAGTTTTGGAGAAATGACACACGACTGACGTCAGCCTCACTAGTTTGTCATTCCTGAGCCCGTTCCTAGACCAATTCTTGAATAACAACATTACATTCACTGCTTCTTAGTTCTCAAGAGATCTCTTGTGAGCTAGAATGAACTTGCAAAAAGGCTCACAAAAAATATCTCCAATTTCTAACTCTCATTCTTTTAGCACACTTGAGCCAAAAGGATTTCATTTCCAAATGGGGCCTCATCACTCAACAAATGTCCTCGTAATAATTCCTTGGGATATTTGAAAACTCTTCTCAGTTCCTCCCCTTCCATCCTGGAAATCTGGCCACTAGCCCAGTAAAAACTCGCTTTTCACACTTATAAAACAGCTCTCATCATACTTTAGACTATGAGTTTTTATAATTTCTTCCGTATATGTAAATCTCTCTCTTTTTTTGTCTAAGAGAGATTTACATATACGGAGCTGTTTCTGTTTGAAACAGTAATTCCTTTTTTTTCTATTATAAAATGCAACAGGTGCATAAACAAAGGAGAGTCATGGGGGGAGGGGAACTGTGCCCCTTCATTCAAGGCCGATATCCACTGAAGTGCCCTTCCATTTATTTCTCTTCTCTCTCTGGGTGTTTTCAAACATGATGGCCGCAATCCGCCATCACAGACTTACCCCCTCTGGAGAGGGGCCACCACCGTGGCCGGGATCCTGCCAGGCCCCAAACTAACTTGACGGGGACAAGGGCACTGGGGAAGGTGGGGAAATGCATGAATGGACAATGATGGCTGTCATGGCACCTGGCACCAGTGGGGACTCCGGACTGGATCCAGTAAAGTGGGCTTTCAAAATGTGAAAGCCCACTTTACTCCCAGTCAGGCCAGCGGATCCCGGCAAGGGTTGGGGGGGCTAGCGTGGGTTGTAACTCGGAGACTTTAATGAACAGGAATGGATCCATGACTGAGTTTCATGATCTGGACCATTCTCTTCCTTCCTCTATCTTGAGCACATTGTAAAGCACCACCACCTCCAACTACCATTAGGACTGTCAATTTCTAAAGTGGACTGTGGGAGAGAAAGGTTTCTCCACCCACAGCTAAAGCCTTTTAATTTGTGTCTAGTCAAAATGATTTTTTTTTACATTCATTTTGGCGTACATTTTGCATTCCACTTGAAATGTTTCAGATGAATCTTCACCAGCAACTTGTTCAAAAACAGGAAAAAAAATCATTGTCAGACAAGCGTACACTTAATTGAAAACTTTTTGACAAACCATAGTAAAAAATTCATTCAAATACTAGTTTTGTTGTGTGACCATTAAAGGACTTTTATACAGAGCTGCTATAGCAGGATTTGCCAGAAGGCAACCTTTAAAATATAATTTTGCCAATAGAAATCTGCAGTAACTCCAGTGAGGCCCACATGAATGAAAAGTTAGTATAAGTGCAAGGAGGAACATGCCCTATGGGCTTTTTTAAAGTTAACCTGTATCAAAAAAATTTAGTGGATTTTAAAAATATATATATATATTGCAACATCTGCACTTCAATGTGCCTTTTTAAAAAACGATGATCTTTTACCAGTTGCAGATGAAATGTGATTTGAAGTTTCTGCAGTCTACCTCACCCAGAACTTTGAGGAAATTGCTATGCAGGTCTCTTTAAATGCACTGTAATATTCTATATATTCTAAGCTGTGACGCACGCGAGAAATTCATATTCAGTAAGACCCCACTCACACCCACATGGCATCACAAAACTCTTTACAGCGAGACCTACAAAAAACTTTTAAGTGCAAATGTACCCCAATGGGGAGCCCAATAGTCTTACAAATAAAACTTGCCAGTAGCAGCAGAGTGAAATAATACTGACTTTCAAATGAGGAGAAACAAAGTTAAATGATTTCAAGAAAAATTAAAAATGAAAGTTGCATATTAAAATGTGGTGTCTCATGCATTCATGTGGATCTAGAGGCAGAAGGCCTAGGGCTGCACCCATCTGGTCTTAAAACAAAACTTCAGAGCAATGTTTAACTAGGGATTTTGTATTCAATTAGTTATTTATTTAGTTCGGAGGAATTACAGTTCTTTTCGATGTAACCGGAACTAGCCCACTGTTTCCCTGTGCAAAATGTGTTCAAGGGGACATCATTACAAACCCAATGGTGCTTCTGGATTGTTATCTTTGGGATATTATTTTTTAAATGTGGAGTCACACAAATGAGGTGTTCTGAGACTCTAGCATCCTCAAAACCAGGCACACAGGAGATGCTTCAAATAGCACATGTCAGGAAGGACACATAGTCATTTCCACCAGAGAAGCATTTTTAAAAGTAGAATTTCAGGAGCCAATTGTTTACTTACAATCTTTAAGACTATCCTAAGAGAAAGGAATACAAGGCAGGAAATCTTCAGCAATACATGAGAAATTTTAAGGCTTCATGACTTTCCCAGGCAAGCAGCAGTGGAATTCACATAATAAGTCTTGTGTTTTGGTTTGGTTTGTTGCTGTTTGGTTTGTTGTTGTTTTTTAAGTTAAAATGGGGCAAAGAGGTTGCATCAATTAAGTTGATGCACATTTTGGGCAAGCCAGAAGCCAAGAAGTGACAGTACCTGCTAAGCAAAGTACACTTTCATTAAATGCAAGTGTTATATTTTTGGAACTTTTCTCCCACAAACAAAAACAGAAAAGGACAGTGTTGCCAGCACTTGAAATCTGATCACAAGACTCTTAGTTGTCAAGACTTTTCTTAAAGCCCCAGTAACTAGAACAGGGGTTCCCAAGTTACGGGTTGGTTTCTTAAGTGGGGTTGGGCCATCTCTCTGAGATCCCTTGTGTGGCCTGTCTGAAGTGTGGGGGTTACAGAATTCTGGTGCAAATGCATATGTAGTTACAGGTGCAATTATAACAGAAACCAAGGCTTCATTTGTCAAAGGTGTCTACCACTCATGTTTGAAGAATTGCAAGACCTAAGCATACTGAAAGCTCAAAAGCCAGAGGACTAAATAAAAGGCAAATAAGCATGAATTAGTCTTTTAAGAATTGTGATTTTAATCCATACTTGAGACTTTGTGGAGTTTGCCTCATGATCCCATGTACTCGCTGGGCAGCCCTCATGTAGCAAGGGAGGGAAGGGCAATGGCAACATCAGGTGCTGGGGAGAGGGTAGTGGCTGTGTTTATACACATCAGAGGCATGGGGAGGACAGCATGGTGCCAAATGCCAGGGGAGTAAATAAGGCAGTGGTAGGGCATGAAGGGATGGGCTGGTTCATGGGTGTGAGGAGGGAAGTTTTGCAGGGAATCTAGAGGGACTGAAGTGAGGTCGAATTTCAGGGACAAGCATTCAGCGATGTTGTGGGGGAGAGGGGACATGAAGGCTCTCCAGCACATCTTTTCTTAGGAATCCAGCACTGCTTAGATCTCGAGTCAAAGCCTCTCAGTGACTTCAGTGGTCTTTGAATTAAGCCCTTAATCTCTGGGATCCAGGAGACTTTACTGCCACTGTACCATCAGTTTGTCAA
This sequence comes from Sphenodon punctatus, assembly GCA_003113815.1. NCBI lineage: Eukaryota > Metazoa > Chordata > Lepidosauria > Sphenodontia > Sphenodontidae > Sphenodon > Sphenodon punctatus. The sequence goes on along the minus strand of QEPC01008118.1, from coordinate 753,637 downwards.
GTGATTCAGCAGTTTAGAGATTACAAAACCCACATTGTAACTCTTCTCCGCAACAAGCTTACCAATGACTGCTGTTGTCCACAGAATTGTTTTGTACATTTGAAAGCACTCGTTAACAATGCTACTTTTGCACACACATATACCTCTTTCCTTGCCCTCTGATCTTCACTCAAAGATGGCTCTCTCATTCTATATGATGCATTGTACAATTCAATGTGTTGATTTGACCTGTACCTTTAGAACAGAAATCTCTCTGTCTGTTGTTCAGAAGCTCTAGCTTCTCAGTCAACAAGACTCTGGAGTTTCTGCAGTAGCCACTTAACCACTGACTTGTTGACAGCCAAATCTGAAAGAAGCATCATCTCAATAGAAAGTCGCTTGAATCCATAAGCAAAATATATGGGATTTATTATCATATAAATTACCCATTTTCCTGTTTTCTCAAAGGCTCCTGTGAGTCCTGCTCAATAGGGTACTGTATTTGTCTCATAAGCCCAGTTGCGCTGGAGAAGAATTTAAACCCCTCAACAATCTCACAAGCAACAGTAAGAGAGAGAGAGAAACAGCTTAAAGCAGCCCAGCTGATCACAAGACATAAGTCCATAAACTTTGCAGCCTCTATGACAATATCCTTCCTAGCTCTCATCCTGGGAGTTCCCAAATTATGGATCAGGACTCCAAGTGGGTTCATGTTATCTTAGATAGGACCAGAATCCCAAGTGATATATCATATACCAGGGGAGAGCAAAGTTCCCAACACCAAGAGCCACATACCAAAATGTTCGTATGTCTGAGAGCCACAAGATAATACATTACATCAATCACAAGATAATACTTTACATCAGTCACAGCTCTCCTTGATACTGGAGACAGGGCAGCGCAGCTTCCTCCAAATCCACCCTCTTCACATCAGCGCTCTGGCTCCCAGGCAATCTGGTGGGTTTCAGACAGCAGCAATAATTTATTTATTTATACCCCGCCCCTTCCAACCTCACGGCAGCTCTGGGTGGCTTACAGAAGTTAAAACAAATAAAAATATAGAAAGATATATAAAAAGGGGGGGGTCTAAAAATCCCACCTCCTATCCCTTTACCCCCCCCCCCCAAAGGCTTGGATGAACAGCCAGGTTTTACAGGCCCGGCAGAAGGCCAACAAGCTGGGAGCCAGGCGAGCCTCCTCTGGGAGGGAGTGCGACCACCAAGAACGTCCTCTCCATCGTGGCCCCCTAGTTTACACGGGGGAACTCCAAGAAGGCACACACAGCAGATCGCAGAGATCACTCCAGGGCCCGGGGAGTGAGGCAGTCTCTCAGGTAGGAGGGGCCCAGGGCATGTAGGACCTTAAAGGTCAACACCAGCACCCTGAATTGGGCCCGGAACACTATAGGCATCCATTGCAGAGCCCGGAGCACTGGTGTAATATGCTCCCTACAGCCCGTCCCCATCAGGAGGTGTGCTACGGCATTCTGCACCAGCTTCAGCTTCCAAACCATCACCAAGGGCAGCCCCACCGCATTGCAGTAATCCAACCTAGAGGTGATGAACGTGTGGATAAGGGTGACCAGGTCGATGTTTGAGACATATGTCTGGATTCTCTGCACATGATGTAATTGGCGAAAGGCTCCCTTTGCCACTGCCTCCATCTGACAATCCAGGAGGAGGCCAGAGGCCAGCAGGACCCCCAAACTCTGCACTTACGGGGCCAGCGGGAGGTGGATCCCCTCCACAAGTGGGCCCATCGCCTCAGCTGCCCTACCTACAAACATCACCTCCGTCTTATCAGGGTTCAGCCTCAGTCTGCTCAGCCTCATCCAGTCACTCACAGCTGTCAGGCACTGGGAAAGCAGGACAAAGATCATGATCCCCCTTCTCTCACAGCTCCTATAAGGCCCCACCAGCTCAGCTTCTCTTGCTCCTGAGGGAGCTGCATAGACATGCCCCCAGATGGCTGCTTCTAGCAAAAACTAGCACAGATGCTCAAGAGCCACATGTTATCTTAGATAGGACCAGAAGTTGAGACTTAAGGCCACTTTCAGATACACACACACACACACACACCGTGTGCATATTCTGGCTGCGGGGGAGTGGGGAATGTACAGCCAGAATATGCACGGGGGGGGGGAGGGCAGGATGCCTGAAAGTGAAATATGATTCTGTGACCCCAGACAGAAACAAAGACTTACAAAGTATACGATAGAGGTGAGCAAATGGTGCTCAGGAAATGGTGGTTCCTGAGCCACCATTTGCTCACCTCCATCGTATCAGGACCTCTTGGAACCGCTGGGGTTCCATCAGCCTCTGAGGGCGGACCATCCTAACTGATCCTTTCCCCTTCTGGAGGGGGTGTGCTAGAAGACTGGCCTAAAGGAGATAATGGTCCGTCCATGACAAGGGCACTGCTGAAACCTCCCCCACAACCGGACCCCCCGCCTCAAGACCAGAACCGAAGATGAGGCCGAGGGTGTGCCCCCCCACGTGGGTCGGGCAGATAACCTCCTGGGGCAAATCCATGGTTGCCATGGCGGCCATGAATTCTTGCTCTGCCCCACCAAGGCCAGCATCGGCGTGGATGTTGAAGTCCCCCAGAACCAAAGTCCTAGAGGAGCCCAACGCCACCTCCGAGGCCAGCTCCGCTAGAGCGTTAAGGGTCGGGATGCCGCCAGACAGGAAGGGGCTCAGTATACCAGCAACACCCCTAGCTTGCCCCGGCCAAATCAAACCCCACCTGTAGGGCCTCAATACCCACAATCTCCTGAACTGGATACCTCCGAACAGGCCACTCTTCTCTAAACACAATAGCTACACCTCCTCCCCAGCCATTCGTGCGGGGCTGATGCTGCACGGCATACCCGGCCGGCACGAGATCCGCCAAAGTTGGACCGACCATCTCGTCCAGCCAGGTTTCCATGATACTTGCGAGGTCCACGGCCCCATCTGAGATTAAATCCTGGATAATTGGGGCCTTGTTCACAATGGACCTCGCATTTAACAGCAACAGCCCCCCACGCACGGATCTTGGACCCGGCTCCTCCCTCTCCCTCAGTGGGGGGATGGCAACCTGCACCTCCCTTAGGTACCTTGGTCCCCTCGGGGCGCAGGCGATCTGACCCCATGGACCATACCGTCCCCACCCCAGTACAAACCCGATGGCCGCGCCCTCCCCTCCGTCCACCTGATCCTGGCCTCTAATATATATAATATTAGATTAAAAATTTGAATAAATAAATTTTTAAAATATAAAATCGTCCTCTGCATTCTTTGGGTGGGAAAAATGGAGAAGGGAAGCAGGAGAGGCCAGTCTGCTGCCTGTAAGGTGGACAATGGGGCACGTAGCAGAGGTGGCAGGGGCTGTGCCAGTAGAGTGGCAGCAGGCATCAGCAGCAGCCCGAGCCCATCACCACGCCCCAAACTGCACAAGCCTGATTTTGGCAGTCAGGCTTCAGAGGCTCCCAGCAGTGGCACTAGGGGTGTAGTTCAGCGGCACCTCCTGCCAGCATCCTCCACTGCCATGCAGGGCACTGGAAGGCCTGCACTCCACGAGGCTGCGGCTGTCTCTGCTGCGGCTGCAGGAGCAGGTGCAGGTGCTTTGTGGTCAGATGTTCTTCCAGGGCCACCAGTGTCCCCGACCCCCATTACTGAGGTGATCCCCAGCAGTCCAGGGCTGGTGGATGCCACCCGAGCTGATAGAAGCAGGGCCTGATCCCCGGGCAATGGCAGCAGGGAGAGGAGCAGCAGCAGCTACAGGGGGCACAGGGAGAGTGGCAGCAGCATGGTGGGCAGTTGATCAGCCTCAGGGTCCCAGTACTCCCTTTCATGGGACATCACTCTGATTGGGGAAAGCGAGACAGACACTAGTCCTGCGGTGGAGATATCTGGTGCTCAGGCGATGGCTGTCCCTCTAAAAGTTGTGTCACCACCATGTTCTGCCCCTCCCAGCAGCGCTGTCAGTGGTGCATCACCCGGTGTGGGCCAGAAGGCAGGAGGGGGGGGAAATATCCTCCATCTGGGTGCATTTTAAGTTGGTGTGGGCGGATGATCCCAGGGAGGTGCAGTGTACTTTGTGCCAGAAGGTGGTGAAGCATGGGCAGGTGCTCACCAACCGTGGCACAACTGCCATGGCAAGGCACCTAAGCATGCAGGAAGGGGCAGTGGACGCCAGCAGGTTCCCGACTGCAGTAGCCAGTCGTCTGCCTCCATCAGTGGGCAAGCGTCCTGCTCAAACACCTCCCTCTAGCAGCAGAAATGGCATCACTGCTAGGGGGAGCAGCAGCAGCAGTAGCAGAGTCAGTGCACCATGGAGGAACTGGGGTGGGGGAAGCTGCCAAGTCCATCGGCAACTGCAGGACATGGAGGGCAGCATGGCTTTCAACTAAAAGCCACGTGCATGTTGGGGGAAATGATTGCGCTCGATGGGCAGTCCTTCTCAGTGGTCAAGGACATGGGGTTTAGGCGCCTGACTGGCTTCTTGGCCCCCGAGCTTAAGCTGACTTTGCACACCACCTTGAGTCAGGCTGACACCTAGGCCTGGCAGCCTGAAATGCCTGGCCAAGTAGGGGTGCCAGCTATGCCCCGACGGGAATTGGGCGGGCACCCCCGGGGCCAAGCGCCGAGCCTAAGTTCTTCTTCTGAAGGGGAAGCATTTAAGAGTCCTCTTCTTTACCCTGCAAAGAGGCTGGATATGCAACAGCAATTGGAACTGCGTACCCCAAGCCTAGTTCCCCTACAGGTTCTTTCTCCTGTGAGACCTGGAGCTGGAGTGGCTGGCTGTTTCTTGATGCGGTGGAATGACAGCTCCCTGTGAGTAGAATGATGGCCCCAGAACCCTGACGGGGGTCCTGGGACTAGAGTGGCAGTTTCTGGATGTGGTGGAATGACAGCTAGTCATGAACCGAATGATGGCCCCAGAACCCTGACAGTGGGTCCTGGTACTGGAGTGGCAGCTTCTGGATGCAGTGGAATGACAGCTCCAGAACCCTGAGGGTGGGTCGTGGAACTGGAGTGGCAGATTCTAGATTTTATTTATTTATATTTATTTATAAATATTTTTTAGCCACCCCCTCATGCCTACGGCATCTCGGGGCAGCTTACAACAATACAATAAAATTCATTTAAAAAATATTTTTAAAAGACAACCTCATCAATAAATTTAAAAACAATCCCCATATCTATCCCTCCCCACATCCCCCATACCCACAACTATCCAACCCTCCCATCCTCCACTGTGATGGCCTTGGCAAACAGCCAGGTCTTGCAAGCTCAACGGAACACCAGCAGACCTGGGGCCAAGTGGGCTTCCTCCAGGAGGGAATTCCAAAGTCGTGGCCCAGCCACCGAGAACACCCTCTCCATTGTAGCCCCCCATCTCACCCAGGGGACCTCCAAGAAGGCGCCCCTAGCGGACTGAATGGATCACTCTGAGGGCGGTTTTAGACGAGACGCAAACGGCGACTGAGCCCTTTATCAGCCGCCATTGTTGCCGCTCGTCTAAATCCCTAGCATGCGCAAACACAGGATCTGTGCCGCGTGAAGACATCCCGGCGATCCTGCCCCCTTCAAGGGGGATCACCGCTGTGCCAGCTTCACGCCGCACTTCCTGGTTCTTTGGCCGAGTGCGCATGTTCTTCTGAACATCAGACACGGCATAGCGAGGAAGGCAGGTGCCCCATGCCAGTACTGAATGATCCTGCTTGTGAGCAGGATTGTCTAAAAGCGCCCTGAGGCACGGAGGGTGAGGTGGTCCCCGAGGTATGAGGGTCCCAGACCATGCAGGGCTTTATAGATCAATACCAACACCTTGAATCTGGCTTGGTACGCTATAGGCAGCCAGTACAGAACACAGAGCACTGGTGTTATGTGCTCCCATCACCCAGTTCCCATAAGGAGATGGGCCGCCGCATTCTGCACCAGCTGCAGCCTCTGAACCAAAAACAAGAGAAGCCCCATGTAGAGCGTGTTGCAGTAGTCCGGCCTCAAGGTGATGAAGGCATGGATAAGGGTGTCCAGGTTGGGCCTGGGAACGTATGGGCACAGCCTCCATACCAGATACAGCTGGTGGAAGGCGGTCTGAGCCACTGCCTCCACCTGCCGATCCAGACAGAGACCCGAATCCAACACCACTCCCAGACTCCGAACCTGCTGGGCAACAGGAGGACAGACCCCACACACACAAGGGGGGCCAGAACCTCCCCCGCCCTCACCACCACCATCACCTCCGTCTTATCGGGATTTAGTTTCAGTCTGCTCTGCGTCATCCAATCCGCCATGGCCTCCAAACATTTGGAAAGCAATGAGGTGACAGGACCTGGGTCAGTTGAAAATGAGAGGTACAGCGGAGTATCATCAGGACCCCAAACCTTCTCACGATCTCCCCCAGGGGCTGCATATACAAATTAAACAATAATAGAGACTGGATAGAACCTTGCGGAACGCTGCAGGATAAGGCCCGGGGGCTTGATGTTTCAAGCCACCAGCACCACCCGCTGGCCTCTCCCCAAGAGGAATGAGCGGAACCACCCAAGGATAGTCCCGTCCAGACCCGCCAGGTCTCGCAACCATCTCAACAGCAGCCCATGGTTCACGGTGTCAAAAGCTGCCGAGAGATCTAGCAGGATCAGAAATGTTGAATATCCTGCGTCCATCTCCCGGCAGAGATCATCCACCAAGGCCACCAGCACTGTCTCAGTACCATAGCTGGGGCGGAACCCAGATTGAAAAGGGTCAAGGAAACTGATGTTGTCCAAATGTGCCTGGAGCTGCAGGGCTAATCATCCCTAAAAAGGGAAGATTAGAGACAAGTCGGTAACTAGCAAGTGCATCCACATCCAAGGATGGTTTCTTCAGCAGGGGGTGCACCACAGCGTCCTTGAGACTGAGCGATAGCCTCCCCTGACAAAGGGATGCGTTCACTACCCTCGCCAGCACCGTCCCCAAAGTCTCCCTGGAGGCTTTCACCAACCAGGACGTGCATGGATCTAATTCACAACTGGTGGCCCTAACAGACCCCAGGACATTCACCACATTGGTTGGCATCACTTCCTGAAACTCATCCCAGAAAGATCGACCAGACAGCAGCTCCATAACCTCATGCTCCTCACCTACTGCTTCCAATCCAGTGTCAAAGTTACTCTGAATCTGAGCGATTTTGCCTGCGAAGTAGGTGGCAAACTCCTCACAGCAGGCCTGGGACAAGTCCCCGTCCAGGCGGAGTGAGGACGGACTGACCAGCCCCCACACCACCCAGAACAGCTCCGCTGGACGCAGCTTCGCAGACACTATGAGGGCTTCAAAGAACTCCTTCTTTGCTGTCATCACATTCTCAACATAGGACCGCAAATGGGTCCTATGGAGAAGTCAGTCAGATTCAGAGTGAGTCCGATGTCAGCATCACTCTAGCCTTCTACCTACCTGTTTCATACACCACAGCCCCTCAGTAAACCAAGGGGCCCTGCGGTGACAAAACGAAGGGAGAAGACATCTTGGAGCCACTCTGTCAATAGCCCCCTCCAGCCAGATGTTGCAATGCCGGACAAGCTCATAGACAGAGTGCTCATCCGGGTCTAAGGTTAATTCCCTCAGAGCCTCTTGGAACCGCTGCGGTTCCATCTGCCTCTGAGGGCGGACCAACCTAACTGGTCCATTCCCCTTCTGGAGGAGGTGTGCTGAGAGACTGGTCTGCAGGAGATAATGATCCGTCCATGACAAGGGCGTACTCCTCACATCCCCCACTAACGAATCACCCGTCTCAAGGCCAGAACAGAAAATCAGTTCGAGAATATGCCCTCCGCCCCCCCCCCCACTTGGGACAAGTCCATGGTTGCCATGGCGGCCATGAACTCACGCTTCGCTCCTACAAGGCTGGCGTTGGCATGGGCATTGAAGTCCCCCAGGAACAAAGTCCTGGAGGAGCTCAGTGCCACCTCCGAGGCCAACTCTGCTAGAGCGGTAAGGGATGCTGCCAGAAAGGAAGGGGCCCGGTACATCAGCAGCACCCCAAGCTTCCCCTGGCCAAATCAAACACCACATGGAGGGCTTCAATACCTGCAATTTCCCTAACTGGATATCTCCTAACTGGCCATCCCTCTCTAAAAACAATAGCTACACATCCCCTCCCCTCCCCCACCCCCTCCCCCACCCCAATGCGGGGTTGCTGCTGCATGGCATCCCTGGCCAGAACGAGGTCCGCAAAAACTGGTCCCACCTCTTTGTCCAGCCAGGTCTCTGTAATGCATGCAAGGTCCGCAGCCCCATCCAGGATCAAGTCCCGGATCACTGGGGCCTTATTCACTATGGACCTTGCATTCAGCAGCATCAGCCCTTTACAGGCAGACCTTAGACTCTGATCCTCCCTCACCCCCAGTGAGGGGGGCACTCTCCTAACCTCTATCAGGCACCTTGGTCCCCTGGGAGGGCAAGTCACCTGTCCCCTTGGACCATACCGTCCGTTCTCCATAACCACCCCTATGGCTGCTTCCCCCCTCCCATCTGCACCATCCTGACCCCCCGCTTTTGGATGCTTGCCCTTGCTCCAGAGATTCCCCCCTTTTCAAACCCCTCCCCTCCCCACTCCCACTCCCCCTTACTCCTCCCCCCTCCCCTCCACACCCCCTCCCCTTAGCCGAGCTTTGGATGTCTTGGGAACCAGAGGCTGTACCCTGATGGTTGCAGGACCTGATGGTGGGTCCTGGGACTAGAGTGGCAGCTTCTAGATGATGTGGATGGACAGCCCCCTGTGCCTGTAACGTAGCCCCAGAACCCTGATCGTGGGTCCTGGGGCTGGGGTGGATGCTTCTATATGAAGTGGAATGATGGCTCCCCAAGATTGGCATGATGGCCCCAGAACCCTGATGGTGGGTCCTGGGGCTGAAGTGGCAGGCTGTTTCTTGATGTGGTGGAATGACAGCTCCCCGTGAGTGGAATGATGGCCCCAGAACCCTGGGGGTGGGTCCTGGCACTGGAGTGGCAGCTTCTAGATGAAGTTGAATAATGACTCCCTGTGGGTGGACTGATGGCCCCAAAACCCTGATGGTGGCGGTGGGTCCTGGGGCTGGAGTGGCTGGCTGTTTCTTGATGCGGTGAAATGATGGCTCCCTGTGAGCAGAATGACGGACCCAGAACCCTGATGGGGCTGAAGTGGCTGCTTCTGGATGAAGTGGAATGATGGCTCCCCATGATCCAAATGACAGCCCCAGAACCCTGAGGGTGGGTCGTGGGACTGGAGTGGCAGCTTCTAGATGAAGTGAAATGACAACTCCCCATGAGCGGAATGACGGTCCCAAAACCCTGATGGTGGGTCCTGGGACTAGAGTGGCAGCTTCTCAATGAAGTGGAATGACAGCTCCCCATGATTGGATGACAGCCCCAGAACCATGACAGTGGGTCCTGGGACTGGAGTGGCAGCTTCTGGATGCAGTGGAATGACGGCTCACTGTGAGTGGAATGACAGTCCCAGAACCCAGATGGTGGGTCCTGGGACTAGAATGGCAGCTTCTAGATGATGTGGATGGACATCCCCCCATGCCTGTAATGTAGGATCCAGAATCCTGATGGTGGGTCCTGGGGCTGGAATGGCTGCTTCTTCAGGCAGTGGAATGACAGCTCCCCGTGAGCCAAATGACGTCCCCAGAACCCTGAAGGTGGGTCCTGGAACTAGAGTGGCAGCTTCTAGATGACGTGGATGGACAGGCCCCCATTCCTGTAATGCAGGTCCAAGAACCATGACGGTGGGTCCTGGGACTGGAGTGGCAGCTTCTAGATGATGTGAATGGACAGCCCCTCCGTGCCTGTAATATAGGCCCCAGAACCCCGATGGTGGGTCCTGGGGCTGGAATGGCTTCTTCTGGATGAAGTGGAATGACGCTCCCCATGAGCGGAATGATGGCCCCAGAACCCTGAGGATGGGTCCTGGGACTGGAGTAGCTGTTTCTTGATGCAGTGGAATGATGGCTCCCTGTGAGTGTAATGACAGCCCCGAGAACCCTGAGGGTGGGTCCTGGGACTGGAGTGACAGTTTCTAGCTGAAGTGGAATAATGGCTCCCCGTGATCGGAAGGACAGCCCCAGAACCCTGACAGTGGGTCCTGGGATGGGAGTGGCAATTTCTAGATGAAGTGGATAGACAGCCCCCTGTGCCTGTAACCTAGGCCCCAGAACCCTGATGGTGAGTCCTTGGGCTGGAGTGGCTACTTCTGGGTAAAGTGGAATGACAGCACCCTGTGAACGAAATGACTGCCCCAGAAACCTGATGATGGGTCCTGGGACTAGAGTGGAAGCTTCTAGATGAAGTGGAATGATGGCTCCTCGTGAGCGGAATGACGGGACCAGAACTCAGATGGTGGGTCCTGAGACTAGAGTGGCAGCTTCTAGATGATGTGGATGGACAGCCCCCCATGTGTGTAATGTAGGCCCTAGAACCCTGATGGTGGATCCTGGGGCTGGATTGGTTGGCTGTTTCTTGATGCAGTGGAATGACGGCTCCCCGTGAGTGAACTGATGGCCCCAGAACCCTGAGGGTGGGTCCTGGGACTGGAGTGGCTGGCACCTCTACTTGACCAGGCATTGCAGGCTCCCAGATAAGCATCGGTGGAACAGATGCAGTGGTTTGGCCAGGGCTCGGTGTCTGGCATCCCTGCTCGACCGGGCATTGCAGGCTGACATTCTACTCAACTGAGCTCAAGAAACTCTATTGCAAATTGGGAAAGCCTTGCCCAGTGGTGAATCTCATGGACATCCAGCCCCTGCCTGCCCACCGGCACACTCATCCAAGCTATGCCCATCTACAAGATTAAGGAGCAAATGGCCGACGTGCAGTACCAGCAGCAGCAGACATTGAATTGCCTGGGCACAGTAACTGCATCTTGTACCCCTTCTCGGCAAGACATTGCAGGCTGACTGGCATCAGTGGAGTAGCAACAGAGGCCCAGCCAGGGCTTGCTGGCTGGCACCCCTGCTTGACTGGGTGTTGCAGGCTGGCTGGCATCAGTGGAGCAGCATCAGAGGCCCAGCCAGGGCTCAGTGGCTGGTATCCCTGCTCAGCTGGGCATTGAAGGCTGGATGGCCTTTGTGTGGGACACTTGCAGAAAATGAAGTGGAATGACAGCCCTCCCTGCCTGGAATATAGGGCCCAGAAGCCTGATGGTGGGTACTGGGGCTGGAGTGGCTGGCACCCCTACTTGGCCAGGTATTGCAGGCTGGCATTGGCGGAGCAGCAGCAGAGACCCGGCCAGGGCTTGGTGGCTGGCACCTCTACTTGGCTGGGCATTGCAGGCTGGCAGGCATCAGTGGAGCAGTGGCAGAGGCCTGGCCAGGGCTCAGTGGCTGGCATCCCTACTTTGCCGGGTGTTGCAGGCTTGCATCCTACTCTCTGGATCTCAACAAGCTATTCTGCCAATTGGTCAAGCCTTGCCCGGTGGTGAATCACATGGCCACCCAATAGCAGACATTGGATTGCTGGGGCACAGTACCCATGACACAACAGAGGCAGCAGAAGTGGACACTGGGTTGCCGGGACACAGAACCCGTGGCACAGACAACAGAGGCAGCATTGACAGCAGCAGCGGACATTGGATTGCTGTGGCACAGAACCTGTGGCACAGACAGCAGAGGTAGCATGGCAGCAGCAGCAGACATTTGATTGCCCGGTAGCAGAAGCCATGGCACAGACAGCAGAGGCGGCATTGGAAGCAGCAGCAGACATTGGATTGCCAAGGCACAGAACCCATGGCACAGACAGCAGAGGTAGCATTGGCAGGAGCAACAGACATTGGATTGCCCAGTAGCAGAACCTGTGGAACAGCAGAGATGGCAGCAGTAAGAGTGCCAGGGTGGTAGGATTTTCCAGGGAAGAGCTACCATACAGCAGCAGATGGCAGCAGCAGGATTGTGTGGGCATATATGGATTTGCCAGCGTAGAGCACCCATGGACCAGCAGACAGCAGCAATGGGATTACCAGGCCAGTGGGGCACATCACCTAGGGTTGCCAGGCCAAGCAGACAGGCAACTTGGCATGAGAGGCAGCCAGGCAGGCTGGGGCAGGGCTTCAGCTTTGCCCACAGGGCAGGCAGACATGCATTTTGGCATGAGCAGAATGCAGACTGAGGCATGGTTCGAGATTGGCAACCAGGGCGGGCAGACAGGCAGCGTGACATGAAAAGAAGGCAGACTGAGGCAGGCTTTGATCTTGGTCACCTAGGCGGGCAGACAGACAGGCAGCGTGGCATGGAAGGCAGTAGGGAAGGCAGGCTGGGACCTTGACAGGGCACTCAGATAGGCCTGCGAAGACTGTGCTGTGCGAGAGAGAGTCAGAGCCAGTCAGATAGGGGGGCTGAGATTGTCTAGACAGAGGCCGGCTGGCAGGCTTTCAGCTTCCCAATACCACTCTGCATCATGAGGTCAGTCAGACAGGCTGGCCAAGACTGTCTAGTCAGAGAGAGAAAGAGAGAGAGAGAGAGGCAGGGAGGGCGCTGGGCATTGGGAGGGAGGGACAGCACCTCAGCAGCAGCAGCCCAGATTAAGGAGGAATCCTGTCCCAAGACTGCCCCTGGCATGGGATGGCATGTGCTACTGCACCGTCAATCCATGTCCAGGGGCAGCTCAGGGAATCCCAGCAGCGGAAGGTTCACCTTGATAAAAAGCAACTAGTCCACCAACTTGGCTCCCAGTCTCAGGCGGTGCGGCGAGCAAATGTCCCCTGCCATGGTGAACACCCGCATGCTGGGGACACTCGTTGGTGGGCAGGACAAGAGACCCTTGGCCACTTTGGACAGGACTGGCCACACGTTGGTCTTGCCAGCCCAGTAGGCCAAGGAATCACTACTGGGTTCGATGCACAGCTCCTCCTCCAGGTAGCTCTCCACTGTTGCGGAGGCGCTGTCATACTCCCTCATGTAACTCTGCCTGGGCACCACCTCCACCACTGCCCTCAGCCACCCTGCCTGCCCTGCTGTGCACGAGCCCATGGTCGCCAGTGTGCCCTGCACATATGAGGTGCTGCTGCTGGCAACAGGGGTGCTGCTGCTGCTCAGCCTACTGCTGGTGCTGCTACTGCTAGAGCTGGGGGCAGGGATAGACCCTGCCAGCTGAAAGGGGAGGCAGCTCCCACTCCCAGCATACCTAGGGGCATCCTGCTGCTGCCACACACTCTCAAGAGCCCTCTCTGCCTGCCGGACCCTCTCCACCAGGTCACCCTTCCAGTGCCCATAGAGCACTGTCTGGAGTGCCACGCTGCCCTTGACCCTGGGGTCCAGCATGATTGCCAAAACATATTCCACCCACTACAAGAGCTCATTGAACTGCGCCTTCAGCCCTCCCTTCAGCTTCTGGACCAGGGCAACTGCCTCATCCGCCAGCTTCCTGCCCTGAGGGCCACAATCCTGCCCCTGGAGAATCTCCTCCAGCCTCCTCAGGAGACTCTGGACCAGAAGGGTCACCTGGCTGATGGTGGCCATGAAGGACCTAATGGTCTCCGTCACAGCCAGGAATGGTCTGAGCACGAAGACTGTGTGAGGCAGGATCTCCTATTCCACCCCATCGTTCCCTGGAAGTACCCCACTGTTTGTCACCAGTTAAACCTGATGCAAGGTGGCTTTCTGCTCGATAAGCTGCTCGAGCATCAGGAAGGTCGAATTCCACCGGGTGGACACATCCTGCACCAGCTGGTGCACCGGGGAGCCTTACTCGGCCTGCTTTGCCCAGAGGAGGTCGCTGCCCTTCATGCTCCGGATAAAGAAACCAGCCAGATTCCTCCCCACTTGATCAGGGAGCTAAGAGTGCCTGCCTCAATCCTCTTCTCCCCCAATCCCAGAGCATCCCTGACCACCAAGTGAAGGGTATGTGCGGTGCAAGGGATGCTGGTGAAGCCCCCCTTGTGCACTGCCCTCAGTATGTTGGCAGCATTGTCCGTCACCACACATCCCTTGGCAAAGGGCGCACCTGGCGTGACCCACTCCATCACCATGGCGGTCAGGGCTGCCTCAATGTTCCAAGCGGTGTGGGGGCCATCCATGACTGAAGCAGGGCCCACCTATACCCTGCTTCAGGATCCCCCCTTGCCACTGCCAAACACTGCCTCCGAGTCCTGCCACCAGTGCACCATCACTGCCAGGTAGGTGTGCTACGCGTGCCTGCTCGACCACAGATCTGCGGTGAAGTGGACGGTGGCAACCCCAGCCCTTGCCAGCTACTCCCTCACCCTCTCCTGGTGGGTGCCCATCCAGTGCAATCATTTCCCCCAACATGCACGTGGCTTTCAGTTGAAAGCTACGCTGCCCTCCACATCCTGCAGCTGCCGATTGACTTGTCAGCTGCCCCCACCCCAGCTCCTCCATGGTGCACTAACTCTGCTGCTGCTCCTGCTGCTGCTGATCCTGCTCCTGCTGATGCTGCTGCTGCTGCTCCCCCCTAGCAGCGATGCTGCTCCTGCTGCTAGAGGCAGCTGTTTAAGCAGGTCACTTGCCCACTGATGGAGGCGGATGACTGGCCACTGCAGTCGGGAACCCGCTGGCGTCCACTGCCCCTGCCTGCCTGCTTAGGTGCCTTGCCATGGCAGTTGTGCCATGGTTGGTGAGCATCTGCCCATGCTTCACCACCTTCTGGCACAAAGTGCACTGCACCTCCCTGGGATCATCCACCCACACCAACTTAAAATACGCCCAGACGGAGAATATTTCCCCCCCTCCTGCCTTCTGGCCTGCACCACTGACAGCGCTACTGGGAGGGGCAGAACATGGTGGTGACACAGCTCTCAGAGGGACATCCATCGCCTGAGCACCAGATATCTCCTCCGCAGGACTAGTGTCTGTCTCGCTGTCCCCAATCAGAGTGATGTCCCGTGAAGGGGAGTACTGGGACCCTGAGGCTGATCGACTGACCACCATGCTGCTGCCACACTCCCTGTGCCCCCTATAGCTGCTGCTACTGCTGCTCCTCTCCCTGCTGCCATTGCCCGGGGATCAGGCCCTGCCTCTAGCAGCCGGGGTGAGATCCATCAGCCCTGGACTGCTGGGGATCACCTCAATAATGGGGGATCAGGGATATTGGTGGTTCTGAAGGACATCTGATCCCAGAGCACCTGTACCTGCTCCTGCAGCCACAGCAGAGACAACACAGCCTCGTGGAGTGCAGGCCTTCCAGTGCCCTGCGTGGCAGTGGAGGATGCTGGCAGGAAGTGCCGCTGAACTACACCCCTAGTGCCACTGCTGGGAGCCTCTGAAGCCTGACTGCCAAAATCAGACTTGTGCAGTTTGGGGCATGGTGATGGGCTCGGGCTG
>QEPC01008118.1:712008-724458 GCA_003113815.1 Sphenodon punctatus | reverse complement strand
ACCACACACACCCCACTAACCCTCTCAGTGCTCCACCCTAGCCCTGTCTGTCTGTTTCTCCGCAGGTGTCAGCGGAGCCTAGATGAAGCAGCGGGGCAGCGACAGTCCCATTTTTCCTTTGTAAAAACTGTAAATTTTATTTAAACTACAGACTATTGATTGAACAAACACTAAACATTTAATTTGTAACTAATCTAAACCTAAAAAGAAAGAAAACACTGAATAACATCAGGCTTAAAAAAATTGCACTCGCCAGGTCCTGGGGTCCATTGGACCCCTATAGAAAAACCATGATACAAAGGCACAATATAATAGTAGTGAAGGGGTTAATTTTCATTGTTGCTGCCAGTCTGAAGTGGCCTTGAGTTCCATGTCCCCTTGCCATCTGAATGGTCCTTAAAAACTGTTTATTTTGTTTATTTTAAGCTGGGGTCCATTTGACCCCTATTGAAATGAATTGGCTGGGGTCCATTGGACCCCAATAGGAAAACTCTATGGAAACCTGGGGTCCGTTTGCAAAATGGCACTTTTTTGGTCATAGGAGACAAATGGTAAGAGGTATCAGGCTGAAATTTTAGTATGTTATGTCCAGAGGTGCCAGTGACAATATCCTAAAAGCTCAAACTTGAAGAGCTACTAATTACCAAATGTTAATGTTTTTGGTGCTCGATGCGGTCATCGACCCCAAAATCGCAGGTAAAAGTGCTTTAGAATTCTTCTCTAGTTCATCCTCATGACAACCCTATGAAGGATGTCATTACATTTTTCATTTTATAGACAGGAAACCAAGGCTTAGAAATAGTGACTTTTCCAAGGTCATCCAGTAATTTAGTGGCTAAAACTGGATTTGAATCTTGGTCTTACAGGTCCAAGTCCACTTACAGCCTTATCCACTAGGCTACATTGGCACTCAATTCAATTTTATTTTATTAGTGGCACTGGCTCTCGCTATGGCCCAAACAAACAACTACAACAACAATAAAACAAAACAAAACAAAACAAACAAAACAAACAAAGAATTTGAGAATACAGGTATTCACCACTTGGATGCAGTTAGTTGTTGAGCTAAATTAACTACACAAATATACCATAAAGCAAATAACAACCAGATATCGTATTTAAAACTAATCCAAGACACAAATCCGTGCCTAATATTAACCAATATCCTCCAGCCTATCAGGTCATTGCAATAAGCATCTACTTTGTCAATAATTAATTTGTTTATATGTTGTTTATCAACAAACTTTAGCACACCCATAAATTCTCAAGATACATAATGAACGACATTTTATAGTTCAATACAATACAATAATATAAAATATCCAAGATTATTATAACCTCTTCCCTAATGTAGGGCAACTACCCTAATATAGGGCAAATTCCTAACTAGAGGTGCCTTGCTTTTCCACGGGGTTTACTATGGCAAAGCTTGACCCCTAACAGTAAGTAAAATTATAATATAATTAACCTAACTTCCACTATTATTGGTCACACAGAGTAAACATTACAGAAAAACCTAAAGGTTAAACTAAGCGACTAGTAAACTAAGCGACTAAGTGACTAGAATGTCCCATCCTGTCGCTACTTCCCCTTCACCCCTTCCTCCAACACCAAATTGACATTGGATAGATATTACAACTAACTAGGGAATCCCCCCCATTGGCACTCAAAGCAAGACATTTTCTTCTCTCTTCCTTCTCACCCTCCAGAGACAGTTTGCAAATCACTGGCAGATGTTGCTCATACCTTCCACCTCTGTCTGTTCTTTGAGAATGAGATATTCAATTTTGTACTGAAAACTTCTTTCCTACTGGGGAACTTTGGAGGCAATCTGAGTGAGTCGGTGTGCATGTTGTTTTCATCATTACAATAATTATAATGAAAATTGTTGTTTTCATTATCATTATTGCAATAACAAAAATGACAAATAATAATAATAATGAAAATAGAAATGAAAACTACTTTTTGTTTTTAAAATAAAGAGAAAAAATTTAAAAACGTATTTCTGGCTATAGCTTTTTTTAATTCTTATTCAATTCTGATGAAACTTGGAAAGATTGTACCCCCAATAGAGGGCACTATGTGTACCAATTTCAGAAAAGATTACATAAATGAAACAGATTTTAGAAACAATTGAATGTTGCGATTTTAAGACAAATTCCATACACATACATGACTACAACTTCTTTATCTTCCATCCAATTTGCATGAACCCTGTGAATATTATGTTCTTCCACATGCTTAACACTCCTGCCAATTTTCAGAAAGGTTGGATAAAGGGTCCTGAAGGTATATGACATTAACTTGAAAGTACATTTCCAGCTGTAACATTTGTATATTCCATTCTGTTAACAAAACATTTTGTAGAAATCTTTACCACACCTTGCCTGTCATCTCTGCCAAACTACAGGATGATTTGATAAAGGTACCTAATTTTATAAGCAATTGATGCTGTTCCCTTGAAGACCATTATTCAGATAAATAGCAGCACATGCAGTGCCAGTCCGAGGCAGGCACCTGGCATGGAAGGGGGATGGAGGATGTGGAGCAACCCAAAAGGCTAACAGACACAGGGTGTTTTCAGATGTGACGAGATCACAGTGAACCACACTGAATACCTACATGTGGTCACTGTGCCCTGTACGTCTGTGGCCTCCAGGTGTTCACCACACTGAATACCCACATGGGGTCAATTTCAACTATGCTTCCCGGGCTACCAGCGCAAAAATCGGCTGAAGCGTGGTGAAAGTGATTCCAGGAGGGCAGGAAAAAAAAGTAACGTCTGGTCGGCTATCACGGCCCGGAATCCCCGGCGGGATTCCGGGCCATGGTGAACTCGGCCAGACGCTGTGGTGGCATTGGCCTTGCCGCCTGCCCGTCTCCCCAGAGGGCGGGCGGCGGGGAGCGTGGAGGGGGCGGGGCTGTGTGGCCACACATTGCGCCACGCGGCCCCGCCCCCTCCCCGATTCCCCGCCGGGATCGCCCGGCACATCTGTTAGGGCATGACAGGGTCATCCAGGCGGGGGATGAATACATTGATTTCGTGATGGGGCCAACTGGCCCCATCACGTCTGAAAACACCCACATTCACTGGCCAATTACCACATGCTTCCAGCTTTCGGTAGTGGCTTTAAGGTGGGCAAAAGGGGCAGCCCTGAGGAGGGAATAGAAGGGACATAACTGGGACTTGGAGGCTAGCATCCCAGCAATCAGGAGACATAGAGCGCCTTCCCACATACAGACACGCTGGTGTTTGTGAATGCAGGCAATTTTAAAATGTGCCTACATTCATTCACACCAGCATGTCACTAGCGCATTCAAGCTACTGTACAGAATGCGCTAGTGACATTCTTACTAACCTGAATCATGCGGGGAAGGAGGCAGCGGCTCCATAAGCAGCTGCAGGGGAAACCGGAAGTGAAGAGAGTACTTATGGCCACCATGCGCAAGGGGAATACAGCAGCAGCATTCTGACAGCAGAAGCCATGTGGGTCTTTGGACACATGATTCTGTAAAGGTAGGTTTTCGCTGCCCTCTCATGCGTTTAACTAACAAACGCAAATACAGCAAATTAAGCGCATGGAGACTTTTCCACAGCATTAAATTATGCGGGGGAAAGAAACAAGCACTGATTTGCTGTATGTGGAATGTGCTCATAGTTTACACATCTGGGCTGGCCAATTATCATCAGAATCACATCCTGCAGCACTGTGACAGAAGACATAAGAGAATCTCTATTGGCACGTTCCTAAACAAATGCTTCTGACTTCCCAGAAGCAAGTAAGGGAGAGATATTGGGATTGTCACAGCACAGAATGAGGATATTTGATTGACATTTCTGCTGACCAATTGGCATCACAAACCAATGTTATACCACAGTGACACATAAGAGAATCCCAGGCATAGGTGTCTTCTCTGCATTTTCTGTTCAGGCATATAAAATTGGGACCCTTTATCACATCTTTCTTATATTTGGCAGAGATGATTGTGAAAGTGTGATATACAGCCCTGCCAAATTTCATGTACACTGGTTGGACTACAAAGATGTTACAGCTAGACATATATTTATAAATTAATTGCTTATACCACCAGGACCCTTTATCAAATCCTTCTGAAAGTTGGCATAAATAGTAAACATGGGAAGGGGTATAAACTTATCAAGTTGCATATACATTAAATGTGAGGCAAAGAAGTTAAAGCTAAGAATGTATATGAAGATTTTTGCAAAATAAATTAATTCAACTGCTTATAAAATTGGATTCCTTTATCCAATCTTTTTGGAATTTGGTACACGTAATGCCACCGTTGGAGGTACAATCCCTCCAAGTAACAGCCAAATATAGTGAAAAACAGAAAGGTTACAGCCAAATGTGTTTGAAACCAATTGAAACCAATGGAAAACAAAAATGAAAGCAAAAAAGAAAACAAAAAATTGATATTTATGAAAACGAAAATGACAGATTTTAATAATGAAAACAAAAGATGAAAATGAAAAGTGGCATGGGCTTTGAGAATGAGATATTCAATTTTGTATTGAAAACTTCTTTCCTAGTGGGAAATTTTGGAGGCAATCTGAGTGGGTGGCACTAGCAAGTTTTCAGATTAGGGGGGAGAGCAGAGGCAGAGATGGTCAGCCAGGTAGTGGCCTGGTCCCACCCAACTCTGAACATTTTCTAGCAGCACTCAGGCTGCATGCAAAATCCCATAACCCACTCTTGAGTGGTCCCGCTCCTTCCTTTTAGGGAGCTCCCAAAGCGCGGTGATAGGCAATTGCTCACCATCCCCTCAGGACCTCCCTTGTGGGGCCCCTCTGGTTTCTATTCTGTCTTCCCTCTTGTTCAGTGTGTGGATGAGGCCCTTGGGCGAGGTCATTCTCAGGTTTGGGGTCATGTAGCATCAATATGCTGATGACACCCAGCTCTACCTCTCTTTTTCATCTGACCCAGGTACTTTGGTCTCAGTGCTCACGTGATGCCTGGCTGCTGCTGGAAACTGGATGAAGGGAAGCCGACTGAAGCTGAATCCAGACAAGACTGAAGTGATGATGGTTGGCCAGCCTTGTGACCTGAAAGTAATTGGGATTCCTCTTATTGATGGAGTCCAGTCCCCTCTGATCAATCAGGTGTGCAGCCTTGGAGTGCTTCTGGACCCCTTGCTACACCTGAATTGTCAGGTGGCGGCAGTGACCAGCAGCACTTTTCAACAACTCCATCTGGTGAGGAGGCTGTGGCCTTTTCTTTCTGACTCAGCCACCATCATCCATGGTTTCATCACCTTGAGTCTAGATTATTGCAATGCGCTCTACGCAAGCGCAATGGGGCTGTCCTTGATGACTGTTTAGAAGCTGCAACTGGTGCAGAATGCAGTGGCTTGCCTCCTCTCAGGGGTGACTGAGGTGCTGGGAGCACATTACACCAATGCTCCATAGTCTTCACTGGCAGCCTATAACTTTCTGAGCACAATTCAAGGTGCTGGTTTTGACCTTTAAAGCCCTAAACAGTCTGAGCCCCACATATCTGAAAGACCACTTGTCCTCCCATGCCCCAGTTTAGCCCCTGCAATATTCCTGCAGCGCCTCCCTGTGGGTACCATAAGAACATAAGAAGTGCCATACTGGGTCAGACCAATGGTCCATCTACCCCAACATCCTGCCCCTGACTATGGACTATCATGGTGGATTGGGAGAAGCACCCAACAGGTCACAATGGGGGATCCATTCCCTGTTGTTTTCCCCCAGCTCTCGTCATGTTCCCTGATCCTGTCTGGCTAATAGCTGCTAATGGATCTATCTTCCAGAAACTTGTCCAAACCTCTTTTAAACTCAGCTATAGCACTGGCCCTTACCACAGCCTCTGGCAGTAGATTCCACAACACAATTATACGCTGAGTGAAAAAAATATTTTCTTTTATTTGTTTTAAACTTGCCACCCATGAGTTTCATGGAGTGTCCCCTAGTCCTAGTACTAGCTGACAGGGTAAATAACTGCTCCTTGTTTATTAGTTCCACACCACTCATGATTTTATAGACCCCTATCATATCTCCTCTCAGTCATCTCTTCTCCAAACTGAAGAGCCCCAACCTACCAAGGCTCTCCTCATACGGGAGCCCTTCCATGCCCTTGATCATTTTTGTTGCCCTTCTCTGTACATTTTCTAGTTCAGCTATGTCTTTTTTGAGATGGGGCAACCAGAACTGCACACAATATTTGAGGTGCGGTCGCACCATTGATTTGTATAGAGGCATTCTTACCTCCTCAGTTTTATTCTCTATTCGCTTCCGAATAATTCCTAACATTCTGTTTTCTTTTTTGACTGCTGCTACGCACTGCGCTGTGGATTTCATTGTATTGTCCACAACCACCCCAGATCCTTTTCTTGAGTGGTATCGTCTAGCTTAGTACCCAGCATTGTGTACACATAGTTTGGATTATTTTTCCCTACGTGCATCACTTTGCACTTGTCACATTGAATCTCATTTGCCATTTAGATGCCCAGGCATCCAGTCTCGTAAGATCCTGTTGCAGTTCCTCACAGTCTGCTCATGTTTTAACTACCTTGAATAACTTGATGTCGTCTGCAAATTTGTTAGCCTTGATTGTACAACAAGGGCTCACAGGGAGATGTTCTTGGTTGCCACCCCAATGCTTTGGAATTCCCTTCCCCCAGAGGTTTGTTTGAACCTGAGCGTTTTCCAGAGGTGGTGTAAGATCTTTTTATTTGAAAAGGCATTTGGTGGGAGGTGAAAAGGGGATTGGGATGGTTTGTGGGGGGGGGGGGATGAGAGGAGTGATGGTATTGGGTGGGTTTGTTGGAGGTTATGATAGGGTTGGAGGAAGGTTTTTTGTATTTTAATGTTTTTATTATCTATAACCCCTCCTGAGTCTTCGGGGAGGGCAGCATAGAAATTTAAATCGATAAATAACCACCCCCCAGTAACCCCAGAGTTCAGAGACAGGTTCAAATCAGCCTCCTTGCACCATGGTAACGTTGTCACTGTCCATCTCCTCATGCACTGAAGGAGCATGCTCAAGACAAAGATAGCAGACATACCGAAGAGTAGGGGGCTAGATCTGCAGGTCAGATCCATGATCTGGGCACCCCACCCCCACCCAACACTTTCCTAGTCCTGAGCATCCTCATCCATCCACACATTCTGTCTTCACAGGCCTGCCTTGTTTTTCCTTGCCACCCCCTTATCTTTCTTCAGTCCAAACCCTATAGCCTCGTACCCATGCTCTGTACATTTCTCCCACTGATGTCTCAACTAACACCTAAAATCACTCTGATTACGAGGAACAGGTACAGATCTGAAACATGGGAATTTGGGAAGAGGCAAGTCATTATCTCTCTGTATTTTTATGTTCACCACCACCACCACCACACATTGTCAATTTTTAAATTTCCAAAGTGGCCCCCAGAACAAAATAAATAAATAAATGCCAACCTTGGTGTACAGAATATGGTCTGTAGCAGGGTGGCTAGGGGGCCACTCTTTCCCATTCAAGAATAAAGCGGGGCAGATTGGCAAGGCCAGTGGTAATGGAGTAGCCAGGTAACATCAGAACACAGGTGCTAGGGGAGGAAAAAGCGCCTGTGGGCTGGTAGATGTGTGAGTGGCTACTGGCGCCTCCCAGAGAAGAGTGACATGTGAGCAGAATGGTTAAGAGAGCAATGGAATGGCTGGGGGGAGTGGCCGGAGCAGCAGCAGAGCTCGAGAGATGGCGAGGAGCAGCTGCAGGAGGCTCACGGGAAAACTGAGCTGGGGTTAAGGTGTGGGAGCCCAAGTCCTACACCCCACTGACAGGCAGGAGCAGGACAAAGGAGTAGAATCTCAGGAGACTCACCTGAGAAGGCTGGAGCTCGGGCAGTGTGAGAGCCCTGACCCCATCCCTGGCAGCACGGAGGCGAGGAACAAGCCACGAGGAGGAAATTCAAGTGGGGATGGTTACAGGAGGTGAGTGGGAGGAGAATGCAGACCTCCCCCAGGATGGGGCTGGAGCATGGTGCATGCAGAGATGGTGTCTAGCGGACAACGGGAACAGCTGCAGCAGATGAGACTGGTTCTAGTAGCTCAGACTCAGAAGGGGAAGATACCCCAGGAACCTGAGGCTGGAAGGGACTGTGCCTGCCAGGGACCATGTACAGAAGCCAGGAGGAGCCTGTGGCAGATGGAGATGTGGCAATTGCAGCTACCTACTAAGGCCAGGCTGTGAGCCCTGTAATATGGTTCATTATTGCCTATTGTCACTGCTACAGATTGATTCATTTACGTAGTGCTATTTTGTACTGAGATTTCAAGAAATGTGGATTAAATTACACACATCATCTTTAACGTTCCCGAGGACTACAATGGACAGGAAGCAAGGGCAGGGAGCAATGTGCAGCCACTTGGCTGTGTTCCAGATGTCGCCCTGCCATAACGGACAGCTATGGCTGCCTATTACAGGCTCACCGCCATGGCAACCTCCCCGATGCCCGTAGGATGTTCCCATCCAGCTCGCCTGCTCTGCCCCAACCAGGCAGACGCCAAGCATGGACTGTTGGCCTGGCTCGTACTGGGCCCTCATTTCCTTCCTGGCTCCTACCTGGCCAGGGTAGGATCCAGGCCCACATCTGGTAGGCTGCAAACAGATGGCCTGCTGTGACACTGGCCCAGCCAGGCCTAACTGGGCCAGTGTCACATATGTTTTCACCCTGTGTGTGTGTGTGTGTGTGTGTGTGTGTGTGTATATATATATATATATTAGTCCCACAGACCAATTTCAACCAAATCTGGTAGAGGTGAAGAAGGCCCAAAGTTAAGTAGAAACCCAAACTTCCATAAGAGCTGACAGCCCTGGAACAGGGATGTAGTCATAGAGGGTTCTCCCTCCTTTGACCTGCCTGCTTGGACATAGCAATCAAGGGACTTTGCGCTTCCTCGGAGTGAACTAGTTCACTGCAACAAGGTCAGGTGCATGGGTTGGGAGGTCAACTATGTGCCTGTTCCCTCTGTTCCCATGCACTCATGGGTACCTGGAGGTGGTGTGCCGCTCCCTCTGCACCTTGTGGCCTTCTTGAATGGTGTTTGTGCAGGGGAGAGAGTGCTAGTCAAGTGCCTGAGACCATCTAGTGATGGAGCAAGGGAGGCAAGTAGCTGTGCCACTTCTCATCTGGACTTTCCCAGGCACCTCAGCCAGCATCCACCTGAGCAGCTGGCCCAGAAGACTGCATGGTTCAGGAAGGCATAACATGGCTGTGCACCTACAAGCTTCTGTTTAGTAGGGGTGTGCATGTCGTTATTATTATTGCAATAACGAAAACGACAATCAATAATGACAATGATAACAAAAATGACAATGTCGTTATCGTTGTCATTATTATTAGTGCTGTGACAGTTGGGTTTCTGAGGGGAAATATGGAGAGGGGAGGAGGGAGCAGACATCTTGGAGCCCTAAACAAGATTGAACTCTTGAACTGTGCCTGTGTTGGGAGGGGCGAGCAGCTCAGCAGTATTTGATGGATGTATCACTGGCCAATGAGCAGCGCAAGCAGGCCCCAGCAGTCTCATGGCACTCTGTGATTGCTCAATGCCAAGACAATTTTTAAGTTGCTGGGTACATAGATCTTTAATGGAACTCAGTCTCAGCTTTGTTGAAAGGGGCACTGGGGGGGCGGGGGGGAGGTATTTTCCAGATTTGTGTCACTTGTATTCAACGTTCTTGAAGGGTACTACAAATAATTCCTAAATTAACTAATTATTTAATTTTTCTTTCTATAAATAAGAACACTGTGGCAGGGTCAAACTTTTCCAGGGTAAGTCTTGTCAGGATTATGGCCTAATACTGTAGTCTCTATGGGGATTAGCTCCAATCACAGTATTTATTGGCATACATCATCTTAGCACAGTCTAACATCATAGTGTCTTCCAATCCTAGAGACTTCTAGCCCCTGGGCCTTGGACTGTGGCATTCCGCAAGATTCATTCTTGTCTCCATTATTATTTAATGTATATGTGCAGCCCTTGAGGGAAAGATCATGAGAGGGTTTGGTGTGCACTGCCACCAATATGCTGATGACACCCAGCTTTACCTCTCATTTTCAACTGACCCATTTCCTGCCATCTCTGTGCTGTCCCAGTGTCTGGAGGCCATCGCGATATGGTTGTGGCAGAGCAGACTGAAGCTCAATCCTGATAAGATGGAGGTGACGGTGGTGGGTAGACTGGGGGAGGTGCTGGCCCCCCTTGTGGAGGGGGTGCGCCCCGTTGTGGCCCAACAGGTGTGGAGTCTGGGGGTGTTATCAGATTCTGGTCTCTGCCTGGATCAGCAGGTGGCAAGGGCAGCTTTCCGCCAGCTGTATCTGATGTTGAGGCTGTGTCCATACATCTCCAGATCTGACCTGGCCACTCTGATCCATGCCTTCATCACCTCGAGGCTGGGCTACTGTAATGCGCTTTACGTGGGGCTTCCCCTGATGCTGACCCAGAGGTTGCGGCTAGTGCAGAATGCGGCAGCCCGTCTCTTAACAAGGACAGGTTGACATGAGCACAACACTTGTGCTCGGTGCGCTGCACTGGCTGCCTATAATGTACTGAGCCAGATTCAAGGTGTTCACGTTGATCTATAAAGCCCTGTATGATCTTGGCCCCAGATATCTCAGGGACCACCTCGCCCTTCGCGATTCAGGGCGACCTCTTCGGTCCACCGGGAGCACCTTCTTGGAGGTCCCTCGCGTAAGCCAGGGGGCCACAATGGAGAGGGCGTTCTCGGTGGCAGGGCCGCAGTTGTGGAACTTCCTCCTGGAGAAAACCCACCTGGTCCCAAGTCTGCTGGCCTTTCGGCGGGCCTGTAAGACGTGACTTGTCTCCCAGGCCTTTGGGGGAGGGGGGTTAAATTAGGGTTAATGGGGTTTTAAATCTGTTGAATATTGTAATTTTAAAAGGTGATTTTAAAGTGTTTTACTATCTATTGGAAGCCTCCCCAAGATGCCGTTGGCATCAGGGGGCGGCATATAAATATAACAAAATAAAATAAAAAATAAATAAATAATGCCAGGGAAGCAACCTCTCCAGCACACAGCCCTGTCTAAACCCAAGCCTATCCAAACATAGTCCTCAGACTAGTTATTCACAGACTTGGTTCTCTTCAGTACCTTTATAGCAGTCTTGCAGTACCCTGGACAGCAGTTTTCAAGAGCTCTTCTCTCTTCAGCTTCTAGGCACCAATTGAGGGCTTTCTCGAAGGCCACTTGCGACTTTTTTGAATTTCGATTGTCAGGGTTGGATTTTAAGCCCTGACAATTGAAAGGAAAGAAATTGCAGGACGTGGCTGATTACAAGCACCCACGTGCACAGTGCGCCGTAAGAAGCTCCCACCAGGAGATTCAGAGACACGGTAGCATGGGAAAGTGGCCTAAGTCTTTATAGTCAGCTGCAACCCAGCAGCTGATCTCTTGCTGGCTCACTTTGCTAAAGCCTTAAAGGGCCAGTATCCTGGAGTTCATGTAACCTAGGGTTAACCCTTTCAGAACCCTTGTTCTCTGTTACAAACACCAAAGGCACAGGAAAAGGAAACTAAACAAACTTCAGAATCCAGATGGGCTTACCAGTCCCAGGCTAGGTTCTCCAGCTGCTCAGCCCAGTCAGGCAAAGAGCTCCAGCCTTCCCTCAAGTAGGTCATCAACATGAAACAATTAAAATCCAAGGGTTTTGTTTTTCTCCTGAGAAAATCCCTTTCAGGAAAGCACCTCGTCAGCTCTCTTTTCTATTTCTCTCAGACTTTCCCAGCTGTTTTTATACAGCATCAGATGCATTCCTGGTGTTATATAAAAACCAAAGCAAAAAACTAAACAGTTTAAAAATAAACTTAAATGCACAAGAGTTTTCTTAAAATACAAACAAAAAAACAATTCAGTACAATTACAATTCAACACACCTTCCACTCCATACAGTGCAACAAAACATAAATGCCAAAAAACGTAGAAATTAATTCACAATTAGAGCAATATTTAATATTTTATCGTCAGCATACATATAATATATGTACTAAATTCCTTACCATACATACTTCATTTTTATCAATAACTAAACTAGCACATTTTACAATTATGAAACTAAATTATTATCATAATTTGACAAGGAACAATTTTGTCAGTTCATTAAGTCTGTTTCTACATAACTTCATTGTGTACAACAAATTGTATAATGTCTACACTCACATTCTTTACTTCATTGTATGAACTGTACACAATTTGCATACAAGTAAATAACAGACTTAATTTACTCTGACAAAATTGTTCCTTGCCAAATTATGATAATAAATTAGTTTCATAATTGTAAAATGTGCAAGTTTAGTTATTGATAAAAATGATGTATGATAAGGAATTTAGTAATATATTACATGTATGTTGATGATAAAATATTAAATATTGCTCTAATTGTGAATTAATTTCTATGTTTTTTGGCGTTTA
>QEPC01008118.1:675908-710162 GCA_003113815.1 Sphenodon punctatus | reverse complement strand
GGCGGGTGTTGGGGGGTGGGAGGTTGTGCCGGGCATTTTGGAGGGGCTCAGGAAAGTAGACTCGTAACTTTCCTGATGCTCTGTTTTGCCTGTGAGCAGCTGTTCTACTGAGCATGTGTGAGCCAGCAGGACCATGCTGTGTTTTGCTGGTGAGCAGCTGCTCTACTGCACATGTGTGAACCAGCAGAACTGATTTTTTGATCCATAATAACTCAGTTTTGGCTGCATCGATCAGTATCATATTTCAAAAGCACTTGTTATTGATCTCATTCTCGAATACTGTGAAGTTTGGGGGCTCAACTCACCCTGGGGGAGGAGATATTGATGATTCAAATACGTGAGGATGGTGTGCATTTTGACCACAACCAATCAACATTTAAGCAGTTATAACATTTTATATTCCTAATGGATCTTTTTCAAACTTTGTGGATATGATGGTCCTCACAACTTACAGCCATGGTTAAACAGCCGTCCTCACAACTTATAGCCATGGTTAAACAGCTGAGCTGTTCTCAGGAGGGGCGGGGTATAAATCTAGAAATAAATACAAATAAATAAAATTTTCAGAAATGTAGGTCAAGCTGTTTCCTCAAAATGGGGCTTCAGCAGTTCCCCTTTTATAATGAACAGTGGCTGTACATTTAAGTTTCAGGCAATTACCGCTGCCTGAAAATAATAAAAATAAATAATAATACTATGCCTGACTGAGGCCCAACCAGCCCCTCAGGCAGTTAAGGCATACATTAACTCTTTCCTTGCCTCTGCAGTCTAACACCGCACAGCCCATCACAGTGCATTGCATTGTTCACATTTTATAATTAAATGATCAAGATTCTGGTAACCAACAACACAGAAATGACTGACAGTTGGTTTACTGACAGAGTACTTTAAAAAAATAGAGATTACTGATGAAAATCACTCTAAAATGAATATAGAAAGCACTTAGAAGGATGTGACATTTGCAGCAACAACTAAAATGTATGAATCACTGTAATTCAGTAATTGGGTTTTCACTGTACTAGCTATTTAGCTGCGTAGCACTGATAAAGACCTTCTGATATAGCACACATGACCCAAATTGTATAGTCCTTGAAATTTACACAGAAAAATACTTCCTTTGATTTCAATGGATGTTTTGCCTACGCATGGATTGCAAAAGAGGTACAGGTTTTGGCCGGTGGACTGCTAAAAAAAGCATTGACTGCTATTTGTTAAAACTCTCTCAAATTTCACAATACCACAAAGACCTTTACCTAGTTTTATGTATCTTTCTTTTTATAACATTAAGTGTTGTAGTTCTTAGCAGACTCAATTCAGACTCTAAAAGATCGCAGTCTGGATTTTGGCACAAAGTCTAGAAAGTTGTGCTGATGTCGAGCACAAACAAATCTCTATGATGCCTTCCATGTAATTATTCTTTGATGGGCCAAAATACTACACACAAGGTGTTAAACCGGGTCTCAGAGGCAAGGTGCATTAATAGCTCATGAAGTATTAGGTTAAAGGCTCCTTAAACACAGTCTTGGTTCCTTTATATCTCCATATACAGTGCATAGATAAACAGTTCCCCACCAGTCATAGACAGTCTGTTAGCCAGGCATCAACCCTCTGGCTATTACTCAGACAGTTCTTTTAGCCAGGCCTAACCCCTCTGGCTTTCAATGTCCCTTTAGCCAGGCACAGTCCCTCTTGCTAAGGAGTCTCCAGTCTGTGCTCCTGGCTCATCCACCTCTATAGCAGCCTCCTGTGGTTCAGGCAACCCCTCTGAACTTTATCTAGCCTTCTCAACCTAGGAAACCCCCTCTGGATCAGGCCTGGAAATATTTATTTATTTATTTATTTTATTGCACTTATATGCCACCCCCTATGCCAATCGCATCTCGAGGCGGCTTCCAACAAAAATAAAAACAATTTTAACAATATAAAAACCACAATAAAATCTAAAATTCCAATATTAAGTAACAAATTTAAAACACTCCCCCCACACAAAAAATTTAACCCACCCTCCCCTCCCCGCCTCCAAAGGCCTGAGAGAACAGCCATGTCTTGCAGGCCCGACGGAAGGCCAACAGACTCAGGGCCAGTTGTGCTTCCTCTGGAAGGGAGTTCCACAACCGCGGTCCAGCCACTGAGAACGCCCTCTCCATTGTAGTCCCCCGCTTTATGTGGGGAACCTCTCGGAAGGCACCCCTGGTGGACCGAAGGGGCTGTCCTGAGTCGTGGAGGGTGAGGTGGTTCCTGAGGTATCCAGGTCCAAGACCGTACAGGGCCTTATAGATCAAAGTCAACACCTTGAATCTGGCTCGGTACATTACAGGCAGCCAGTGCAGTGCACGGAACACCGGTGTTATGTGCTCTTGTCAGCCTGTCCCTGTTAAGAGATGGGCCGCCGCATTCTGCACTAGCTGCAACCTCCAGGCCAGCATCAAGGGAATCCCCATGCAGAGCGTGTTACAGTAGTCCAGTCTCGAGATGATGAAGGCATGGATCAGAGTGGCCAGGTTGGTTCTGGAAATGTATGGGCGCACCCTCCGCACCAGATACAACTGGCAGAAAGCCGCCCTCACCACCACATCCACCTGTCGATCTAGGCGGAGATCCATATCCAATAGCACCCCCAGACTCCGAACCTGCTGGGCCACGGAGGGGTGCACCCCCTCCACAAGGGGGGGAAATACCTCCCCCGCTTGGCCTACCACCATCACTACCATCTTATCGGGATTGCGCTTCAGTCTGCTCTGCCATAACCATGTCGCCACGGCCTCCAGACATTGGGATAGCACAGAGACGGCCGGGCCTGGGTCAGTTGAAAAGGAGAGGTAAAGCTGGGTGTCATTAGCATATTGGTGGCAATGCACACCAAATCCTCTCACAATCTCCCCCAAGGGCTGCCATATATACATTAAACAATAAGGAGACAGGATTGAATCTTGCAGAACGCCACAGTCTAGGGCCCCGGGGGCTAGTTGTTTCTGCCCCGAGGACAACCCGCTTGGTCCTCCTTGAGAGGAATGACTGGAACCAGCCAAGGACGGTCCCATCCAAACCCCCCCCCCAGGTCATGCAGCCGTCTCAGCAGCAGCCCATGGTCCACTGTATCAAACACGGCCGAGAGATCCAGCAGGACCAGTAATGTCGAAAGTTCTGCATCCATCTCCCAGTGGAGATTGTTCACCAAGGCCACCAACGCTATCTCTGGCCAACAGCATCTACCACCAACGCCGTCTCTGTACCATAGCCGGGCCGAAACCCTGATTAAAACAGGTCAAGAAAACCGATGCCATCTAGGTGGTCCTGGAGCTGCAGGGCCACCACCCATTCAATAACCTTCCCTAAAAAGAGAAGGTTAGAGACAGGTCAGTAACTGGCAAGTTCGTCCACATCCAAAGATGGCTTCTTCATCAGGGGGCGCACCACGGCCACTTTGAGACCAAGGGGCAAACTCCCCTGCCAAAGGGACAAATTTATTACCCCCGCCAGCACCGACCCCAGGGTCTCCCTGGAGGCTTTCACCAACCAGGATGGGCAGGGATCTAATTCACAACTATTGGCCCTAACTGACCCCGGGACCTCCACAGCATTGGCTGGTGTCACTTCCTGAAACTCATCCCAGAAAGCTGGACCAGACAGAGCCTCCATCACCTCATGCTCCATTTCTACTGTTTCTAATCCAGTGTCGAAGTTGCTCTGGATCTGAGCAATCTTGTCTGCAAAGTAGGTGGCAAACTCCTCACAGAGAGCCTGGGACAAGTCCCCATTCAGGCAGAGGGAGGCCGGACTGACCAGCCCCCGCACCACCTGGAACAGCTCCGCTGGACATGACTTTGCAGATGCTATGAGGGTGGCAAAGAATTTTTTCTTTGCCACCCTCACAGCCTCAACGTAGGACCGCAAATGAGCCCTATGAAGAAGTCAGTCGGATTCAGCACGAGTCTGATGCAATCCTGTTAGCCCCTGAAAGTGGTCAGGGCTAGCTGTACTCTTAACAAAGGGCCAGTGACACCACCTCTCCCTTTTTGGGGATAGGACTACTCAGCTTCAAAACAGGGCAGAGGTCACATTTTTTCCATTGTACAATTCCACAATTTCACAGTTCAGTCAGTCCATCCATTTACATTCTCTCCAGAATCAATCAACCTTTTGTTTCAGCTGCCGGTTCAATCGCCTGCATCCTGCAGCCTTTTCCATTTTTCTCCCATGAGTGACCAGCTCAGTTGCCTACAACCTGTCACTCCAGGTCTGACCTCCTCTTTCTCCATACAGCCAGCCTCAACCGCCAATCACGTTCAGCTGCAATTCCATCACCTGCACCCTACTCTGGGATTCTGCAGACCCAGTTCCTCTCGGACTGGCTCATTCACCTACGCTTCCCGGGAGCAGTCTTCAACTCTATATGGGCCCAGGAGTAACCTCCCTGGCTCTCCTATAATCCGTGCCCCTGGGTGCCAGCTCATCGGCCTACCCTGCACTCTCAAATCCTACCACTCAAGTGGTTGGCTTGTTTGCCTACCCTGCCACCCATCTTTTTGGGGGTAATGGATCATATGCCTAAACCCTGCACTCTTGTTGCGACTCACAGAGCCATTGTCCCACAGGCGGCCAACTCATCCACCTCCACCCTGCAGTCAGGCTCAACTCCTCTGGCTTTCAGTGTCCCTGTAGCCAGGCACAAACCCTCTGCCTTTTACTCACAGTCTTTAGGGCTGATGGATCATCTGCCTCCACCCTGCAGCCCCCTTGGTCCTCAGACAACACTCTGAGCTTCTTTCAGGTTCTCCAAGCCTTGGGGCCAGATACAGTCCCTCTGCAACCCAGACCTTCCTTAGCTCAAGCAGAGTCCCTTACATGAGATCCTGCTCCTCTGGCATCCTCCGCCAACTGACTTGTCTAGGCTTGCGAGGCCCAGAGCATGCTCAGACAGGCCCCATCTCACACAGCATGCCTGTGGACTAATGTCTGAGGCCAATCCAGTTTCCCCCGAGCATGCTCATGGACTTAGTTATTCACAGCCACACCTGCCCTCAGGAAGCATGCCCAGGGATGTAGTCTCAGAGTGGAGCTGCTCTCCCTTAAGTGCTGTGCACAACTACTGGCAGCACCGGCAGCTCTGCTAGCCCAGTCCCCTGGCTGGTGCTAGCTGCACTCTTAAAGGGCCAGTGGCCTGCAGGGACTCTGCCCTGTTACAATAGTGTCATGGCAACTTATACAAAACTGGAACACAATGACATACGTAAAGAGGGACCTACCTTTCTTTCCCTTTGTAATGTGTGTATAATCTTGGCATTGCTTTCAAAGAGAAATGTTTCATGGCTCTGAGATTTAACAAATTTCTATCGATGTTGGATAACAACAAATGGAATGTTCTACAGTCTGTGGGAGGCTTTAAGATCACCTGATGCTACTGAATAGGCTTTTAGAAGAGTTCAAATTGGTCCCCACTTCATTAAAAGAAAAATAGGTGTTTATTTTATTTTATTTATTTATTTACCTAGATTTCTTAGCCGCGCCCTCCTGCCAACGCAACTCGGGGCAGCTTACAACACAATGGGGGGGGGGGAGGATTGTGTTTTTAAAACATTGTTTTAATTAATTTTATTGTGTGTTTTTATGCTGTAAGTCAGCCCGAGATGCCGTAGGCATGAGGGGGCAGCTAATAAATAAATAAATAAATAAATAAAAACACACATACTAAAAAATACAATATAAAAATATAATTTAAAACCACAGAACATAGGCAGAGCCACAGACACCCCCTCCCCCCAACCCTCCCCTCACCCATCCCTCTCGCCAAACACTTGGCAGAACAGCCAGGTCTTACACTGTCTTCAGAAAGAGGGGAGGTCTGGAACCAGATGGACCTCTGTCAGGAGGGAATTCCACAGCCGCTGGGTGGCCACCAAGAACACATCCCTCATCCTGGACACCCGAGATACATGGGGGACTCTGAGGGAGGCCGATCCAGGACCCAGGGAGTGAGGTGGACTCACAGGTATGCGGGGCCCAGGCCATTTAGGGCTTTATAAGTAAAAACTAACACTTTGAATCGAGCCCGCTACACTATAGGCAGCCAGTGCAGAGAACAAATCACTGGTGTAATGTACTCCCAGAGACCCATTCCTGTCAGGAGACAGGCCGCTGCATTCTTCACCAGCTGCAGTCTCCAGACCATCACCAAAGGTAGCCCTATGTAGAGCACGTTGCAGTAGTCCAGTCTTGAGGTGATGAAGTCATGGCTGATGGTGGCCAGGTCAGTGTCAGAGACATACGGCCGAAGCCGTTGCACCAGATGTAACTGCCAAAATGCTCCTCTCACCATGACCTTCATCTGGACATCCAGGTAGAGCCATGAATCATGGAGCACCCCCAGACTACCGACCTGAGGAGCCAATGGAGGGCATATCCTGTCAGGGATGGGTGCCACCACTCCCTCGTCACTACCCACCAGCATCAACTCCATCTTGTCAGGATTCAGCTTCAGACGATTCACCCTCATCCAGTAACTCAAAACCGCCAGACCCTGGGTAAGCACTAAGACTGCCAGGTCTGGGTCAGCAGAAAAAGACAGGTAAAGTTGGGTGTTATCAGCATACTGATGGCACTGCACACCAAACCCTCGAATGACCTCGCCCAATGGCTGCATATACACACTGAACAGGAGAGGGGACAAAATAGAGCCTTTCGGAACCACATACGTGAGGTCCTGGGGGGAAGATGAACAAACTCCCAGCACCACACGCTGAGTTCTCCCAGCCAGGAAAGAGCGGAATCATTCAAGAACAGTTCCGCACACCCTGTCTCAGTCCCGCAAGCGAGTCACCAATACCTCGTGATCAACGGTATCAGACACAGCCGAAAGATCCAACAGGATCAACAGGGTCGAATGAGCCTGGTCCAACTCACGGCGAAGGTCATCGACCAAGGCCACAAGCACAGTCTCAGTGCCAAAGCCTGGATGAAAGCCGAATTGCGAGGGATCCAGAAAACTGACACAGTCCAGATGCCCTTGAAGCTGCTGAGCCACAACCCATTCCACAACCTTTCCTAAAAAGGGAAGGTTAGACACGGGCTGATAGCTGGCCAGGGAGTCAACATTCAGTGATGCTTTTTTAGGCAGAGGCTTCACCACTGCCTCCTTGAGGTGGTCCAGCACCCTGCCCTCCCCCTAAGGGAAGCATTGACCACCCCAGTCACCAACGGCCGCAATGTCTCCCAGCTGGCCTTAACCAGCCAGGACAGGCATGAATCTAATTCACAAGAGGTGGCCCTGACTGCCCCAAGACATCTGCTGCATCAGCGTGCCAAAGGGGCACGTCCAAAGGGGCATGCCCTTTGGTTGGGCCCAACGGCTGGGGCTGGGGAAGGCTGTTGATATAGGTATGTGGTGGGAAGGGGAATTAGTACGGAGTGGTATCCGCCCCCCTGGTGAGAGCAGGAGGGGAGACAGAGGGGGCCCCCCTAGTGGTAGTAGGGTGGGGGATGGGAAGTAATGATAGAGGGTAGCCAGATACTGGAATGATATTGAGATAAATGGAGAGGGTGATATCCTGCCGTAGCTGCATTTATTTGTATTATTTAAGTATAAAGGGGTTTTGGTCTTTTGAGAAACGTTTGAGATGTTATTGTATTATGTAATATGTGAGGGCACCCCTCCTCCTAGTGAGAGTAGGAGGATGGGGGAAGAGGAAGGTCCCCCCTGGTGGCAGCAGGGTGGAGGATGGTTAGTTGTGAAGTTGTGATGGAAAGTGTTTAGATATTGGGGGCTTTGAGGGAGGATGTTATGTTATGCATAATATTGAATTGATAAGAATAGCATTATGTAAATTGTTAAGGGTTTGTTTTGTTTATGATGGATTGTTTGTGATTGGTCTTTTGTGGACCTTATTTTGTTTTGTATTTTGATATGTTGTAAGCCGCCTCGAGCCGCCTTGGGCGGGAGAGTGCAGGGTATAAATTAAAAATGATGATGATGATATCGATATGCACTGGAACTGATCCCACAAAATAGGACAAGGTGGGGCCTCCATTACCAGTTCTCCCACTGCCACAAATGCGGCGTCAAAGTCATGGTGAATTCAGGCAATTTTATCACCAAAAAAGTCAACAAAAATGTCACAGCGAGCACTCAAAAATTCCAGTTCCAGGTTTGAAAATTCCAGTGTTGTGGTTAAAGGTTTGGACAAGGACTCAGGATATCTAGGCACAGTTTGGAGTTCTGCTCTGAATTAACTGTGTGAGAGTTGAAATAAATAGAGCTGTCTTAATTCACTAAATAAATCCAAATATTTGTGTACTTTACGAAATATTCAAAACTTTATTTGCACCAGTGAAACCATTCACATGAAGTTTGATTATTATTATTTTTGTAATTCACTCATTTCATTTGTTTAACAAAGTCGAAAATCAATTTTAAATAGCTTGATTCCACTTTGTTTCGCCTGACTAATCAATTGCAGACTGGTTTTAAAATGAACTAAGCCAAGTTAAATTTTGACTAGATTACACAAACAAAATAGGCAAATTTCATGAAATCATGGCAGAAATTTTAATTTTATTTTAAAAAGAGACACCAGCAACTTATGGAGACAAAGTAGTTCAGATGATATGGTCTCAGGAACAGCCTTAGAATTTGCAGGGCCCATGGTGAAGTGTAGCAGGGAGCAGGCTGTTTGAGGGACTGGACCTTTAAGGACCAGCAGGAGAATTGTAAGTGCTAGCTGAGGCCCAAGCACCAGAGTGGAAAAGGACAGCGATGAGATGCTTCACATCTGGGCTTGGGCATGGCTGACTCAGCAAAATCTCCAAAGCACTGAGCTCAGCTCAGTTAGGAGGAATGAGGGTTGACTGTCTGAATGTAGATGCTGTTGGCCAGAGATAGCTCCAGAGGAGGAGCTGGGTGTCAGCAGCTGTACTACAGAGATTCTGTCTACAGGAGTAACCAGCGCCTGCCCAGAGGGGCCTGAAGGAGCCTAGGAAGGCTATCCAGAGGACCGGTATGGACTGGGGACATATGGGGTCATATGTATATGGAGTAGGAGGGTGGGGGGATTGCACAGACTGTAAATAAAGACACTAGAGGAGCTAATTCCTGTGTAGGCCTGTGTCTTTTGGGCTGGATCCTGGGAAGACTTACCCTGAGTCTCGGATGCCTGCTACACAAAGATGAAAACCCCTAAGTGAGCTTTAGTGAAATTCACAAATGTGATCTGGATTTTAAACTGACAAGTGCAAATCCATCAAATATTCTATTCAGCAGAAAACAGAATATTTGTTTCAGCCCTAGGGTGTGACTTTTGTGGCAAGTCGGTTAACTTCTCTGTGCCTCAGTTCCCCATCTGTAAAACACACACTGCTTCTTTCCACTCTTTGTCTGTCTTGTCCATTTAAGTTGTAAGTTCTTTGGGGCAGGGAATGTATCTAACAGTGTGTTTAAATAGTGCCAAACACAACAGGGCGCTGATCTCAGCTGGGGCACTTTAAGCACTGCTTTAGCGCAAAGAATGAAAGATGCAAAACCTAAAGCATATTCACAAGGTTCCCTGCTTCCTATCTGTGGTTACCTCCAGGCAGTAATTCATTCTCAAGATCATAGTGGGCAATGATGAAAATATTGAGATCATGAATATCAACTACCACATCACTGAAATTTCAGTGAACTATCATAACAGTCAAAGTCAATGTTTAATTTAAGGTTACTGCACAATGGCTGAGAAACTGCTAAAAATAATCTCTCTCATATTGATGTCATTGGTATTGTTGACTCATAGATTGTCAGGGGGGCGGGGAGAAAAATAACTAACTGAAGCTTCAGCTGCGATTGTACCTTTAATTATTGATGCATATTTCTTAGTTGGCAAATCCAAAAGCCAAAATAAAGCCCAATGGCATGTAGCTTTAACAAGAGCTAAAGCAATGTAATGACACCAGCTACAGGATGAGTGTTTTCCATCCAGAAGACTCTTAAACTGAAGTGTTTAATTTTAAACACATTAGAGTCAAAGGAGCCAATCACAGGCCCCGCATGTGCTGCGCAGAACCTACGCACATGTGCATAAAGTGCACACATGTCCACTGAAGGCACATTGTGCCATGCGGAACCCACACGGATCCCATGCGGATCCCGGTTCGGATTGTGACCAATGTATTTGTTTGTTTCCTGGTAGATCTTTTACAAAGATATAAAGAGATGAGAACATGCCTGATTTCCCAGTTCTACTGTCAAAGAGCTTTGCAGGGGTCTCTGGCTATGAACTTGTGTGGGTGTAAACAGGAAAAAGAGTAACTTAAAGAGTGATACTATCATTAAAAAAACAGTGGCTACTTCATAATCTTGAGACATTACATTGCTCTGGTTCCGGATACTGATGGTCATTTCAGGTTCTCTAGTCTCTATTTAATTATGTTTTTCCACCAGAACTACAACATTTGGAGCAACAGCCAATCCCCTCATTGTTTTCCTGTACACCTACAACAACAAATAGCTACCCCACACAGAGCTTTCTATAAGCCAGTTGTGGAAAAAAACAATCTAACCTCAGCGTAGCCTGCTATGGACTTCAGAATGGACCATTTTTGCTTGACAGAAAGTATTCACAAACCCTGGGTATGGATTGGATAGCCACTCAAGAACCAGATAAGAAATAATCAGTTTGTAAAATAAAATAAAATAAAATAACAATAACAACAATAACAATAAACACAGTAGAACCTCACATATTTAAGGCCTTTGGGCCTTGCTGTTTTTTCTGGAAAGAGCAGAGTTGTCCAGATACAGAAGGGTTATAAAGAACATTCACAATAATGAGAAGTGACAATTCAAGGTGCTGGTTTGATATCTGAAGGACATCTTCTCCCCCATTTCCCTCATAGACTCTGAGGTATGCCAGGAACGCCGTCCTGCAGGTATCATCTGCCTGTCAAGTTCATACACAGAAAGGGCACACATAAAGGCATTCTTGGTATCTGCCCCACAATTATGAAAGTCCCTCTCCCTGTAGGTTTATCTGAGCCTGAGCCTGCTTATCCCCCAGAGGCAATGTAAGACCAGTGGGGAGAGCGGAGAACGGGTTGACTTGCTGAGCCGCTGCCGGAGAACGGGCTGACCTACAGAGCCGCTGCCTAATTGAGACCGTGAGTGCTGGTGGAGTGGGGACACCTGTGAAACCAAGTAGGCTGCTGTTTAAAAGAGGAGGCGTGCCTACGGCAGCACCGTAGGTGAGTGCTGTGGTCGCGTGCCTAAGGGCCGCGCAAACAAGGGCGCGCCCTTGTGCGCAGGCTTAGGCGTGGGCCAGGAGCGCCAGGTCTCTGTCTTTGGAGATCCAATCGATCAGCAGAATGAAGGGCTCTAAGCGTCCAAGAGTGGAAGCGGCTGTTTCGTCCATCCTTCCTGACAAGGTATTAAAACAATGAAGGCTGGAAAGTTTCTTCGGGAACGGGGGTGGCCAGCAAAGGGAGAGAGCGGAGGACTGTTTAGATCTCTCAGTGAGAAATCGCTTTTCGGTGCTATCCTCTCCCATGGCAATACCGGAGGATCCCCAACAGATCTCACTTCCCCCTTCCTGCTAGGACGGTAACACTGTTGTTGGGCGCTGGTCACCAGTGATAGCCCAGCACAGAGATGGTACTGAGGATGTTGGGCTGACCAATTTCCTTGCCAGCCATGTGGCACTTACGACTTAAACAATGAAATTTATGTTCCTGCAGTTGAACCAAATGAACGATAAATTGGAGACTTTGAATCTTTTTGTTTGCCAAGGGAATCGGGAGAGTGGGAGTATTGGGGCCTTGAAGCAAAATCAGGCCCATGTATTGCCTAAGGCACCTACTGACTTGGGGGCTAGGGGTCCCCAGACAAGGGCAAGAAGCCCCATGATGGGGGACCGATTGGAGGCAAGGCAGGGTGGCGGCCTTCGGGGGGGGAAGGCTGTCCCTGATTGTGTTTTGGATCCCACAATGTATAAAGTCTCATCTAGAGAATTAATCTTTACTGTCTGCCCCTTGGCAAATGGCAGGTTACCCCTTTGGAGTTCGCCCTTAGACATAGCTGGGCATTTGCTATTATTAACTAATGAACCCTATACGAGGCATAATATCTCTGCTGTCACTATTATCTTCAGTGCCCGGGAGCGCCACACGGTTAAAGTCCTCTTTGACGCTTCAATTTGGGTAGTCATAATTCTGGAGAGGGAGGACTGGTTAAAGGAAAATGCAGTTTTCCTTTAATGGCACAGGTGGGCATAGACTGTTTTCAGAAGGTGCAGGCAGGGTCCCACCCCCTGGGAAATGGTACTTTCTTTGTGCATAGGAATTTTCAAAGGCCTCCTACCCTGAAACAGGGTAGGGGAGTGCCATTGGATGATAAGTCCCGGCCTGCCCGGAGTGAGGGGGTGGGCCATCGTGTACAATATTCACAGTTAAGACAGGGTAGAAGGGGATCCAATGGTCCCAGTGGTCCTAGGGTTTTGAGTACTGACATGGAGGAGCGATCTTCTGCTCCAAAACCGCAAAAGGAAGGTTTGCGTCCTGGTCTACAGTTACCCTGGAATGGGGAGAATAGTGGTGGGGGAGGGAGAATTGAAGTGGATTCTATACCAGAGGAACCACCCCAGGTTGCAGAACCTAGATCAGAGACTGTTAACTTAAAATCCCCCCCAATTATTGTGCAGCCCCATCAGAGGGGTCTTTTGGATAAACTTGGATCCCTGTCGAGGAAGTTAGTAGAGTTCAAATTTCTAAGATCTCTGTTGGGTGTTTCTCTAGGGTGGGAGGGGGTCCAAGGGAAGAAATTCAGGGTTCCCGTTTCGCCATTCTTCCCACCAATTTCCTCCTCCCTTATTGAGGTGGGGGGGAGGGGATAGAGTACAATGGTAGGGGACGGTGATGGTCTGGGTTTATGTCCTATTGTACCTGCCCTCCAAGGTGTACAGGTTCCTCCCCTCCTTTTAGAACTGGAGGGGAGTGAGGTGGCAGTGGGGAAAGAGATAGATGATGATGAGCCCTTGTTAGTAGTCCCCCTGACCCAAAATCCCTGGTTAGTAAATCTCCTCTCCCAGCCTTTAGGCCATAACTGTGTGGATGCCCAGGGCCCGCAGTTGGGGTTGATCCACCAGCCGGACAAATGACATTCAGAAACAGACCCTTGTGTCCTTAGATTCCTTAGCTGAAATATTGCGGGGTGGAGAAATCGACAGTTAGATGTCAATTTTCTCCCTTTTTTGGCTAGATATAATTTTGTCCTTCTGCAAGAAACCTGGGCTCTTTCTGATCTTGAGTGCGAAGGGTTTCTGGTTTTTTCCTTGGCCGCTACCCCCACGAATGGTCCTGGGAGGGCAAGCGGTGGTCTTGCACTGTTGGTTTTGCAGGATCAAGGAGTCAAAATCCAGCATTGTGACTCCTTAGTGTCTTATTTTTCTTTGTACCACTGTTCGTTCCCCTCCGGGTTGGAATTATTGGTGGGAAATTTGTATCTTCCCCCTGGTTCTTCTCCCTTTTTTTCAATATATTTATGGCCAGAAATTTATAAGAAATTGCAGGGGTTTTGCAGACTTTACCCGAGTGCTATCTTACTATTGGGAGGGGACTTTAATATAAGAACAGGGAATCCTGCCCTTTTTTTAGACCCCCTCCAGGCTTGATGATTCTGAATATTGTCCATATACACGTGCCTCTAAAGATCATGTTGTTAGTTCAGGAGCAGGCCAGCTGAGATTTTTTGTCCACTTTTGGTCTTATGATTTTGAACGGTTGTTCTTGTGGAGATTATGAGGGGACTTTTACGTTCCATTCATCGAAAGGGTCTAGTGTTATTATTTTTTGTTGCCAGAGAATTTCTTCCAGAACGTTCTAGAACTTTGTGTTATCCCCAGACCCGGATCATTTCCCATTATCTCTATTGTTAATGGACCCCTTTTTTTCCCAGGCGGCAGAGGAAGAGCCTGGGTCTAGAGTTAAGAGGGAGGGGGAAGGGCTGGTATGAGTGAGGTGGACTGAAGACGTGAGGACCGCCTTTGAGGACTTTACCCACCAGTCAGTGGTTGTAGGATTAGTGAATAGGATAGTGGGGGTAGATGGTAACCAACTAGAAATGTTTGGTAAATTGATGGCTCTGTTACGTTCCCTCTTAACATATACCAAAACTAGGGACTCTGGAGTGAGAAATATTCCTACGTGGTTCGATAAAGAATGCAGGGAACTGAGGAAGGAAGTGAGGCGATTGGCCAGAGGGCTAAGGAGCAATCCTACTCGGTCATGTAGGTTGGAATTTTGGGCCTTTCGGAGGCACTATCGTTGGCTAATTGCAGTCAAGAGGATGGAGGTGCAGAAATTGAGATGGGCACAGCTTCTGGAGGCCGTTCTGCAAAAAGATCAGAGGTCCTTTTGGAGTCTTGTCCGTCCTGGTATGTCCAGGAATTTAGCCTCTGCAATTCCGCTAGACCAGTGGGAGGAGTTCTATACTGGGATTTTTTCCTCCTCTGTTGAGAGGAGGTCCCTCTTGTCCCCAACCGTGTGTTTCCCGGAGTGGCCTCCTGTCACCAAGGAAGAGGTGGTTGCTTTTATTGTTAAGCTAAAATCAGGGAAGGCCCCAGGGGGAGATTTTGTTCCTCCTGAGG
Source organism: Sphenodon punctatus (assembly GCA_003113815.1). Classification (NCBI taxonomy): domain Eukaryota; kingdom Metazoa; phylum Chordata; class Lepidosauria; order Sphenodontia; family Sphenodontidae; genus Sphenodon; species Sphenodon punctatus. The sequence continues at coordinate 695,556 of QEPC01008118.1, read as the reverse complement.
TATTGAAAGCCAACCCCGATTGGTGGGCTAGTCTCTTGGCACCCCTCTTTTCTGAAATCAATTCTTCAGGAGAAATCCCTAAAGCTTGGTGTTCCGGGATAGTGGTCCCGATATACAAGAAGGGCGACGTTTCTCAGCCGGGGAACTATCGCCCGATTTGCCTTTTAAGCATTGTAGGGAAACTGTACACCCGTTTTTTGTTGGATAAATTGACCGAGTGGACAAACGAGTATAACATCATCGTGTTGGAACAGGTGGGGTTCCAGAGTGGAAAGTCTACCTTAGATCAGGTTCTTGTCCTTGCCACCCTCTCTAACCACTATGTCACTCAGCAGGGGAAATTCTTTTTGTGCTTCGCTGACCTTTCCATGGCATTTGACTCTATCAGCAGGGAAAGGCTGTGGGCCAAATTAGGTGCCACTTCTATTGATAGGCAGTTGCTCTTTCTATTGATCCAGATCCATGGTAGCAATTCAATCCAAATACGTTCGGCACCCACTGGTCAGCTCTCAAAGTAAGTGAGGGTCTCCAGAGGGGTCAGGCAGGGATGTTTGCTGGCCCCGGTATTATTTAATTTTTTTGTAAATGATGTAATCTCCTTTCTGAATAACTACGAAACGCACCCCCCTAGGATTGGCACAAGGAAAGTGCCGGCCCTTCTATACGCAGACAATACAGTCTTGATATCCCAGACGTTGGTGGGGCTGAGAAGGGCTTTACAAAGGTTTGGAGAATATTGTGACAGGAGGGTCTAAAGATAAATTTCTCCAAATCTAAGGATATGGTGATGAGAAGTCATGGAAATAGGGAAATCCACCAATGGGAGACTGGGGGCAATTCCATCACCAAGTGAGGGAGTTTAAGTATTTAGGTGTAATTTTTTCCTCATCACTGAGCTGGAGACCTCATTTTAAGGCTGTGTTGCACCAATCAAATAACTCCTCGAGAGCGATTCTAGGGTTCTATTTTACCCAAGGGGGGAGACTGGTGCTGCCAGCCCTGCGGCTCTTTAGAACCAAGGTTGTTGCGCAAAGCCTTTATGCCTTTCCGGTTTGGGGTTTATCTTTTTTGTCAGAATTGGAAAGCATACAGAACCAGGTTCTTCGTGCCATTTTGGGGTTCTGTGGGGCACCCCACAGGTGCTATTAAGACAAGAGACTGCAAGCCCAACTATTAGATCCAGAGCCCTGCAGTTACTGATAGGGTTTTGGATCAAAGTTTTTCTTTTCCCCTCCCAGGGTAGTTCTTTGCTGGCCCTGGCTGTGGAAGTGGGCCTTCTTAGCTCCTGGGGCAGTTGTGTGGAAGAAGAGGTGAGACTCAGGATTCTCAAGGGAAGTGCTGGAACCTCTGGGTCCTAGAAGAGCTATGTCCCTTATAAGAAGGAGGATTCTGGACCAGGAGGTGCAGGAGGAGGGGTCCTTGCTTGCAAACCAACGGGTGGCCCCCGATTACCCTGTGGTCAGACCCTTGGGGCTGAGGAATAGCTATCTCTATTCATGGTTAGACTTTAACCAACGTAAGGCTTTCACTTGCTTTCGTTGTAACGTATATTCATCTGCTATGTTGGAGGGACATTACAGGGGCATTCCTTGGTCAGAAAGGCATTGTGGGTTATGTGACCTACAAGAGGTTGACTCCTGCGAACATATCTTCTTCAAATGTACTGCTCTAACTGGGCCTAGACAGGTTCTGTTGGGCAGATATATACAGGATTGTTCTGACCTTGTGAGTTTGAAGTGGAGGTTGTTAGAAGGGGTGGATTCGACATTTACGAATGAGGTGGCCAGATATTGTCAAAAATTTTTACGGCTGAGAACGATCAAGTTTGTCCAGTGGTCAGAGCAAATGTGATTTATACCTTGTAAGGGGGTATAAGTTATGTGTTTAGATTCCCTTGGGGGTTTGGAATTATAATTGTCAGAGGGGAATGGGTAGGGGATGTCTTGGACGGCCGAGATGGGAATACTGGTTATATAAGATTTTTGATGTGTATATTTGTGAAATTATGTGATATATACTGTATGTTGGATTGTTATAACCTTTGGTTAACAATAAAATCTTTTGACTTTGACAATGTAAGACCTTTTTTTTATTCAGCAGAACATTTGTCAGGCAGAGATAGGTTTGAGGGGTTGAGATGCTAGGATTTTAAGTAGTTTTATGTCTTTTTAGGATTTGATGTGTTGTAAACCCATCTAGATCCCTCAAAATAGGGCAGGATAATAAATTTAAATTAAATAAAACAAGCAGGAGTGTCATTTCAGAAAAAATGGTGGGGAAGGGGAGGCAGAAGGAAGCAAAGTACCTTACCCAATAGTCTCCCATACCCACCCATGGGCTAGATTCCTGGAAGTGCCAGATTGCCTGCTCCTTGTGCATTGGAGCAATGAGGTCATGATGGCCCCACCAAAAAAAGGCCATATGATTGCCATAGAGGATCTCATGCTCTGAAGCCTCATGCCTGTTAAAGAGATCAGCACATCCCTGAAGCTCCACCAACCCCATTCCTGCTGCTGCTGGAACAGACCTTCATGAGCCAGACTCTAGGTGCCTTTCACTGAGCTCCTTCCTGGGCTGATTTTGGTGTGTGCAGAGGGCCCTGCTGCTATATAGCCTGGGTTGAAGCTGCCCTGGCTGATGGGAATGAGGTGGGGGATGGTCACAGGGTCTCTTGACATACGATGTTTCTCCTTAAATGCTCTTATCCTTCAGGATCACCCTTCTCCCCTTATAACTAAGCTAATTACATACACCTGCAACTCTATGAATGCATCGCTGCTGATCCCTATGTTCCTCTCCCCTTTGCCTCACTTCCCATGTTCATCCAAGATTGTTGTAAGCATGCCCCTTGGGGCAGGGACCTGTCTCTAATCTGGACTGTTCAGTGCCAGGCTTATTGCTGGCACAGTATCGATTCAATAGCAACAATCCTGTAGGAAGGAACACAATCATCATTATGAGACTATTACAAGAGCACTGATACTGCAACATAGCGTGCAGATTCAGATCTGTCAACAGTCTAAAACGTATTGGTTTAGCAAGTAATTAGTGGTGTGTTTTTAAAACGGCTTTTTGAAAAAGCAAAATCCATACATATATGCATAATTCACAGCCATGCTGAGATGGTTTCGAAAGAGCTCCAGCACCATGCACTGTTGATGTGTTTGCACACATTCACATATACAGCTCAGTCTTACAACTCTGTTGTGACATAAATATTTTCTACCTTAGACTTCATCTGGCAAGGAGAAGCTTCCAAAGCTTTTCTCTACAGACTTATTTAGTCATCAGAAACTCTCAATAAAAATACAGATGTTCAGTCTACTAGAGCATTTCATCTGGGAAAAATCAGATGAAAAATTCAGTGCAAACTAAGGGGTGTGTGTGTGTGTGTGTGAGAAACAGCTCTGTTCCACTGATCATCCCCCCCATCCAAGTCTCCCAACCCCAATACCAATTTTAAGAATAGTCTTAAAGGCAAACTTTAAAAAATGAAATCATGGAATCAAAGAGGCACATGAAAAGGTGGCAAATGTAGGTCTAAGATCTGAGACACAAGGGATGGGATTGCGTGGTGATCTCATCTGCAGCAAGTTGTGGAGGGTTTCTGGCTGCCTCACTGTAAACCTTTTTTAAGCAAGCTGGTCTGGATGCCCCTGTATAACCATGAGGTCCAGTCCGTGAACTCCGGTCCTCCTCTGTCCCCTCTCTCGCCCTCCCACGCCTTTCCTGCTCCCCTAACCACCTTCCTCACTTCTCCCTAGCTGCCCCACACACCTGGAACTCCCTCCCTGCCCACATCCGCCGTGCCCCCTCCCTTCGTACCTTCAAATCCCTCCTCAAGACCCACCTCTTCCGCTCTGCCCTCCCCAACTCCTCACTTTCCTCTCCTAACTCCTGCTAATACCTACCATCCAGTACAATCTGTTACCTGAGTTCTGTCAATGTACTCATATCCTCCACATGGACAAGTCAGCTATCATTCTCGATGTAACCAAGTCAAGCACGTGCACCTGGGATGTCGCATCTTCGTGAATGTTACACTCCTTGTCTCTCCCTCTGTTTCCCTTCCTTCGTCCCCCCGCCCCCCGCCCCCAGTCTCTCAGATTGTAAGTACTAGGGCAGGGATCGTTGTATATTCCATTACTTTGTAAAGCGCCAGGTACATTGCTGGTGCTATATAAATTCTTACTAATAATTAATAATAATAATAATAATAATAAATAATGAGGTCTTGTCCAACACTGTTTTCAAACATTAAACAATGGGCTTTTATGCTCCAAGAACTTACTCAGGTCGTCGTAAGAGCCAGCATAACAGAGAAATAGTGCAATCATACATTACAAAAATTCCAGAATTATAATACCCAGTATTATCTCCAGTTATTATAGTAGCCCATTTTGTATTGTAATGTGTGGAAGCAGCCGTAGAAGGCTGTTAAGATTATTGTGAGAGAGCTGACTGGACTGCTTAAAACATATCTCCATATGGATGAGGCAGATGTTTGTAAACCCCTCAATGCAGCCAATTGCCAAAAACTGGCCACCCAGAGAAGTCCTGAGCTTCAAGGGTCAAAATCTTGGAGATGGGTGGAGCTCATCTGAAGATGATGAGATGTGCTACATAGCATTTCTTCTATTTTATCTACACTTAAACCAGAGCTGGACCCCTGATAGTGAGTTTTCCTATTCAAACCTCTACCACGTGAGCTACAGAAGCAACCACTGGCTGTTCTTTATAATTGACCCACTAGAGGAAGACTTTGTATATTGTTCAGTAGTTAAATAGCTGTATGTTAGGGAGTTTGCAGTAGCATTTGTGATATGAATGGGTAGCATACCTCTCCGGTGTCTCGGATTTTCCAGGACATCCCTGCTTTAAAATCCCTGATTTGTCCCATTGATGACTTGCGAATTACTGTCTTTCGCACCACCCTTCGTAGAGACACTGCAACAGTTTTCCACAAAGAGGTGTTAACTCAGGGGTGCCCTGGAAAATCCAGGACACTTGAGAGATCTGCTGGGTAATCTGTGGGGAGAGGGGGGGGGGGACAATTCTAAGAATCCTATTCTCACTATGTCCTTGTATGGTCTCTTTATTTAGAAAATGAAGGATCACATCCTTCCTGGTGCCTTACCTTATGGTTCAGAGTGTTGGTTGAAATGAAAAAGGTTGAGCTATATGAGACTGAGTGGAATTAAGATTCAAACTCACAACTTCCTGTGTCACATTTCGAAGGACAGATGTGACAGGATTCCTCTCTCTAGAAGTGCTGCACAGAACTGGAACAATCACTTAAATTAAAGTAGGGGTGTGCAGCACTTACCTCATTCGTTTTTGTTTTCTGGGTTAAAAACACATCCATTTTCCAGGATTTCATAATAACCCACTTGGTTTGCATTTTATTTTTCATTTAATTTTTATAAAAATGTAAAATAATAAAAACATTACTTCACACGTGCAAAATGGCTACTGGGGCCATTCTATGCATGCACAGCCCTTTTTAAAAATGGTGCAGATGCTGCCAGCGCCATTTTGGAAAAGGGCCGTGTATGCACAGAATTGTGTGGTGGCCATTTTGCATATGCGCAGAGATCTGAGCCATTCTGGAAAAGGACCTCGCATGTGCTGCATGTGGTCGGACCTCGCACGTGCAGAATGGCCCCTGTGGTCATTTTGCACATGTGCAGCAATTTATTTATTTATTTATTTTTTACAAATTATAAATCAATTTTTCATGCAATTCGTTTTCATTTTTTTAGTGACTAAAATGAATGGCACCTCATTTGTTTTAGTGACTTACGTTATGAAAATGGGCAAATAAACAAACAATTGTAATTTGCTTTCATCTGTTTTTGTTTAAAAAAATTAATTTTTTAAAAAACCCTGTGCATGAGCAAGATGGTCATAGGGGCTGTTCTGCGCATGGTGCCTGCAACGTTGGCACCATTTTTGAAAAGGGCTGCACATGCACAGAACGGCTCTGGCCACCATTTTGTGCATGCACAGGTGTCTGGTTTTTTTACTTTATTTTTTAAACAAAAATGGATGAAAGCAAATGATAATCCTTTGCTTATTCATTCTTTTTTGTAACATTAGTTACTAAAATGAATGGGGCTCCATTCATTTTAGTAACTAAAGAAACAAAAATGAATTGCACACCCCTATTAAAGAGGGATCTATCCCTTGCACCACAAACTCAGAGGTGGACGTCTCCCCTCCCTATCCCCCTCTTAAACCCATGCTTTCTGCTCCATGTCTAGGCACAGGATATAACATATAACATACTAAAATGCAATATTTGCTGTCTGTGAAACATAATCATCATCTTTGCACCAAATACCATTCCCCTTTACCTTGTAGGATCAATATCAGTATTACTGTTGAATTTTTCTGATCGCAAAACGAACCTAGTAAGATCATGACAGTTCTTTCCATGGCAACCAATCTTCGTGTTGCAGATGCAAGCTATGCAAGATCAATGCTAAGGTAAGCAAGACGCTGAACATGCAAAGGGGTAAAAAAAAAAATACAGCACAATCAATAGCTGTCTACATAATTTGAAATACAAGGGGAGTCTACAGGGCAATACAGAAAAAATACTTTTGTCATGGGAAAAAACTTGAAATGTTTTCTTTTTTTGCGTTAGATAACGATAGGCCAAAACAGAGTGTGAAAACTGAAATCACCACATGGCTTCCAAAATCGCACGGCATTACTCCATTACATTGTTTCCTGCATTATCTAATCAAAGCTGTCTTTCTCCGTTTAAAAACAAAAATGTGCCATTAGTTAAAAAAACCTATTTCAGTAACTGCTTCCTAACAATAGAAGAAGTCATGTGTACACCTCAGGATGACAAGGCAGATCTGAGCAGGTAAGTAAATACCACACAAAATCATTATCCAAAAGAATGTTTTCCTAGCAAGAGGGTAAATGTTTGTATCAGGCCACACCCTGTTTCTCCCTCTTACAAAATTCAAGATTGCCTTGCAGAGCTGCATAGTGCATATCCAACCTCTGTAGTTCAGAATCCAGGTTTAGTGATTCCTGTCACAAACCTATTCTAATATGCAAGATGCCACAGGGCCAGAAGGACCTGTGTGGAGGTTTTATATGCATATGCCAAAGACCCTTTCTGAATAGATAATTCTGCAAGTTCCCAAATAAAGCTATTGTAAGGAAGGGGAGAATAAAATTATCATTAATGTGAGTAGAGATTCAAAAGACAGAGTGTTTAAATTAATTCCTGATGAAGGAAGCACGCTGCCAGAGGACTAAATAAATATGTTCATCCTAAACAAGGTATCTTAAACACATAGTGCATTCACCTGAAATATTGTAACAGTTTGGTGCCTTCATTGAGAATTAATTAAAGTAGCCTGTAGGTGGATTATCAAAAGCTTAGATCAGATACCCAGTTCCCATTGACTTTAAATGTGTGATCTGCACAGGGATGCAGGGAGATTGTGCACAGTGTTGAACATTCATCAGTAACAGGCTGTGAAGACCCACAGGGTATTTATCAGAAATCCCATGCAATATGGTGTTTTCTTAAAGCCCCAGCTACTTTGACTTTAAATACAATGTAGGTGCAGCTCTCTCCTTGGGCTTGTTCTCATAAGTGCATTTTCTAACTCATCTTGTCTCCTTCTGGAAATTGATAAATCAATCAAGGCCATTGGCTAAATTGTTGATAGAGGCATGTATCCCAGTATACAAATAGGAGGACCATTTGCGTAGACTTTTTTCTGCACCGTCGTCTTTGGCCCTGGAGTTAGATTTACAACCCATTGATAACTTTCCAGGCTGGCCAACTATGACAGCTGAGGAAACTGAAACATTAATTTTACAGCTAAAATTAAATAAAGTCCCGGGAGTAGATTTTATTCCTGTGGAACTATTAAGGGCCAAGGGCTGCTATCCCAAGCGGGATCCGCGTGGGATCCATGTGAGATCCGCACAGGTCCCACAGGGGGTTCTGTGAGGCACAATGCAATCCTTATGGAGATGCGTGCAGTTTGCACACACGTGCACGCATACAAGGATGCACACAGCGTGCACGGGGCATGGGATCGCCCCCAAGGTCTCTTGATGGAGTGGAGTTTTAGCCGTTCTTTTCACAACCATCATCATCAATGATACAGGGATTGTCCCCAAAGATTGGCTCAAGAGTATTGTGATACCAATCTAGAAAAAAGGAAATGCTAACAATCCAACAAATTACAGACCCACCAGTCTACTGAGTGTTATAGTGAAACTCTATATGAAATACCTTCCCCAGAGACTGCAAACCTGGGTGGAGTCTGAGGAGCAAGAGCAACCAGGCTTCCGTTAAGAAATGTCAAACCTAGATCATGTGTTTATTTTGAATCAGTTGATCACCAAGTATGTTCGCTCGACAACTAGATCATCTCTTTTCATCTGCTTTGTCGATTTGAAAACTGCTTTCGACTTGATTAATAGAGAGTGCCTTTGGAACAAACTGTCCCAGACCAATATTGATCTTAGATTACATTTTTGATTGTGGCCCTTCATTGCGGGACTTCTCTCCAAATCCGTGTAGGCCAGCAGGGTTTGTTGTCTTCTCCTGTGTTAACAACCAGAAGGATTCAGCAGGGTTACATGTTAGCCCCCATCATTTTGAATATCTACATTAATGGAGTTATAGAGGCTTTGAGCAAATTTTATCCTGTGTTAGTAGGTAGTTCACTAGTGTCAATTTTACTTTACACTGATGACACAATACTAGTTTTGCAAACCCAAATTGGTCTGAGACAACTGATGAGAGATTTTTGTGTATTCTGTAACTTCCAAACTCCTTTTTCCGCTCCGCTATTTCATTCTGCCATTTCGGAATTGCCTGCGAGTTTCCGCAGCTTTTCTGCCAGCATTCCACTAATTCTGCCGGCATTTCGCTAATTCAGATCAGAACAATCTCGAAAACTGTCAGAACAAACATTGTTCTGCTACTTCGCAGTGCTGGTGGAAATTGTGGAAGATCAAAACTGTGAGAACAAACATTGTTCCGCTATTTTTGCAGCCAGTGAAAGTAGTGGAATGAAAGTAGTGGAATGAACGTCTCTATCGCACCGTGCCGCTCACTGCGGAAGAGAGCTTTTTTTGTCAGAAAAAGCTACTGCAGAGGCTTGCTGTTTCAGCCTTATTGAAGACTAAAATTCTGGTTCTGGGGAGATCACATTTACAACACAGATGGCTTATGAATTCTCAGCCAGTAGAGCAAGTTACCTGCTATAAATATCTTGAGGTTATCTTTTCTCAGACCACTTCATAGTGTGTTCACTACAAAACTGTGTGTACCCAAGCGAACAACACTTGTAAGGGGATTATCAGTTTTTATTTTTCTAGATGGGGCATAATGGTGTTACCAGCCTTAAAACTTTTTAGGACCAAGGTTCCCCCTCCATTTTCTTTATGGAGTCCCAATATGGGGACTGATGTTATTGACCAAGCTTGAGACTTTTGAGAATAGATTTCTTAGAGATATTTTACATACACCTAGGAGTACATCTACTGCTCTTTTGATGGTGTCAGATCCGGGGCTTGAACCCCTGCCCTTTGGGATGTGGGAGCGGCGCTTTAGGGACCTGCACTACCTTGTGGACCAGATAATGCCCCACATTCCCCATTCTTGTGTTTTCCTCTGTCTCCTCACCCCCTGTAGGTCCACACCCTTCCCCAGCTCTGGCTTGTTACCCCAGTCTGGCCTCCCAGCTTCCTGATTGGCCACAGATGGTATTTGAGCCCTGGTGTGGCCTCAGGAAGCTGGTGGATCAACGTCTCTTACCTGCCTTGAGGCTCCCTGTGTGTACCGTAGCAGTCGTTCTTGTTTACGGCTTCAGTAGTAAGTGCCTCCCCTTAAGTCTGTGTTCTGTGTGTCTCAGCCCCATTCCCCACTTCCCTGTTCCCTCCTACATCCCGTGTGTGCTGTGTTCTGCATGTCTCAGCCCAGTCCCTCACTTCCCTGTGTGCTGTACCCTTCCAGGGTGCTGTATATCCCTCGCTGGTTATCCTCTCTAGCTCCCTGTCGCTGATTCTCCCGCCAGCTCCCCTGGACTTATGGCTCCCTGTTGTCCTCTCCTTAGTCTTGGGAATCCTTGTTCCCGCTCCCGTGGTAGTCCCTTCCCTTCTTGGTGTGTCTTGGTGCGGGGTCTTAATTCTTCTCCCTGACTTCAGTGATGAACTAGACTCTCTCTGAAGCTGGGCCTCATGGCCTTAACATGAGAGTAGTCTCTTGGGACTCCAAGCTATACTGAGAGGTCCTTTCTTCTGTGAGCTTCCCCTCCCTACCAGGTTCCTTCCTTTTCCCTTCCTTCAGAGGGTGAGGGCTCTCCCATCCTTGTCCCCCTGACCCCCCGTGACAGGTGGCTGAAACAAGTATCCATCCAATTGCATCTTTAGCCAAGATGACTGTGGCAGAGTGGGATCACAGGGACTGGAAAGGAATCAAAATGGCCACTAAGCCCTAAGATGGCCACTGGCAGGAAGCCAGTATGTTTGAGGCGTGGTTCAAGGTACAAAAGGAAGTGCTGAGGACATGACACATGAAGAGTTTACAAAGGCGATAAATAAGGCACAGAGAATGGTAGCAGGAGGGTTCTAGAGGAATAAAAGTAATGAAAAAAGCCTAGAATGAATCCAGAGGACTCTAGAGATGAGAGATGGGAAGACTGGGTGGGCCTGTCTCTCAATTCTCCTGAGAGGAAAATGTGCCTAACTAGAGGCTAAGGGATTATTTTCTAAATGGGACTTGGTTTGGGAACCGTGGGATTGACCAAACCTGGGCTGAGAGCCCTGTAAAAAAGCAAAGCTGTGTGACATAGTAGAATGAGTTTTCCTAAGATAAGCTGAGTAAAGGATTACTAAAGTAATACAGAGAACTAAAGGCTCTAGAGAGTAAGGCGATGAGGGACCCTTGGGCACAGCCTGAAAATAAAAAGAAATAAACATTACTTGAAGCAGAGAGTTCTAAATAAACATGATCCGAAGCAGAGACATACAGGTAGGTTAGTTTATTCCCCTAAAGACTGTGTGATATTTGGGCTGGATCCAGTAAAAACTTATGCCTGGCAAGAGACACCCTGCCACAATGACTGTCTTAAAACACTGGCTGTGACTCAACTTTTGAGAGCATGAGTGCTTTTCCCATTCTGCGCTTTCTCTACTAGCAGTGGGTCCCTGGGAGGAAGGTATAGGCCATATGTTATCGGCCCTTAGGTTTTTCTAGAGATTATCTCCTTTCAGTGACATACGCAAAGGCTTTGAGTCTAGTTAAATGTTGCATTAAAGACCAGGACAAACAGATGCTTATGGAGGCAATAAATTCTCAAAAGGTGACTGAGACTTTTAGGTCTCTCTCTGTTCAACTTTGGGGAGCTTATCTATCTACCCTGTCTATTATCTGGACCCACAGGCCTGATGCCTTCAGCAGTTATACAGGGCAGGCTAGCAAGGGTACCTTGAGACACTGTCAACATTGTCAGCCAAAGGCAGTTGAGTCATTAGCTCATGTCATTTTTGACTGCAAACTATGTCAGGTTACCCACTATATTTTTGGAACCGATTATTATTATTAATCTGAGGACATGTAGCCAATGAGAGGCACTCATGACCCTTTTGTGTGAGGCAAACTCCACCATAACTGCTAATGTCACAACATTTTGTGCAGCAGCGATTAAATTAAGAAAGGCAGCTTCTGGGAATGTTTAATTGTCATTCTGAGTTTTTATTTCTGTAATTTTGATTCTGGTTTTTTTGTGTGTTTTTCTTGCTTATATTGCTTTTATTTGTTTACTTTTGTATTTATGCTATGTGTTGACCGTGCGCTATCACAATAAAATTTCATTTTAACCCACACCATCACCTTTGGTGTTCCCACGAGCACAGAGGTGAGTATAAAGGGAAGGAAGTACTTAACTATAAAATAAATGGGAGAGAGGCACCTATTGTGGGAGCACGTTTGTGTGTTCTGTGCCGGGGAATTACCTCTCTCTGTGCAGTCTTTGCCATCCCAGCAAACTCCAGCACTTCCCTCTTTTTCATTCCCTTTAGTGTCTCTGCCTCCTCATTTACTGCTTGTTATTCCAACTCCCCCTGCTGGCAGTTCCCTGCAATTTCCATGAAGGAGAGAGGACTCAGAGGAGAGGTTCTTCTGTTTGAGAGAACGCACGCACTCACACAGTTTCAAACGTGATGGTACCACAGATTTCCACGCTTTGTCCCCACGTGGACATCTGTGAGGCCGTCATGTCTAAAACCAGCTGCCGAATGTTACCCAGGACTGACACCAGGGTTTGCATGGACTATGGTAGTGCTTAGCCCTGGCAATTCCTCAGACCATCCCTGATGCACATCCTCACGTCACCCCACCCGCACCCTCTACCCGCCCCCTTCCCGGCCTGCCATCATGTTTGTTCGGCAACCAGGCCAAATTCTGTCCAGAGTGAAGACTCTCACTCTGGCAGAATTGAAGTGTGGCGGCGCTCAGCACCATTACATATAAATACACAGAGACAGTGTTTCTCCAGAGTAGCCCCTCCAGATTAACACTCTTGTTTGAAGAGTTGTAACCAAGTAGCTTACGGGATGAACTTCTTACTGTCAGGAGCTGGGAGTGAACAACGGGGAATGGATTGCCCACTGTGACTGCTGTTTTTTTCCCATGCAATAGAGATTGGCCACTGTCAGAGGACAGGATGCTGGGCTTGATGGACCATTGGTCTGACTCAGTATGGAACTTCTTATGTTCTTAAGTGTTTATGACAACAAATCCCTAAATATGTTTGAAACTATCCCTTGGCTGTTGAAGGAGGCTGTTGAAAAGCACCATCTTGGAAGCCCAGATTACATGCATCCCACAAGTTAAAAAAGGTAGCAGGAGAACTAAATGTCTACCACTCCCGACTATGCCAAAACGAGGAAGCTAGTTAGAAAGAAACTAAAAGGCACAGTTGAAAGAACTACATGTTTGCAAGAGGCATGGAGGCTGGTGAAAAGTGCCATCTTGGAAGCCCAGATTACATGCAGGAGGACTAAATGTCTACCACTGTGGCTAAATGGAGACACAAAGGAGGCTATTAGAGCCAAAAAGGCATCCTTTAAAAAATGGAAAGCTAATGAGGAAAATACAAAGGAGCATAAACACTGGCAATGTAACTGTAAGGTGCTAATAAGGCAGGCCAAGAAAGAATTTGAAAGAAGACTTGGTAAAGACGCAAAAACAAATAATAAAACCTTTTTCGAGTATATCAGAGGCAACAAGCCTGCTAGGGAGTCGGTTAGGCCCTTAGCTAACCAGGGAGTAAAAGGAGCACTCAGAGAGGACAAGGACATTGCAGAGAAGCTAAACGAGTTCTTTGCTTCGGTCTTCACTGCAGAGGATGTTGGGGCAATACCCACGCTGGAACCCTACTTTGTAGGTGATGAATTGGATAAACTGTCAAAAATCAGCATGACCCTGGAGGAGGTTCTAGAGCAAATTGACAAGCTTAATACGAACAAATCACCAGGGCCAGATGGTATTCACCCCAGAGTTCTGAAGGAACTCAAATGTGAAATTGCAAACCTACTAGTAGTAATTTGTAACCTAACGTTGGCATCTGGCACTGTACCTGAGGACTGGAGGGTGGCAAATGTAACCCCAATATTTAAAAAGGGTTCCAGAGGTGATCCTGGAAACTACAGACCGGTAAGCTTGACGTCTGTGCCGGGCAAAATGGTGGAAACTATCATTAAGAACAGAATCACTGGGCATATTGATAAACATGGCTTAATGGCAAAGAGTCAGCATGGATTTAGCAAAGGGAAGTCATGCCTCACTAATCTCTTGGAATTCTTTGAGGGCGTAAACAAGCATGTGGACAGGGGAGACCCAGCAGATATAGTGTACCTGGATTTCCAGAAAGCTTTTGATAAGGTCCCACATAAACGACTCTTGAGAAAATTAAAAAGCCATGGGATAGGAGGTAGTGTTTTGCTATGGATTGGTAACTGGTTAAAGGATAGGAAGCAAAGAGTGGGACTAAATGGCCAGTTTTCACAATGGAGGGATGTAAAAAGTGGTGTGCCCCAAGGATCTGTACTGGGACCAGTTCTTTTCAATGTATTCATTAATGATCTGGAAAAGGGTGTTAAGAGTGAGGTGATCAAATTTGCAGATGACACCAAGTTATTCAGAGTAGTCAGAACACGAGCAGACTGTGAGGAGCTGCAGCAAGATCTTACAAGACTGGGTGCCTGGGCATCTAAATGGCAGATGAGATTTAATGTGGACAAGTGCAAAGTGATGCACATTGGGAAAAATAATCCAAATTATGAGTACACAATGCTGGGTACTAAGCTAGGAGTTACCACTCAGGAAAAGGATCTGGGAGTGATTGTGGATAATACACTGAAATCCTCAGCCCAGTGTGCCGCAGCGGTCAAAAAAGCAAATAGAATGTTAGGAATTATTCGCAAGGGAATAGAGAATAAAACTGAGGATGTCATAATGCCTCTATACAAATCAATGGTGCGACCGCACCTTGAATATTGTGTGCAGTTCTGGTCGCCCCATCTCAAAAAAGACATAGCGGAACTAGAAAAGGTACAGAGAAGGGCAACAAAAATGATCCAGGGTATGGAACAGCACCCGTATGAGGAGAGGCTTGATAGGTTGGGGCTCTTCAGCTTGGAAAAGAGACGGCTGAGAGGAGATATGATAGAGGTCTATAAAATCATGAGTGGTGTGGAACTTGTAAACAGGGAACGGTTATTTACCCTCTCAACTAGTACTAAAACTAGGGGACACTCCATGAAACTCACAGGTGGCAGAGTAAAAACAGACAAAAGAAAGTATTTTTTCACTCAGCGTACAATTAGGTTGTGTAATTTACTGCCAGGGGAGGTGGTCAAGGCCAGCAGTATAGCTGAGTTTAAAAGAGGTTTGGACAAGTTTCTGGAAGATAGTTCCATTAGCAGCTATTAGCCAGATAGGATTGGGGAACAAAACCCTTTACTGTCGGGAGCCTGGGGATGACCCACAGGGAATGGATAGCATGGTAACCTGTTGGGTGCTTCTTCCAGGCCCCCGTGACTGGCCACTGTTGGAGGCAGGATGCTGGGCTCGATGGACCATTGGTCTGACCCAGTATGATACTTCTTATGTTTTCATGGCTCTAATTGCTGAGCATGATAATGGCAGCAATTTTATTCACTCTTTCTAGACATTCATGACCATAGGTGCTCACAGTGATTACTATACTTTGTGCCAGGAGCAGGGAACCTCAGGCCAGTGGGCCAAATGCAGCCCACAGCTGGTTTAATTTGGCCCCTTTCCAGTTCCTAGATCTGGCCCCGGATCCAGTTACTACTCCCAAAGCAATGAACAATTAAGCTCAGGGTAGTCCGCTGGGGCAGGGACCTGTATATAATTAAGGGCTGTAAAGTGCCAGGTACATTGGTGGTGCGAAGGAAAGAAAGAAAAGAGGGCACACCCACAAGGATAGAGGAGAGATCGATGGCACAAGTTCATGATCTGGACCCTGTTCTGAGTGCACCCCTTAAGCAACCCCACCTCCAACTTCCATGCCACCCTCTGTGCTAGTACAAATTTTCCAAGTGGCCCCTGGGAAGAAAAAGTCTCCCCTCTCCTCCTGGTGTGTGCCATCGCCTCCTGGGGCCCCACAGCATCAGTTGTGATAAAGGTCTGGAAAATACGTAGCAGTTAAAACTGGATCAGTAACTGGCAACAAGAACACACACATTAGATTTAGTTCTCTTTTTTTTTTTCTGTCCACAAACATTTTACAATCTTGAGACATACTAATGTTCGTAGAAATGTTCTGTGTTCATAAAAATGACTAGGCAAATGTTAAGTATGTATTGATGCAAACCTGCCTTCACCTGTGGATAAGTTGGGAATTAAAGTCCATTGCCTTACTGGGGCTGGATAGAAGAGTGAATTTAAACTCATGACTCAAGATACAGATCTAAAATGGGCATACCTCTTAGACAAATTTAATAGCATATAGTGTTGTTAAGTGTATTAATGCTTGGCAACTTGGTGGGAGCAAGTGGGTGTTTATCATCAATTTTGCTATTTGCATTGGGGCAGAAGCAGGTAGGGAGGGATGAATTCTCTTGGATAAGAGGTAGAGGAGTGAGAGGGGTGAGGGTGTCTGTAGTTAATTGTGCTTTATTGCTTAGTTTATATTGTACTGTGGGTAGAGAGGGTTTTGAGGGGCTGTTTGTATTGTGGAGTTGGTAGGATTTATTTTCATTGTTTCGAGCTGTTGTCTTAAGTCACCCTGAGTCTACTGGAAAGGGTGTTGTATAAATTCAAAATAATAAACTACAAGCAATGTTTTTGATCTTCTCAGGTTGGGGACATTATGAAGGTATGTTCACTGACTAAATCAAAGTAGCTCTTAGATTGGGTTTTCCATTGCAAAAGCTAACAATCATGAATTCAAAATCTCCTCTCCATGAGTCTTCTATATTACTCAAAACAAACTGTTTTTATTACCCTTTTCTGCCAACAAGTTTGTTTGCTAGAATATCCCCAGTAGACAAATCCAGAAGTGGCTTTAAACACAGTAAAGAGAATTCATGTAGAAATTAAAATGAGTATTTGTGAATACTTTTTCCAGTGTTTGCCTGGCTTTAGCAGTACTGCATATAAAAATGGTTGAGCAGTTTTCACATTGTACAGTAGAGGGCAGTGGTACATATAGACTAGCCACCAATACATCCCAAAGTAGCAAAACAAAAAAACAAACACAGAGGATGGTGCACTTATTTACAGGCAACATGAAGGATGGCCAGCTGCTGTCACAATTTAATTGTGAGTCTTGTGGCTTTAGGAGTTTTTTTTAAATCCGAGATTGGGACACATGATAAAACTGAGAATTTCAACTTTTTCTTTTTGTTGTTGTTGTTTTTAAAAGCTAAGTTTCTAGACCTCATGGCTGCAGAGGAAAGCTTGAAAACATGACTGTAGTGTGTGCCTAAAGTCTCAGAAATCAGAGGCAAATAATCTCATGAGTTTTAGAGGCCTGACTCACGACTTCTAAACATTTTGGGTTGGCAGCGCCGTACTAAGGCTGTGCATTTAGATTCTGAGGTCAATGGAATACAGCTAGAAAAGGCTGTATTTGGTTCCCTGAACTGGAATCAGAAACCACAGCACCCCCTTCAGTGCTTGAGTGTGGGAACTGGATTCATGGGCCGGATCCAGTAATTGGAAAGGGGCCAAATAAAAAACAGTCACGTTTACCATTCGTGTTGTGTATGGGGCTGAGAAGCACTTTCTGGACTCTGAGAGGAGGAGGAGAGAATATAATTCAAAGACACTCTAAAAAGGAGCATGTACTTCTCGACTGTCTTTATATATCAAATTTCCTTTGCTCTCATTTTCCTTTTCTTGCCAATTAATTTTGCTTAATTTAAGTTGCACTCTCTTCACCCTGTAGTGACAGGTGCCTATAATCCATGACATTCCACTAGCAGTCAGTACATGATTGCCTTGCATATGGTAAGGCAGACACTATCTTTCCACATCGATCATCTGCTCTCTCAGTCTCAAACCATTTGAGCAGACAGGCCTGACACCGAAACAAAACATTGGATGAAATCTGAAACCCTTGGGTAGGATCAAACAACATGGAAGGAGCCCAGCTTTTGGCCTACGCTGAATTTCTGATTGACCTGTTGTGCAGCCAACTTTCACAATTTTACCACCAGTTTCTTGATGTTCTAGACCCTGGAATCATGTGATTAGGTGAGGCTCCTAGGGATGGGCAAACAGAACGCCGTTCGGATTTTTGTACGTTCGGTCGTTTGGTTCGAAACCCGAGTTCGGGTTCGGTTGTTCGGTTTGGTGGAGTTTGGTTCGGCCGAACTCGGCCAAACATTAAAAAAAGTGCTATCGGTACCGAAACGTTTTCGGCATCGGTATTTTTGGACCTGAAACCACCCCTGGTGTCCACCCCTGGTGCCAGAAAGTCTAGTCCTCAGCTGCCGCCCCCTTCCGGTCATGTTTTTCCTGCCCAAAGTCATGTTTTTCCCACCCCCGAACTCATCCGAACTGTTTGGAAGTTCGAGCGTTCGGTTTGAAAGTTCGGTTTGGTTGTCCGAACAGGCCGAGTTCAGTCCGAACTCCAAACTTCTGAACCACATTCGCCCATCCCTAGAGGCTCCCAGCTTTCAAAAAACCCATCTGTTTTCAGACCCATTATGGTTGCAGAAAGAAAAGCATGCCACAGAACGCCGTAGGGTAAAAACAGACATGACGCTAACTCCACTTTAACACCATTTTAACATTTCTTATGCATGTTGCAGGGCTGTATTGGTGCCCTATGCAGCCCTGCAACAATAATAAGAAATGTTGAAGCGGTGTTAAAGTGGAGTTAGCATCATGTCTGTTTTCACCCTTAGTGTCACATCTACAGAAAACCCAAGAACTAGGCAACCCAAGAACATGGGTTGTCAGGGGCAACATGGAATCCTGCTTGAGGAGGAGGGTGTCAGATAGCGAGTTTTTACTCTGTTCCTTCCTGCCCAATGGCAGCTCGGGGTGGTGAACAATCAATAGTAAAACATAGGTACAAAAATATAGAACATATCAAATATCAAAATATAAAAGCTGCATTTCTGAGGCCTGCATCAAATACCCCCCCAACCAACCCCCAACCCACTACCCATTCCCCTCGCCTAACACCCAGCAAAACAGCCAGGTTTTACATCGTTTACGGAAGGAGGGCAGATCCAGAGAGAGGTGTATCTCTGCTGGGAGAGAGTTTTCACAGCCTTGGTACAGCAACCAAGAACACCCTCTTCAATGTCGCCACCCGGGAAATCTCCAAGAGGGTGCTCCTGGCCAACCGCAGGGGCCGATCCAGTACACAAGGGATGAGGCAATCCCACAGGTAAGTGGGGCCCAGATTGTATAGGGCTTTAAAGGTAATAACCAACACCTTGAATCGGGCCCAAAAGACTATAGGCAACCAGTGTAGAAAGCACTGGTGGTTTGTGCTCCCAGGGGCCCATCCACACCAGGAGGCAGACCGCCGCATTCTGCATCAGCTACAGTCTCCAGATTATCACTGGGGGTAGCCCCATGTAGAGTGTGTTGCAGTAGTCTAAACTTGAGGTGATTAATGCATAGATGATGGTGGCAAGATTGGAGCCTGAGATATTAGGGATGGGCGAACAGATCGTGGTTCGGGTTCGGCCGTTCGGTTCAGCTGCGTTCGGTTCGTTCGTTCGGTTCAGATTTGTTCGGTTCGTTCGGTCGGTTCGTTCGCCGAGTTCGGGTTCGGATGTTCAGTTCGTTCATCCGAACAGGCTGTTCGGTTAGGCCGTTCGGCTGTTCGGCTGTTCGGTTCGTCCATTCGTCCATTCGGGAAGTGTTGTTATGGCATTTTTGTTGTTGTTGTTGTTTTTTTGGTTTTTTATTGGGTTTTCTTTTGTTCTTTATTTGGTTTTTTGGTTTTTATATGGGGTTTTCTTATTTTTTTTAATCTAATATTATATATATCTGTCTACACTAAATCTAACCGCTATTAACTATTCTAAATGCTATGAAGTAAATGGATTATCTAATAAGTACACAGACCTACTCCTACAAACACTAAAACTAAATCACTAA
>QEPC01008118.1:635815-664431 GCA_003113815.1 Sphenodon punctatus | reverse complement strand
TAGCTGGTAAGTGCGTCCACATCCAATGATGGTTTCTTCAGTAGGGGGCGCACCACAGCCTCCTTGAGGCTGGGCGACAACTTCCCCTGCTCCAGGGACGCATTAATCACTCTCGCCAGCACCATCCCCAATGTCTCCCTGGAGGCTTTCACCAACCAGGATGGGCAAGGATGAAGTTCACAACTGGTGGCTCTCACAGATCCCAGGACATCCACCACATCAGCTGGCGTTACTTCCTGAAACTCCCCCCACAAAGTTGGACCAGAATGTACCTCCATCACGTCACGCTCTCCACCTACTGCCCCCAACCCAGCGTCAAAGTCCCTCTGAATCTGAGCGATCTTGTCCGTGAAGTAGGTGACAAATTCCTCACAGCAGGCCTGGGACAAGTCCCCATCCAGGTGGAGGGAGGCCGTACTGACAAGCCCCCGCACCACCCGAAGCAGCTCCGCTGGTCGTGACTTCGTGGACGCTATGAGGGCAGCAAAGAACTCCTTCTTTGCTGTCCTCACAGCCTCAAAATAGGACCGCAATTGGGCCCTATGGAGAAGTCAGTCAGAGTCAGAGCGAGTCCAACGTCAGTGTCACTCTAGCCTCCTGTCTGCCTGCTTCATACACTGCAGCCCCTCAGTAAACCAAGAGGCCCTGCGGTGACAAGACAGAGGCAGAGGGCATCTAGGAGCCACCCTCCTCATAGCGGGCCTGGGACACATCGCCGTCCAGGTGGAGGGAGGCCGGACTGACCAGCCCCCGCACCACCCGAAGCAGCTCCGCTGGTCGTGACTTCGTGGACGCTATGAGGGCAGCAAAGAACTCCTTCTTTGCTGTCCTCACAGCCTCAAAATAGGACCGCAATTGGGCCCTATGGAGAAGTCAG
Organism: Sphenodon punctatus; assembly: GCA_003113815.1. NCBI lineage: Eukaryota > Metazoa > Chordata > Lepidosauria > Sphenodontia > Sphenodontidae > Sphenodon > Sphenodon punctatus. Next base: position 663,554 of record QEPC01008118.1, on the reverse strand, counting down.
TCAGAGTCAGAGCGAGTCCAACGTCAGTGTCACTCTAGCCTCCTGTCTGCCTGCTTCATACACTGCAGCCCCTCAGTAAACCAAGAGGCCCTGCGGTGACAAGACAGAGGCAGAGGGCGTCTCGGTGCCACCCTATCACTGGCCTCCCCCAGCAAGCTGTTCCAATGCTGAACTAGCTCATCGACAGAGTGACCGTCCAGGTCCAAGGTTAATTCCCTCAGGACCTCTTGGAACCTCTGAGGTTCCATCAGCCTCCCAGGGCAGACCAACCTAACTGGTCCATTCCCCTTCTAGAGGTGGCCTGCTGAGAGGCTGGCCTGGAGGAGATAATGGTCCGTCCATGACAAGGGCATAGCTCTAACCTCCCTCACTACCGGACCACCCGCCTCAAGGTCAGAGCCAGACCACCCGCCTCAAGGTCAGAGCCGACGATCAGGTCAAGGGTATGCTCCCCCATGTGGGTCGGGCAGGTGACCACTTGGGATAAATCCATGGTTGCAATGGTGGCCATGAATTCTCACTCTGCTCCTACAAGATCGGCATGGACACTGAAGTCCCCCAGGACCAAAGTCCTGGAGGAGCCCAGTGCCACCTCCGAGGCCAACTCTGCTAGAGTGGTAAGGGATGCTGGTGGACAGGAATACAACAGCACCCCTAGCTTGCCCCCAGCCAAATCAAACACCACATGGAGGGCTTCAATACCTGCAATTTCCTGAACTGGATATCTCCTGACAGGCCAGTCTTCTCTAAAAATAATCGCTACGCCACCTCCCCGGCCACCTGTGCGGAGCTGGTGCTGCACAGTATACCCAGCCAGAATGAGATCCGCTAAAGTTGGTCCAGCCATCTCGTCCAACCAGGTCTCCGTAATACACGCGAGGTCGACAGCCCCATCCAAGATTAAATCCCAGACAACTGGGGCCTTGTTAACAATGGACCTTGCATTTAGCAGCAACAGCCCCCCACATGCAGACCCTGGACCTAGCTCCTCCCCCCACCCCAGAGGGGGGGTGGCACACTGCACCTCCCGCAGGCACCTAGGTCCCCTAGGGGCTCAAGCCATCCAACCTCCAGACCATACCATCCACGGCCAAGAACCACCCCTATAGCCATGCCTCCCCCCCGTCCACCCAATCCCGGACCCCTAAACCTGGCTGTTTGCCCAATGGCCCCTCACCCAACCCCCACAACCCACCCCCAGTCCACCTGGCCATCCTGCTGCCACCAGGGGCCGGCACAAGACATACCCCCCGACTTCCCTCTCTCACAGGGAGTCAGTTACCCCTCTACCACCAAGTGCCCGCCCTGCACCTCCCCCTGCTGCCAACCAGGTTTTTGCGCAGCAACACCCCTCCCCACACCCACTCTAACCATCCTTCCTACGGTTCCCCCCCTCACTCCCCAACCCTAAACAGACAATACCCCCACCTGCCTAAAAAAAAAACTGAGCCCCCTAAGTGCCCCTAAGTGTCGCACCATTTGGCCGCAGCCCTTCGGCCGTGGCCTGTGGCTCGCGGCCTGAGGCAGAGCCGCTGGCAGCTTGACCAAATAGCTTGCAGCCACTTCCGGGTGGGGGAGGAGACAAGCCCAACCAGCCTCTATGCTTCCCCCTGCCCCCTGGAGTTCACCACAGATCTTTTCCTCCCTGCAGGTTCCTGGGAGTCCCCCAGCCCAGCAGGAATGGAGGAGTGGAACAGCGGCAGAAGGCAACAGAGGATCCACCCCTCAGCAGCAGATGGAGTCTTGCAGGTAAGTTAGAGTCTCTACAGAGCCACTGGTAGCTGGACTAAATAGCCTGTGGCCACTTCCGGGTGGGGGAGGAGACAAGTCCAACCGGCTTCTATGCTCCCCCCCCCCTCGCCCCCCAGAGTTCACCACAGATCTTTTCCTCCCTGCAGGTCCCTGGGAGTCCCCCAGCCCAACAGGAATGAAGGCGCAGAGCAGCGGAAGCAGGCAACAGAGGATCCCCCCCACCCACCCTCAGCAGCAGATGGTGCCTTGCAGGTAAGTTAGAGTCTCTGCAGAGCCACTGGCAGCTGGACTAAATAGCCTGCGGACACTTCTGGATGGGAGAGGGGACAAGCCCGACTGGCTTCTATGCTCCCCCCCGCCCCCTGCCTTCCAGTGCGACGTTTTTGCCACCCAAACTCACCTGAACGTGATCCGAACTGACCGAACTATTGGGTCATTTTGACATTTGGAATAGAGTTTGGTTCGGTCGGTTCGGGTTCGTGTTCGGGACCGTCCGAACAGGCCAAGTTCGGACCGAACTCCGAACTTCCAAACTGCATTCACCCAACCCTAGCTGGTGGCCTTGGTGGACGATCTCCACTGGGAGATGGATGCAGGACATTTAACATTTCTGGTCCTGCTAGATCTCTCAGCCACTTTTGATACAGTGGACCATGGGCTGGTGTTGAGACGATTGCGAACCCTGGGGGGCCTGGACGGGACTGTTCTTGAATGGTTCCGCTCATTCATCTCAGAGAGAAGCCAGTGGGTTGTCCTGGGGGCTGAATCATCTAGCCCCTGGGCCCTGGAATGTGGCATTCCGCACGGTTCCATTCTGTCTCCATTGTTGTTTAATGTGTATATGCAGCCTTTGGGGGAGATCTTGAGAGGGTTTGGTGTGCGTTGCCACCAATATGCTGATGACACCCAGATTTACCTCTCTTTTTCCACTGACCCGGGTCCTGCCGTCTCAGTACTGTCCCAGTGTTTGGAGGCTGTGGTGGATTGAGTGCGGCAGAGCAGACTGAAACTCAATCCTGATAAGACAGAGGTGATGGTGGTGGGTAGGGTGAAGGAGGTGTCTACTTCCCTCGTAGAGGGGGTCCGCCCTCCCATAGTCCAGCAGGTTTGGAGTCTGGGAGTATTATTGGACTCAGATCTCCGCCTGAATCGGCAGGTGGAGGCAGTGGCTAAAGCTGCCTTCCACCAGCTGTATCTGCTGTGGCGGTTGCATCCATATGTTTCCAGACCCAACCTGGCCACCATCATCCATGCCTTCATCACCTTGAGGCTGGACTACTGCAACACGCTCTACGTGGGGCTCCCTTGACACTGGTTTGGAGGCTGCAGCTAGTGCAGAACGCGGCAGCTTGTCTCCTTACGGGGACAAGCCGACAGGAGCACATCACCCCCATGCTTCTCACGCTGCACTGGCTGCCTATAGTGTACTGAGACAGATTCAAGGTGTTGGTTTTGGCCTATAAGGCCCTATACAGTCTTGGCCCATCATACCTCAGGGACCGCCTCACCCTCCGCGCCCCAGAATAACCCCTTCGGTCCGCCTTCTTGGAGGTCCCCTGTGTTAAATGGGGGATTTATTCCATACCACGATTATGGAACTCCCTCCTGGAGGAAGCCCATCTGGGCCCAAGTTTGTTGGCTTTCTGCCAGGCCTGCAAGACTTGGCTCATCTCCCAGGCCTTCGGAGGAGGGGAGGGTGGGTTGGGATAATGAAATGTGGGGGGTAGTTGTGTCTTTTAGATGGGTTTTTAAATGTTTTTATTTTTGCTGTGTTTTATTGCTGTTTTACTTATTGTTTTTGTTGTACGCCACCCCGAGATGCCATGGGCATGAGGGGGCGGCTAAGAAATATAAATAAATAAATAAATAAATAAATAGCATACATAATGTCACTCCTTCAATCAACATAAAGCTAAACAGGAAACTCAATCCCCTTGTTACCCTACCCTCAACCAGAATGGTGCCACAGATATGTAGTGAAATTCTGTCAGGCTCAATAAGAGTCAGTTCTGCCATTGTTTGACTTCAATGAGGCTGGGATTTTATTCACAGTCTGGCAAATGTTGACAGGCATGCCTTCCCAGAGATCTTTAAAAAACAAAATAAACAAACAAAAAATAGACAATATAAACCCAGCCCCCTTACCCCCAATCCAATTTTCTAACCCTTGAAATAATTGGGAGTGAGGTTTATGCATTTGCCACAGTTAAAAGGAGAAAATCAACCATTTTCCTTCAGCAATTGCAGCTGTTCTCCCAGCAGCCAAGAGATTTCACTAAAGAGCTAGAAAGTAAAATTAACAGTTTCCCAGGAAATGTGCTTAACTATATGTTTTTTAATGTTTTGCTTCTGTCTAATGACTGCAAAGAGCTCTGGATATAAATATAACCAGAAAGGAGCAATCTTTTGGTTCCCTCTGAGTCCTCACCAATAAGAGGAAATTACATGTTACTCTTGAAAGTGGTATTTTAGCACAGTAGGCTGTTCTTGTGTTGTGACAAGATAATGTGTGTGTAAAGCACTCCTATAATTTAGCTGTCACACAGATGCGTCTACTCAACTGCCTCTGTGTCAACTGAGAAGTTGCTTTGATTTGTAAAATACACCAGTCAATTTCCATTGCTTACCACTGATTTGACTCAGTTTGAGCAGAATTGTCTGGTTGCTCTCACCTTCAGACACCCCATGGCTTTTAGTACCTAAAGCTAGCATTTGTATTTCATTAGGCTGTGCTATGGAGGTTAGTACCTAGTGTTATTAATGTGGGTACAGCAATTTACTATCAAAGATGTGGCTTTTAGTCTGATGGTCCCCTTAATCCTACCAACTGGGTTATTGTGATCAGGACCTGCCTGGCCATTAGACACCTGTTCATGGCAGTGGCCTTGTGTGAGTGTCATAGAAAGGTCTGGATCTTTCAATACTCCCCCAAAGGCCCTGCAAGCTCTTCTGGGCCTCCTGCTTTCTGCTGATATTGGCAGGGAAGAGGAGCATCTCACTCCTTTCCAATTCTGCCAACACCAGTGAAAATCACTTGAGTGTCAAACTATACAACTTATTTTCTTATTGTTCTATCTGGAACCTGGGAGGGAAGATAAAAAGGTTCCTCATGAGAGACTCAAGAAAACTGGAAGTTTTTAAATGAGATGCTTGCATGAATGGCCACAAATTAACCACGCATCCAACTGCTCGTTTGAAGGTGGAGCATAGGGAGGCATGCTCCATGCACCAGCCACTCATGGCACACTGCCAACAAAGCTGGAGTGCACTGTGTGGAGCAAGCCAAAACAGTGCGTGTCCACATATCCCCTACCCATATGATCTGAGGCTCCCACCCACACCAGGAGACAGGTCTGCAGCCGGCTGCCTCCCCAGTCCCACCCACAGCCCTGCCGGGAGCTCCCTGGGGACACACGAGCAAAATACAATACTGCATTGGCTCAAAGCACAACAGACCCAACACCATGGAGGACAGCAGCTCAGATGACCCCGAGTCGCCCGGAGCTGTTCTCAGGAGGGACGGGGTAAAAATCTAGAAAATAAATAAGATGGCAGCTTACTGCATGACCTGCACAGTAATATGCTCCTCTGTTGTAGCCCTGGGACTGCCAGCAGCTTCAGTGGATGCACCATCTCCTGGGAAGGAAGGGGTTACTGGCTTCATATTTCCATGGTGTCCGGGGCTGTGTGTCATGGCAGAGGGTGGGCAGTTGGGAAGGGATTCGGATGGGGGGTGCTGCTGGATGGGTGGGAGGGGAAACGGGCGCCTGTATGAATTGTTTGCACAGCTGGCCCATGATGGAGGGAATGTGTGGAGTCTGCCGAGTGGGCACGATGGCCACCCAGGAATCTGCCCATTAGAATACCTCCCCACTCACTCCTCACTCCACTCAGTGGACATGCCCCCCCCCTCAGGCCTTGTTAATTTAAAAACACCCTAAATAGTCATGGGATGGGAGGCAGTATCCTGTCATGGAGTGGTAACTTGTTAAAGGATAGGAAACAATGGGTAGGATTAAATGGTCAGTTTTCACATTGGAGAGAAAAAATTAGTAGGGTGCCCCAGGGGATCATATTGGAACTGAAGTTGATGTTTAATATATATTTTTAATGAGCTGGGAAAGGAAGTAAAGAGTGAGGTGATCAAATTTGCAGATGACACAAAGTTAATCAAGACCAGAGCAGACTGTGTGAAATTACAGGAGGATCTTGCAAGACTGGGTGACCTGACCTGACAAGACTGGTGAATTGTCAGATTAAATTCAATGTTGAGAAGTGCAAAGTGATGCACATAGGAAAAAACTGTAAATACACCGGTGCTAGGCTCTAAATTAAGGGTTTAGTTATTTATTTACTAATGTGTGATATCCCGCCCCCTTTGTGCCTTGGGCACCTCGGGGCGGCTAACAACAATGATCAATATAAAACAACCGTATAAAAGCAAATGCACATCTAATAAAACAACTAAATCTGGGGTTAAAAGACTAAAACCCGCCCAATCCCCCTCCCTACTCCTCTGCCCCACCAAAAGCCTGGTGGAACAGCCAGCTTTTACAACAGTGACAGGCGAGGCGATCCAGGAACAAACAGGCCTCCATGGGGAGGGAGTTCCACAGCCACCAAGAATGCCCTTTTCATGGTCCCCATAAGAGAAACCTGGGGGACCTCGAGGAGGACAGTAGGGAGTGCTCCGGAACACCAGGGATGAGGTGTTCTTGCAGGTAAGTAGGGGCTAGACCATAAAGAGCTTTATATGTTAAAATTCAACATAGCCAAGCACGTGCACCTGAAATCTCGCATCTTTGTGAATGTTACGCTCCTTGTCTCTCCCTCTGTTCCCCTTCCTTCATCTCCCCCCTCCCCTCTCTGTGTCTCAGATTGTAAGCCCTAAGGCAGAGACCATGTCTATTCCATTACTTTGTAAAGCATCCAGTACATTGCAAGTGCTATATAAATGCTTGCTAATAATAATAATAATAATAAATAATTAATAAATAAAACCAACTCCTTGAATTGGGCCCAGAACACAATAGGCAGCCAGTACAGAGCACAGAGCACAGGTGTAATATGCTCACAGTGCCCCATCCCCATAAGGAGACAGGTCACCGAGTTCTGCACCAGCTGCAGTCTTCAAACCGTCACCAAGGGTAGCCCCATGTAGAGTGCATTGCAGTAATCCACTCCCGAGGTAACAAAGGCATGGATGATGGTGGCCAGGTCCGAGTCTGAGATATACGGCTGAAGCTGCCGTATCAGATGTAACTGAGAAACAGTGCTCTTCGTCATGGCCACCACCTAGGCTCCAGGTGGAGCCAGGAATTGAGACGCACTCCCAGACTTTGAACCTGCAGGAACAGGGAGGGACAAACCCCATCAATGGGTGTTTTCAGATGTTACACAGTCCTGAATCACCACAGTAGATCCCCAGCGGTGGCGAGCTGACCAACCACCCCAGGAAGGCCCTGAACAGATATGACGGGGCCGGAACCACAGCAGGGAATCGGACCGACAGACCATGGCCTGGGGCAGCGCAACAGACATGATGCCGATTCCGGGCCATGGTCAAAACACCCAGAAGGCACCGTGGAGGGGCGGGAGGCAGATATGACCGACTGAGGGCGAAGGAAGCCAAAAGCGCCAAAAGGAAATGCCCACACAAGGGAAACGGGAAGGGAGGGGGAGGAGGGAGAAGAGCGGCTCAGACAGCACACACAACGGGCACAGGGAAGATGAGGTCACAGTGGAACACATAGCACACACACACGCCCGGGTGCATACACACCCATACGGGAAAGGAAGGGAAGGAGGAACACAGTGGGATGACCAGCACACATGGCAAATGGACAAAGGGGGGGACCCAGGGTGAGGAAAGTGGGGGGGACCAGCCCAGGGGCAGAGCAGGACACGGGGAATGGCACCCAGAACCCCAACAACAGCACAGGCAGCACAGGCCACCCCACAGCAACACAGGCAGCCCAGGCATGGGGGGGCCCACAGGGACAGAGCACAGGCACAGGGGGAGGGCACATGGATGGGGAACTGCCCCGGAGTGGCCCAGGAATGGTCCAGGAGGCAGCCAGGGACACACACACACCCGACGGCGAGGGTGCGCTGAATGGGATGGAGGCGAGCCAGAGCCGAAGCGCTGAGCAGGTGACAAACCCCCCCCCACCCCCGAGAGGATGCCGGGAAGCACAGTCCAGGGGGCCAGACCCCCACGGTCACCGAGTCATCTGGGGGGGCACGGGCACAGGTGGGCTTGCAGCCGGATGAGGATGGACAACAGCACCTGGTGAACCGGGGGCCGGCTCGGAGAACAGGACACAGCCACAGAAGAAGGCAGCCATGGAGGGGAACACCATTTGCAGAGGAGGACGGGGGGGCATGGAGGGGGCCCAGAGGCAAAGGCAGGGGCAGCAGAACCCCTAGAACCAGCCTGCACAGCAGTGAGTCCAGGACATCATGGAGGGAGCGGGCAGAGACCCACGACACCAGGGTGGAGGCGGGAGCTCACAGCGGGGCCAGCATCCAGGGCCTGGAAGGCACAGGGGGGCCCACAGCCAGCTCCAGGGGGTCCCGAAGGGGCCCGGGGCTGGGAGACCTATCAGGTCCACATAGTGCGGCTACTGAAGCATGCCCTGATGGTAGCCCAGCGCAGACATGTGGTGGGTGATGAGGTAGTACACCTCAAAGGGATCCTGCATGGCGAGTCCAACCTAGACATTGGATCGGGACCACACACCAGCCAGCGCCGCCAGCTCCGCTTCTGTGGGCTCCAACAAGCCATAGTTAGCAGCAGGGGGGCACAGAAGGTGACAGAACTCCAACAGGTGGTGATACGCCGCCCCACGCGACTACTGGTAACCACGGGCTCCGTGGAAACCACCAGGGCAGGGCCCCCCTCCACCAGGCAGGCGGTATAGGTGGCCAGACTGCACACAGAGACAGCAGACATGGTCTCCGCCGTGGACAACCCCACATGCGAGCACCTTATCTCTGAGATGTGCCCATCAGGAAAGAGACGCAGGCCCAGCATATCCGCGTGCAGCCGGCAATCACGGGCGCTCGCCTCATAGTCAAAGTAGTGCAGCCCAGAGCTCAGAATCGCATAGGCACCAGAGAGGCTGTCCGGGCAGCTCAGGAGCAATTGCACAGCCGGGGAATGCCACAGGTCACACAGGTCTCGCTATAGGGGGCGCGGGGCATGGTGGGGCCCGCGAGCCCTGGGGAAGTGCTACCAGCCATGGTCCAGCAAGTGGTGGCTAACTGAAAGGAATGAGGGGCCCCACAATCCCAGGAGGGATGGGAGGGGAAGCAGGGGAGCTCCAAGGCTGGGACCGCAGATGTGCTTGATGGGCCATGCCCTACCGCTGTGCCCTGGCTGCCCTGAAGCAAGCCGGGCCAGCTGGCTGAGGGGGCCGGGCAGAGGTGACCCGGGGCCCCCTGCACAGGTGCCAGGTCGTGGATAGGGTGTGGGGCTAGGCCGGCTCCAGCCTATAACGGGTACAGCTGCACCCCACCCAGGACACTGGTCACAATGGATGTGGAATGAGTGGGCACCTGTGGGATGCACCTAGCCGTCTGTCCAGAGTGGTGCTGCTCGAACACGGACCCCTTGCACAGCCAGACTGCAAAGGTGCACCTGGCTGCCCAGCTGCAGGTGTGCATGATCTGGAGTGCAGCTAGAGCCAGGCAAGCCTACCATGGGCGCAAGCACTCCCTGGCATGGCTCAGGGCCCAGCGGGTGTCCGGGGTGGCCCAATAGGTCCTCAGTCATGCCTGGGAGTGGGCAGCGGCACTCCGCAAGGCGGCCAGCCAGCTCCACTGGTGGAGGGAGACCATGGGGCGCGCAGCCCTGCTTGCTATGATCACTGCCCGGCTGGTATGGGTCATGGAGGAGGCACAGGGGTGGTGGGTCCGGGTGCTGGCTCACTGGGACGAGGCCACCTGGAGAGCACACTTTTGAATGGACAGGTGCAGCCTCCTGCGACTCACAGAGCTGCTGACACCCTGTCTGGAGCCGGCAGCACACCCCCATGTGGGCCTCCATTCCCATGGTCCAGTGCATGGCCATCGGGGTCTGGGCCCTGGCCACACCCGACTTCTGTCGGTTCGTGTCACAGTACTTTGGCGTTGGGGTGAGCACCATCGCCGGGATCCTGCAAGACATCTGTGAGGTGGTGGAGAGCATGCTCCTGGACCAAGCGATCCAGCTGGTGGACCAGGGAGCCATGATGGCCAACTTTGCAGTTGGAGGCTTCCCCAACTGCCTGGGCACCATGGACGACACCCACATTGAGATCCTCCACCCATCCAATGCGGAGGCCTCGGAATATGTCAATCGACATGGGTACCACTTCCTGAAGCTGCAGGCGGTCGTGGACCACCGGGGCCAGTTCATTGACATCTACACCGGCCACTCCGGCCACAGCCACGATGCCTGGATCCTGACCATCTCTCCCTTCTATTCCTGGATGTACCGCGGGGACTTTGCGAACATGGGGATGTCCCGGATCAAAGGGGTGCTGATGACACCCTGCATCCTGGGGGACCTGGCCTATCCCCTCTGATGAAGGCATACCCAGTCACCAGGAACCCTGGGGAGGTGCTCTACAATACCCGCCCACGTGCCTGCTGGACCGTGGTCGAGAGGGCCTTTGGGGCCCTCAAGCAGTGCTGGGGTGCTTCACGGGCCGGCTGGACTACACGGTGGAGACCTCAGCCCTGGTGATCAGAGCCTGCTGTGTGCTGCACAACATGTGCATGACCAATGGGGCCACCCTTGACTACCCCATGCCCCGGAGCCCACCCGGCCCCGTGCCTCTGTACGTGAATGCTGAAAACTCAAAGGAATACCGATATGCAAACCACATCTGAGCTGCCCTGGCGAGGCAGATCAGTTGGGAAGCTGTAGCATGAGGCCACACACCACCGTCACCATCACCCCGAGGCCTCCACCGGCACCCAGGCCGCACCCCTCGATACCCCCCACCCCCATCCCCAGGGCCATGTCGCGCAGTTGTGGCTGCTATTGTGGTGCCCATGCATATAATATGCATACACCCTACATGTATCCCCACCACCACTACCACACCCCTCCCAGTGTTGTGCCCCCCCTCAGCTCACCCTCCCCCTTCTCCCCCCTTCCCCCTTGACCTGGGTGTCTCTGGGGCCATTCTCTTGCCCTCCCTGTGGCTGCCGTGGAGCTCTGGGAGCTCCACTCCCCCGCCCGCTTTCCGTTTCCCCACAAGCTTCCTGGGAGGCCTCGGTGTCCTGAGGGGCGGAGGGTGTTGGGAGGGAGGGTGGTCCCAGAGCAGGAGGGGGCCCCCTGGGCATCTGTTCCCTCCAGAGGCCTGAAGGGACTGGTAGGCAGATGTGTGGGCCCTGCAGGCATGTTGGTACCTAGAGCGATGGTGGTGGGGGCGCCGCATGACCCAGCATCAGGGCCGGGGCTGACCGGGTGCCCGGCGGGGCAGCAGCCATCACGTAGGCGCTTGTGGTCCCCACATGCAGCAGCAGCAAGCTGCCTATGTCGTGGGACCGGTCCATCTTGGCAGAGTGCTCCTTCACCATCTGGTCAATGGCCCTCTCCAGCCTCCTGAATGCCTCCACCTGCCTGCTGTGCTCCTGGCGCTCCTGCCTCCATTCCAAGCATACCTCCACCTGCAGCCTCTGGTCCCTGGCCTCCGCTTGCTGCATGGCCCTTTCCATGGCTGCCTCCATGCAGTCAATGGCTGCGATCATCCACTCACCTTGCTCGTGGTGGTGCAGACTATGTCCTCCGCCTGCTCCTCCCTCCGGTGTCGTACCCATGCCCGGTGCTCCCTCATCCACTGTGCCAGGGGCACGGGGCTGACTGGGGGGCCTCAGTGGGTCACGCTTTTGGGGTGCACGGTAGGGGTAAGTTAGGTGCCCCTGCTGCCCGCCTCCCATCCTGTGCTGCTGTGGAGGGTTCATGTGCCCCCCACCCATCGGGTGGCTGGCCGTTGCCCTCCCCAGGCAGCCTCCTGTGCCCCAGTCCCCCCTCCCTCAAGCTCTGGGCCCCCCCAACCCCCCCGGGCCTCCCCTCCACCCCCTTACCATGTAGCCTCACCTGGGACCTCCGGCTGCTCCTGAGGCATCTCATGGTCAAAGGCTGCTGATACATCTAATAGAATCAATAAGGTGGATCAACCCATATCCAAGTCACGGAAGGTTCGTCAACCCAACCAGGGCCACCAATGCAGTCTCAGTACCATAACCCAGGTGAAAGCCAGACTGCGAAGGATCTAGAAAACCGATGCAGTTCAGGTGCCCCTGGAGCTGTTGGGCCACCACCTGCTCAATAACCTTCCCTAAAAAGGGAAGGTTAGAGACAGGCCGATAGCTAGCAAGGGAGTCAATGTCAAGAGATAGCTTCTTGAGCAGAAGGCATACCATCACCTCCTTCAACCTCCCCAACATTCTGCCCTCCCGAAGGGAGTCATTGACCAACCCCACCAGCAACGGCCCTAGCGTCTCCCAGCTGGCCTTAACCAGTCAGGTCAGGCAGGGATCCAGTTCACAAGATGTGGCTCTCACAGCTCCCAGGAACCCCTCCGCATCAGCAGGTGACACCATCTGGAACAGATCCCACAAAACTGAACACAATGGTTTCTCTGCAGTCTCTGGTTCTTCAACTGCAATAAACATGTCGTTGAAGTCGTGGTGAATGCGAATGTTTTTATCCACAAAATAATCAATAAATAAGTCACAGCGAGCACTGGAGAACTCCAGCTCCAGGCGGAGAGAAGATGGATTGACCAACCCCTTCACCATCTGGAAAAGCCAATAACTTCACCACCCGGGTTACCACTCAGAAAGGGGATCTTTTTGAGTTATTGTGAACAATTCAATGAAAACTTCAGTGTGTCAGTTGTCAAAAAAGCAAACTGAATATTGGGCCTTATTCAGAAATGAATAGAGAAGATAAAGAACAAAAACCGAAAATATCATGATGCTGCTATATAAATCTATGGTACGACCACACCTTGAATATTATATGCAGTTCCAATATCCCCATTTCAAAACAGATATATTAGAACTGGAAAAGGTACAACAAAAATGGCCCAAGTGTCTGGAATGACTTCAATAGGTTAGGGCTTTTCAGCTTGGAGAAGAGATGACTGAGAGGGGATATGATAGAAGTTTATAAAATCAGGAATAGCAATGAACACTGACCCACTTCTTGGCACTTCTTAATTCCTTATATTTAAACTATCTGGTATCAGATTTAAACCAAATAAAATAAAGTATTATTTTTTCACTCAGTGCACAATTGTTTAACTTGTTGCTAGAGGGTTTGGTCAAGCCCAGTAGCAGAGCTGGGTTTAACAAAGGATTGGATATGTTCTTGGAGGATAGGTCTATTAATGGCTTTTAGTCAAGCAGGTTGGGGGACATACCCTTTGACTCTCAGGAGTTGGGAGTGAACAGCAGGGAATGGATCACTCTATTATCCCCTCTTGGGTACTTCTCCAAGTAACTGAGAATGCCTGTCGCCTTACCAGCTCTCCCCAAAGGGGAACAGCTAGGGGGCGGCGGCTGTTGTTCCTCCCCCGCTGCGCTGAAGGAGGCACGTGCGGGGGCGGGCGCACGGCAGAGGAAAGTGGCGCGAAGCAAGCTCTCGCGAGAGCGGGAGCTCACGGCCGCCATCTTGTGCCTGGGGCGAGGTTAGGCATTCGCGCCCAGGCACCTACGGTGAAGCAGCGTGCTGGGAGCGAGGAGCAGCATGGTTGGTAGGCCCTAAGGGGGGACAGCAAGGCAGTTGAAGCTGCGAGAGCAGCAGCAGCACGGCGGCCAGGAAAGGTCGGGCAGTGAGTGCCTCGGCCCCCCCCCGGTTTGGGTAGGCGGGCTCTGGGAGGCTTTTCACGATTAAAACGGGGGCAAGGAGCCCTCGTGTTGGGTGGGCCCCCCCCCCAGGTGCGGTAGACATAAGGGTGACTCCCCCCTCCCATTTCAGAATAAAGGTTTGAGAACCTCGTGAGGCAGCAGCGTGCAGGGAAGGGGCAATCGACAATAGTTGCAGGCAGCAGGCACGCGTGCAACGAGGGCACAGTAGGCTGGGACCCAAAAGGCACCAGGATGAAGGGTGGAGGCAATAAAAAAGGCAAAGGCCCGGCAAAAAAGGCCTTGGCCAAAAGAGTGGAGGAGGTGCTGGAGGCCCTCCAAGCGCGAATGGCGGGGTGTGAGGGGGTCCTTGATGCCCTGGCTCAGCCTCTTGCAGGCAGCAGCCAAGGTCAGGCGCAGGCTGAGCGGGCCCCACGAGAGGTGGCAACACCGAGTCCCGCGAACGCCGGGGGGCTGGGCCCGGGGGCCGGAGCCGATGCGAATCAGGGGGAACAAGTTGCAGATGTAGGAGGGGAAGGAGAGAACAGAGACGGGAGCCAGGAGGACCCTGGCCATGAAGTAGGGGAAAGCCCGAATACAGGGGTCAGGAGCAGCACGCGCAGAGCGCAACCGCCTGCCCGCTTCAGGGGTGAGGTGACCCCGCAGGGGGACCAGCCCCCAGTGGATATAGGGGGGCGGAGGCGATGGGCATGATGGTGCGGCGAGGCAAGGAGGGCGGACCCCACCAAGGCCTTCCTCCCCGCCCCGGCGGGGGGGAAGGTGGCAGTTGTCTCCTAACAGGGACCGAGACGACGAACCGCCAAGCTGGTGAGCGCGGGAGGATCAATTGGAGGTCGTTCTGTGCACCCTCAATGAGTTCATGGGCCGGGTCACCGCATTGGAAGGCAGGGTGGCGGAGATCGCAGAGGGACGGCAGCCAGCAGGGACGACGCAGGAGCAGCGTGGGCGAGACCGGGCCATAGAGCAGGCATCAGCGGAAGCAGGAGGAAGCGGACAAGCATCGCGGGCGAGGCCGGTAACAGCGCCGAGGGAGAATGTAGGAGCCAGCACAAGTCACGGAAACCCGGGTAGGTGTTGGCAATGCAACCCCTGTGAATGCGGGTGGAAAGGGGGTGTTGGGGGTGAGAGAACGGCTCAGTCCAACACACCGACGCCAAGAAGGCTGGGTTGGACGGGAGCATGGGCCCCATGGCCGGAACCCGACCCCACTGGGACCCAAAGGGCCTTAAATGTAGCGCCTGGGAGTGAGGGTGGAACAAGTCAGAACAGGGCGGTAATGGGGCTGGACAAGGACAGTTGCGTGGGGGGTCACACCAGTGCGGCTCAAACGGTGGCGGCCCAAGCCGAGCCAGGGGCATGGGCCCCCCTAGGGGAACCGATCGGAGCTCACCTGGCCCAACATACCCGGGATAAAATCTGGAAGGGAGAATATGTAGATGTGTTCTCTCTGTTATACACCGAGCCAGTGCTCGATCCCAGCGCTACGGATAGAGAGAAAGAAAAGGAGCGGTTTAAGCACCCCAAGGTAGACAGGAATTGGGCGAACTGGTCAGCTTCCTTTTCTGTTTTGTTGGGAGTGATGGTCCAGGCAACGCCCGACCGGGCGGCCGAACTTATCAAATACCAAGACATAGTTCGCAGAGCCTACGACTCTGGTAACCCGGGGGCATGGCTCTGCTACGACGAAGGGTTTCGAAAGAGAGCGGCTATAACACCGGGGTTAAGGTGGGATGTGTATGCTCAGGACCTGTGGTTGGTATGTATGTCCAACACAGCAGGGGCCCACAGGACAGATAGTGGTCACACCCTAGTCAGAGGAGGAGTGGCCCCGATGAACGAACCCTTTCGGACGGGAGGGCGCCGAGGCAACCAAAAAGGGGGGACTTGTTGGGATTTCAACGAGTCTGGGGGTTGCGCCCGCTCCCCGTGCCGGTTTCGGCACGCCTGTTCCCAATGCGGGGGGGGGACATTCAGCGACCCAATGCAGCTGGCAGCGGTCATCACCTCGAGGCAGGCAACAGAATAGGCCGAGCTCACGGGGCCCGCAGCAGCAGGGAGGAGCCAAGGGCCCCAACCCCAGTCAGGCATAAGGCCCTGGCCCAGGCCTTGAGGGGATGCCCGCTAGTAAAGGAGGTGGAATACGTCGTAGCCGGTTTCCGAGACGGTTTTGTGATCCCCTCGGAATTTAAACATCCGAGGGCTAGGGTACGGAACTTGCAATCAATAAGAGGGAAAGAGGATTTGGTAGCCGCCAAACTTCACAAGGAGCGGGCAGAGGGCCGCATAGCGGGTCCTTTCGCTTCGCCCCCTTTTCCCGATCTGCACGTATCCCCTCTGGGGTTGGTACCCAAGAAACTACCGGGGGAGTTCCGTCTCATTCACCATCTGTCCCACCCTAAGGGATACTCGGTCAATGACGCGATCCCGCACGAGCTTTGCTCAGTGCGGTATGCCTCCCTGGACATGGCAATCGAGATGGCAAGGGAGTGCGGGAAAGGGGCGCTCTTAGCAAAATGCGATATAAAATCAGCATTTCGGCTCTTGCCAGTCCACCCCGGGAGTTATAAACTTCTAGGTTTCCAGTTTAGAGGCCAGTTTTATTACGACAAGGCGATGCCCATGGGGTGCTCGATCTCTTGTTCGGCCTTTGAGCGCTTTAGCTCCTTGCTGGAATGGTTGGTACGCCAGAGGTCGCGGTCACGATATATTATTCACTATATCGATGATTTTATGTTTTTGGGTGCACCGGGGACAAGAGATTGTGAATCAGCCTTGGAAGCGTTTCAAAGTTTAGCCAGCGAGTTGGGTGTCCCATTGGCCCCGGAAAAAACGGTGGGTCCGGCATCAGTCTTAACTTTTCTAGGTATAGAGCTGGATACCAATGAGCAGGTGTCACGCCTGCCCCAGGATAAGTTGGCTGCCTTAGGCGATGACATAGATGGTATTTTAAGAAAACCAAAAGCAACTGTAAGGCAGTTACAGTCCTTATTGGGTAGTCTCAACTTCGCTTGTAGGGTGGTTGCTCCTGGGCGAGCATTTTTGTCACGACTATATGCGAAGGTTGGTAGCAATTTAAGGGGCCATTGCCATGTCCGGATAACAGCAGAGATGAAGGAAGACCTTCAGACATGGCGCCACTTCCTCCACTCGTTTAATGGTATTAGTATTTGGAGGCAGAAGTGGTTGTTAGAAGCAAGCATGCAGGTACAATCTGACTCCGCCGGCTCTCTGGGTTTCGGGCTTTACTGGGCGGGCAGATGGTGCGCTGCCCCATGGCCAATGCAATGGGCCAGGGAGGGTGTGACCAGGGACCTCACCTTTCTGGAACTGTTCCCAATAGTGGTCGCAGTCCACGTATGGGAGAGGGAATTCGCAAACAAAACAATTCTGTTTTGGTGCGATAACCTAGCAGTGGTCCACGTACTGAATTCAATGTCATCCCGCTCCACAAGGGTTATGGGGCTGGTGAGAGCCTTCGTGCGGCAGTGCCTGGGCAGTAACATTTTGTTTACGGCCAGGCACGTCCCGGGCATTAGCAACGGGATTGCCGACGCACTCTCTCGCCAGCAGATGGAGCGGTTCAGGCATTTGGCGCCGGAAGCCAGACAGGATCCGGAGGAACTTCCGCCAGCGATTTGGGACATTGGATACTAGAGATGTTCCAGGCAGTGCAAGGGTCGCTGGCGCCCCGCACTAGAGCTGCATATTCTCAAGCCCTGGGCGAATTCCAAAATTACCGGGGGAAAAAAGGCTGGGCGGCCCAATTTCCTATTACGGAGGCCCAATTAATACAGTTTGCAATTAGCCTAAAAAAGCGTGGACTAGCACCCCGAACAATTTCGGGAAAATTGGCGGCTCTAGCCTTTTATAATAAGTTGGCAGGTTTTACATCCCCCAGCGAAGGTTTTTTGGTTAGGAAAATGTTGGAGGGGTGGCAAAGGGAATTCCCGCAGGGGCCCGACGCTAGGCAGCCCATAACCCCGAAGATATTGCAGCAAATTTGCAATCAGCTTCCTGAGATCTGTTTCTCGGCCTTCGAGTGTGTAACCTTTAAGAGCTTGTTTAAAATGGCTTTTTTCGGAGCGTTCCGGGTAAGTGAAATTACGGCTGATTCGTCAAGGAATCAAGGAGGGGTCGTGGTCGGCATAGAGGACATCCAGGTGGGTGTGCAAGGTCTGGAGGTTTTGCTGAGGGGATCCAAGACGGATAAGTACAGAAGAGGGCAAGTAGTGAGATTGGCAAGGTTAGTTGACGATCAACTGTGCCCAGTGGTAGCTTTGGAAGATTATTTGCAGCTTCGCCCTGTAGGGCAAGGTCAACTGTACATACATAAGAACAGGGCCTGGGTAACGAGATTCCAATTTTCAGCAGTGTTACGGAGAGCACTGGAAAAGGGAAACCTCCCGCCTCAGGTATTTAGTTCCCACTCGTTCAGAATAGGCGCAGCAAGTAGCGCGGCAGCGGCAGGTCTGTCCGAGGAGCAGGTTAAGTCCATCGGCCGATGGAAGTCCAGAGCATTTCGCACTTATGTGAGAAAAGTGAATCTGGAGTAATCACCTAGCATGAGGCGACGGGAGGAGGGAGTTGGAATTGTACGATAACAGGATTTTGTCTCTCATAGGAGGGGAACTGCCTTCACGACGGCGGAGAGTCGTGATCGTTGGCCACAGTATGGTCTACTGGGCCGGAAAGCGAGCTGGACGCTCGTATTGGGGAACCCAGCTGGGCTTGGGACATCTCGCTGAAGTGGCGTGGAAAGGAAGAAGCGGAATGAGATGGGCTCAATTCCTGCCGGTTGTCCACGCCCTAGCGAAAGAGGCGCATCCAGACGTGTTGGTTGTACATCTGGGGGAGAACAACATCCCGGTGGAAACAGGTTTACATCTGGCCACCTGTATAAAAAGGGACCTCTGGGAGGCACGTCGACTTCTCCCCAGTACAAGGATTGTGTGGTCTGAGATGCTCGAAAGAATCAGGTGGAGAAATGCCGTGCGCCCCAGCAAAGTGGATAAGGCAAGGAAAAAGATAAACAAAGAGGTGGAGAAATTAGTGGCTGATTTGGGGGGTGACACAATTAGACACCCCGGGATTAAATATTCCCGGCCGGAGCTTTACCGGCCGGATGGGGTGCATCTGTCAGATGAAGGTTTGGAGTTGTACCTAGTAGCCATTCAACAGAAATTGAGCTTGATATTGGGTGAGTCGGGGGCGGGGGGGCGAGATTAGCCAAGCAACGCTGGCAATCTCTAGTGGCAGGGGTCCTGCGAGTTAGACAGTTAGGGGTAGGGATAGTCTGCTGCCAGGTCATCTCCTTAAGAGATGGGGTACACCCGAATGCTAGAGCTTGACCGGCCAGCATCGCGGTGGACCCAGGAAAAGGGTGGGGGCCGGTGTAGGGCCCCAGGACAGGGGCGGTCCAGGGTCATCACCGGCTCCCCTTCAATTCCTTCCTCGGGTCACGGAAGGAAGGGCTTCCTGATCCGGCCGGGGGCGGCCCGACAGGTGTGACATTGCAGCAGCTATAGTTAATGTTGTGGCGGTACTGAGAGACATCAGACCGCCTTTAGTTTACTACCCAAGTTATAAGTTAGACGTAGGTTTGGCAGGACCTGAGGGGTATAGCCCCCTCCCCCCCGACAAGGCTAATAAAATTTGGGTGCGGCCTTATTTTAATCCACAAAACGGTGTCACGTGGCTTCTTTCAGGATGGGGGAACAATGGCCACTGTCAGAGACAGGATGCTTGACTCCTTTGGTCTGATTCAACATGGCACTTCTTACGGTCTTATGATGATACAGTCAATTAAACATATTAGAGGTAGGGCTGGAAGGCAACCTCCTATAGTTACCTAGATTTTTTTCCCATTATAAACTGGGCTCTTTACAGTCTGCATTTCCCCCATTGCAGCCAAGGGGGGAAATGCAGAATACACGGGGCCCTGATTAAGACCTCCTGTTTACAGTACTTTGTATCTTGGGCAAACTCACCATACAGGGTGAATTTTTCCATACTCTAGTCATTTAAAAAAATAAAATTAATCAGCAATATTTATATTGACGGGGGTGGGGGGGAGAGATTGATTCAGCCATCTCCAAAAGTGAGGTTTCAGAACTCTACGCAGCTGTGTACTGCTAAAAATATTTTTAAATGTCCCTTGGCTTATATTGAGCAACTTTGGATCCTTCCCACTAACTTTAACCAAAATGAGCAGAAAGGTAGAGAGCTCAGAGAAAAATAGGGCCACCAAGCAATATAAGAGTAAGTGCATCTGGGCTGGAGGAGAAATACTGGCCCTCTTCATATGAGCGCAGGTGGGGGGGTGCAAAGACAGCACGTGGGGGATGGTTACACAGGCGCACACCCACCTCCACCCATCTAAACGCACAGAGCAACTGACGTTTTTGCCGGTTGTTTCATGCATGGGTAATGGGTGGAGATGGGTGTTGCGTGGAGGCGCACATGCATGCCCACCCACCAACCGTGGTGGTTACATGGCAGCCCACACCTATGCCTATTCCCCCTCACCCTCAATAACGTTTTATTCCACCAGCCAATTTCATTGAAATTTGGTATATGGCCAGAAGGCACAAAGGTAAGTAGGGTCTCAAAATTTCATAATAGATTATTCTGCAGTGGAATATTGAAAGGTTTGGCCCCTTTTGTAGCAGAAAAATCCTATTGACTTACATTGAATGTCGTCTCGTCTCAGGAAACCAGGTTTCATTTGTTTAATAGTTTCAGTGACTTGATACACAGAACTACGTGGGGGTGGTTTTGTCATTTGTGTGTATGGGGGTCAGGGAGGTAGTTTGCTTGTCTTTGGGGAAAGGAAGAGCCTCTTGGGTTAAAACAAGAACTTACGTTTGGTGGATTTGCTCTAGGATCAAGGGCCTGCTTTTTGCTGTCTGCAAACAAATTCAATCAGGATTGCACATACTTGGTGGAGCTTTTTAAAGACTAGGCTGGCTGCTAAAATCTCTGAGTGCTCCATCTGTACTGAGTCCAGACCTCTTTTCATGCACTGAACTCCATTTGGATGACAGCCACAGCAGCCATTCTTTTGGCTGATAAGAACCGTCTCAATTGGAGCTAGGAGGAGATCATGAGTTCCAGTCTCAGCTCCTTCTGTTCACTGTAAAAACGGAGACAATTATCCTTTCCCCTCAATCTGATTTTACTGATGAGGCAAGCAGGAAGATTGCACAAGATCACTTCAGACATAGCTGGAAACAGAACTAACTCTCTCTCCATTCGCATAGCCTACCCTACACTGCTTTTCAGAATGACTTTCAATTTGGTTATGAGATACTGTTTCATTCAAGACTGAGGAGCAAAACTTAAGTATCCCAATTGTCAGTATCCCACTGTCATGCCTGCTATCATTGCTGAAGGGAAAACTAGATCTTTCATTGGAATAAATCTGCACATTTTATGCATATTTGTATCCCAGTGTAACTATTTTGAGCAAGGAGGAGGAAGAGAATATGATATAGAGGAGGGAGGGGAAAAAATCTGTTGATTAGAGGAATGGATGTGAAGAAGGAGAAATTTGTCATTTGAAAATATTTAAAATTGGTCAGTTTGTTAATATTCATTTCAAAGGGTAATTTCAGATGTGACAGGCCCAGAGGTCCGCCACGCTGAACCCTGGACCAGGATCCATTTCGGATCAGGGATCAGGCCTTCTCGGATCCCGTCTCGGATCCTGGTCCGTGATCAGGACGGCCATCCTTTAGATGTGCCGGCCTGATCCCTGGGGGATCAGGGAGGGGGCAGCGCTGCATGGGGAGGGGAAGGGGTGGTGTGAGGTGCGACTGCTCAGCCGCCCGCCCATGGGTAGACAGGCCAATGAGGCTGCTGCACCCAACCTCGTCCCGGGGTTGGGGCCTGATTCCAGGATGGGGCTGGCAAGCAGACATGTAGCGCCACCATCACCGGCCCCGGCCCGGATCATGGCCACTCTAACCATGGTTCTTGACCTCTGGCTGGCCAGAGATCGAGAACCATGGTCAAGCTTGATTGCGGCCGGGGTTCACCGTGGTGAACATCTGGCCGGGACCAAACAGACGTTCCCGGAAACGCCACCACCACAGGGGATCCACTATGATCCACTGTGGTGAAAGGCGTTTTTGTAATGTCTGAAATTACCCATAGTGTATGAAATAGGGATACTCAGGAGTTTTAAAACAAATTTAATAATTCTCAAAAACCTAAACATTTTCAGATTCTGAAATCCAAAAATGTTCAATTTTCAATAAAGTACAGTTTTCAAAAACATTTTAAAATCTATGTAGGTTGCTGAAAACTTATAATGTTCATTTTTCCATCAATTATGGTTTCAAAATAAATGAAAAAATGATTGAGTGTTAATTTGTGAGGACACAAACATTAAAATATAAAGTAGAATCATTCCAGTGAAATTCTGTGGAAAGACTTTGAATAATAGTTTTCATCTTCTGTTCTAATGGAAAACTTTAACAGGCACTTCATTTTTGGACAAAAAGGTCTTTTTCTTCCCTGAATGAAAAACTAAGTTTTCTTTTAAGTTTTTAATTTTATCAATGAAAAAACAACATCTAAAATATTTCCATCCCCTTCTCCTCCTCTTTTTTGTATTTTATCAATGAACCAGAATAGGAAAAAGAGCTAAAATAGAAAAAGAAGAGAAAGTTATATATAAAAAAATAATTTAAGTACAAAGCATTTTGGGAGAAAATGAATACTTTTAAAATATCAGTTTTTCATACTTTAAACATTTCTACTTATTACTTTGTCATCCCTCCGTTTGTAGCATTTTTGTTTGTTTAATCTACTATTTTTATTAGTAATCCAAAATTGTATTCCATTTGTGCTGGGGAGGCTGATTATTACTACATATTTATACAGCACCTGATAAATGGAACTTCTAATTCTTTGGTTCCTTTAAGTGCTAAAGGTAATGCAGACATGGGATGATAACTATAATAATATATTGCCTGAGGGGAGGGAAGGCTTGAGCAGAAAAATTTGTTTTGAAAGATTGAGTACAAAGTGGAATGCAATCTTCTTTTAAAAGGCATACAGATTTCTGGCTCATAAGGAGCAGAAAGAAGCTGGCTGCACAGTAGGTATGGAGGTTTTGGCTCATTAAGGATGTTGTATATTTGTATACAATAGACATTTGCAGCTACAAGTTGTAGGCTAGATTCTGGCTTGAAGGAATGGGGATTTGGAAATCCAGAATGTGAGTAGGCAGAAACTTAAAACAGATTTGCCCTAGTGTACATGTGGAAAAAGGCTCATATACGGTGTCTAATAAGGAGTTTAATGGTTTTCAAATATACAGTGCTTTTCTGCAGTCAAGTGCCCAAGCAGTAGTAAATAAAGTCTTTAAAAGCCCATTTATACAAAATGACTGGTGGAAAATATTTTCTTTTCATGGCGGTGAAAAAGAAACATGATATTCTCATCTAGAAAGCACTGCGGAAAACTGGCTGAGGAGAAAGGGGGGGAAAGGTTTTGTGGCTTTCAGATATTTATTAGTAATTTCTATGAGCAGGAAAATTTCATTTCTAGAACTCAACAGAATGGGTCTCCCATGTATCAGAAATACATGCTAAACCTTATCCCACAATACAGGTATCCAGAGAGGCAACCATTTTAACTGAAATAAATAAACTTACTGAATACCAGCATCCTGTAGTCTATTATTCATAGGAAGACTCTTATTTGTAGTTATCTTTGTCTTTGTGTCTTCGTTGGATTGTAGGATTGTGGATAGGGACTGTCTTTATGTTATGTGTATCTGTACAGCATTGCATATGACTAGTGGCGGTAAGTAGTAGTAGTAGTAGCAAACAAGGGAAAAGGTGAATTACCAGAAAAGCTAACTAATAACTGGAAAAGTATTGTTTGTATAAAATCCTTTGGATTCAACAGTAAATGTAACTCTCCCAGCATATGTTACTCTTTGATATTCACTTTCCATGAGTATTTAAGTAATTTACTACCATGAATATTTACCATGAATATTTACAACAAGCATTTACAGCACAAATATTTACAATTTACAATTACATTGCACCTTCAGTGTGCAACTATTTGACAAATGGATTTCAAAATGTTTTATTTTATTTAAAAGTTCATGAATCACACTCTTTCTTGCTTGGATGGTGTGGCGGAATGCTGCCACAATATGGCATCTTAGAGAGACTAAGCCAGTGAATTGCCAGTCAAAATGGAAAAGAGGGAGCATAGTTGGCCACCTGAGACCCAGCAGCAGCAGCAGAGACCAGGTGTTGCAGGCTGCCAGGCATCAGTGGAACAGCAGCAGAGGCCTGGCCAGGGCTTGATGGCTGGCACCCCTACTTGGCCGGGCATTGCAGGCTGACTGGCATCGGTGGAGCATTTGCAGACAGTGAAGTGGAATGACAGCCCCCCCCCCACCTGGAACGTAGGCCCCCAAACCCTGATGGTGGGTCCTGGGGCTGGAGTGGCTGGCTGCTTCTTGATGCCGTGGAATGACAACTCTCTGTGAGTGGAATGACAGCCCCAGAACCCTGACGGTGGGTCCTGGAACTAGAGTGGCAGCTTCTAGATGACACGGATGGACAGCCCCCCATTCCTGGAATGTAGGCCCCAGAACCCTGATGGTGGGTCCTGGGGCTGGAGCAGCTGGCTGTTTCTTGATATGGAGGATGACAGCTCCCTGTAGGTGGAATGACGGCCCCAGAACCCTGAGGGTGGGTCCTGGGACAGGAGTGGAAGCTTCTGGATGACATGGATGGACAGCCCTCCCTGCCTGGAACGTAGACCCCAGAACCCTGAGGGTGGGTCCTGGGGCTGGAGTGGCTGCTTCTTGATGCGTGGAATGACAGCTCCCCATAAGCGGAATAATGGCCCCAGAACCCTGATGGTGGGTCCTGGGACTAGAGTGGCAGCTTCTCGATGACATGGAACAACAGCCCTCCCTGCCTGTAACATAGGCTCCAGAACCCTGAGGGTGGGTCGTGGGGCTTCAGTGGCTGTTACTTGATGCAGTGGAATGATGGCTCTCTGTGAGTGGAATGACAGCCCCAGAACCCTGAGGGTGAGTCCTGGGACAGGAGTGGCAGCTTCTGGATTAAGTGGATGGAGAGCTCTCCCTGCCTGGAACGTAGGCCTCAGAACCCTGATGATGGGTCCTGGTGCTGGAGTGGCTGACTGTTTCTTGATGCCATGGAATGACAACTCCCCATGAGCAGAATGACGGTCCCAGAACCCTGATGGTGGTTCCTGGGGCTGGAGTGGCAGTTTCTGGATGACGTGGATGGACAGCCCTCCCTGCCTGTAACATAGGCCCCAAAACCCTGATGGTGGGTCCTGGGGCTGGAGTGGCTGGCTGCTTCTTGATGCTGTGGAATGACAGCTCTCTGTGAGTGGAATGACAGCCCCAGAACCCTGATGGTGGGTCCTGGATCTAGAGTGACAGCTTCTAGGTGACGCAGATGGACAGCCCCCCATGCCTGGAATGTAGGCCCCAGAACCCTGATGGTG
Organism: Sphenodon punctatus; assembly: GCA_003113815.1. Classification (NCBI taxonomy): domain Eukaryota; kingdom Metazoa; phylum Chordata; class Lepidosauria; order Sphenodontia; family Sphenodontidae; genus Sphenodon; species Sphenodon punctatus. Next base: position 638,420 of record QEPC01008118.1, on the reverse strand, counting down.
GGTCCTGGGGCTGGAACAGCTGGCTGTTTCTTGATATGGTAGGATGACAGCTCCCTGTGAGTGGAATGACGGCCCCAGAACCCTGAGGGTGGGTCCTGGGATAGGAGTGGAAGCTTCTGGATGATATGGATGGATAGCCCTCCCTTCCTGGAATGTAGGCCCCAGAACCCTGAGGGTGGGTCCTGGGGCTGGAGTGGCTGCTTCTTGATGCGGTGGAATGACAGCTCCCCATAAGCGGAATAATGGCCCCAGAACCCTGATGGTGGGTCCTGGGACTAGAGTGGCAGCTTCTCGATGACATGGAACAACAGCCCTCCCTGCCTGTAACATAGGCTCCAGAACCCTGAGGGTGGGTCGTGGGGCTTCAGTGGCTGTTACTTGATGCAGTGGAATGATGGCTCTCTGTGAGTGGAATGACAGCCCCAGAACCCTGAGGGTGAGTCCTGGGACAGGAGTGGCAGCTTCTGGATTAAGTGGATGGAGAGCTCTCCCTGCCTGGAACGTAGGCCTCAGAACCCTGATGATGGGTCCTGGTGCTGGAGTGGCTGACTGTTTCTTGATGCCATGGAATGACAACTCCCCATGAGCAGAATGACGGTCCCAGAACCCTGATGGTGGTTCCTGGGGCTGGAGTGGCAGTTTCTGGATGACGTGGATGGACAGCCCTCCCTGCCTGTAACATAGGCCCCAAAACCCTGATGGTGGGTCCTGGGGCTGGAGTGGCTGGCTGCTTCTTGATGCTGTGGAATGACAGCTCTCTGTGAGTGGAATGACAGCCCCAGAACCCTGATGGTGGGTCCTGGATCTAGAGTGACAGCTTCTAGGTGACGCAGATGGACAGCCCCCCATGCCTGGAATGTAGGCCCCAGAACCCTGATGGTGNTAATCTAATCTAAATAAATGAAACTATGGAGGTAAATGTGTGGAAATGGGTGAAATAGGAGGAGGATGGCAATGGATTGGGAGGAACACAAACTGCTGGGAGAGGGAGAGTTCTGAAAATGCCTGCTGACAGGATCAGTGACTAGCTCAGAACGATATGGAAGGAGGGGGGGGAGGACAATGACTTTTGTTACTTGCTGCACCCGCCTTACCACAAGCCCCATTGGCTCCGTGCAGCCTAGCCCGTGGCCAATCACAGACTGCCATGCCAGTGGTCTGAGGAAAAGAGGGATGGTGATTGGGCAGGCTTTGGTGCTAGTTCAAGCCTCTCCACTCCTCCTCAGCTGACCTCCCCCTCCCTGGGCCTACCAGCCAGGGTTTTTCCCACCCGAACTCATCCGAACGTGCCCAAACTGTTCGGGGGGGTTGGCGTTTGGTTCGACCATTCTGTTCGGTCATCCGAACTGGCTGAGTTGTGGCCAAACCCCGAACCGCGTTCGCACATCCCTATTCTTGAATGACACACAGGCTGTTTTTAAATGAGACATTTAGAACATTCTAGGGGTTTCAGGTCATTCTGAAGGTGAATATCTAGATAGTTGGAATACTAAAACTTGTAATGCTCCTAGCTTGGTTCTGGGTTTTAGAAAATGTTTTTTAAAAACCCTTTTCAAGGTTTTATTGGAACTTTCTAAATAAAGAACATTATAAAAGTCATTTTTACCATCTGCACAGGTAGAATGTTCTAATCTTTTAAACACCCAGGAACTAATACTCTATTAGAATGTAATAACAGTGGTTGTTTAGCCATAGAAACTGAACTGATTATGACAACAACGTCATTCCAACAAATAGGATAAGAATGAGTTCGGAATGGTATAGTGTGGTCATTGAAAAACAGCCTCTGACAAGGAAAATCTATGATAGAGCAGGAATTAATAATGATTATTCGGTAGATGGAACTCTTTTCTCTTAGCCAGTACTAATATGGTCCTCCAGCACAGTGAGAAAGGGCAGCCTGCTGACGACATTGCTTTTCTTTGTATAGGGTCAGCCATATGGCAAGGTAGGCAAGACATCTGCCTAAAAATGTAAAGCCCCCAATGTAAAGTCTTACCAGAGTTACACCCAAGTCTCTGAGGCTCCAGACAGACTCTGTCATCAAGGAGTTGTCAACAGGACCAGATCAACACCTACCTGCTACCCTGACAATCACAGGTTACTGATTAGTCAGGCAGTCTGCATTGCCATTGGCAGCCCTGGGTCATATAAGAAGGTGAAAAGGAAAAGGAAATTGTCCAAGAAACATCCTGGATACCTTGCTCTCTAATCTGGATATGTACATTCCTAGCGTCTGCTCCTGTTCTTGCTCCTGTCCTATCCTTGCTATTTGTCCTGTCCAGTTCATGCCTGCCCTACTACAGCCCATCTTCTGCCTTGACCCCAGCCTAGCTCTTGTCTTGGACCCTGTCTCCAAAGTCCTACCCTCAACCTCACCTCCTGATCAATGGCTATCTGGCTCTTGCTCTGGTTCTTAGATGTTCAATTCTTTTTTCTAACTTGACTTTGGTCTCTGGACTCTGACCTTCTGGTTCCTAAAATGGCCTGGCTCTGAACACACATCAGCTCACCTTCACAGCTCTGGCACACTTCTGAACTGGCCTGAAGATGACTATAACTTCTAGGGATGGGCGAACGCGGTTCGGTAGTTCGGTGTTCGGCC
>QEPC01008118.1:601976-634156 GCA_003113815.1 Sphenodon punctatus | reverse complement strand
TGCCACAATCACAAGGCCTGACACTGCAGTGGCAATAGGTATACTGTGTAGACAAGTCTCAGCCCCAACCCAAAGGGATTGGAATGCAGTGAAGAGGGTCTTACAGTACCTGAAAGGGACTGTGCACCTCAAGCTACGGCTCCCAGCAACTTCCGTGTCAGACCTGATAGGGTACATGGACACAGATTGGGCTGGAGACCATTCAGACCTAAAATCTACCAGTGGGTACCTATTCTTGCTTGGTGGAGGTCCCATCAGCTGGTGCAGTAAGAAACAAGCATCTGTGACACTTTCCTCTACGGAGGCAGAGTACGTGGCAGTGGCACACGCCAGCCAAGAAGTTATCTGGTTACGACAGCTTCTCAATGATCTGGGGCAAAAATTGGACAGACCCACACCGATCCTGGAAGACAACCAACGATGTATAGTGCTGGTGCAAACTAAGAATCAACCCCAGAACCAAGCACATTGACATAAAATATCATTTCCTGAAAGACTCACAGGAACAAGGACTCATAGATCTGCAATACTGTCCTACAGAGGATATGACAGCGGATGTGTTCACGAAGCCACTAGCAGGGGAACGCCATCGCAAGCTATTAAGAAGAATGAATCTAGTGAGATGGGGTGTTGGAATGTGCAACAGTCACAAGTTAAAGCCCATTGCAAGCCCTGCAAGCTCAATATGGGGCTTGTCCAGTAGGGGGAGGGTCAGGGGATGAAAAGGGGTTTTTTTTCTACTTGTCTCCTCTCTTCTCCTCTCTCTGTCCTCCATCTTGTCCCATGCAGTCTGTACCGTATGAAAGCATGTCTTCTGAGTTCTTAGTAAAGTTCTGTTTTGAAGAATCTTCTGCTGTCTGTTATTCAACAGAAAGCGAACTCTACAATAATTTAGACACACAGAAAGTTCAGGATGTAACAGCAAACATGCAGAAAAAATATGTGTGTAAAAACACCCAGTGTTGTATGGTGCCACCCATTCCCCTCTGTCCTGGAGAGGAAGGAGGGAAGACACAGGGCAGGGAGGAGTGCAGGTGTCTGGCAATCTCATGCCATCTGGGCCCCACAGTTATTACCCTGTTGCTGTGTCGCTTTTGTTTCTCTCTCGTGGTACTTGGGGGAAAGAGATGGAAAGAAGTGGGCAGCTGCTAGTCCAGTGGAGTCAATGCCCTCATAAGAGTGTACCTAGTACTCATATGGGGGTGGGGGTAGGATAGATAGATGGATGAACTCTGCCTGTGCAGTAGATGTGTTCCTTCCCCCTCTCCATCCATAACACCTACTCACCTAAGACCCCAGAAGGCCTAAACCTGTTCTTACCTTATGGTAAGATATACAACTGAAGTTGAAACCAGGTATGTTTATTGAAGCCATTGTTTATTGCCATTGTTTGTAAGTCTACAAACATTGGCCATTGTTTATTGCCATTGTTTGTAAGTCTACGGAAGACTGACATTGTTAGCCAAGCCAGACTGACATTGTTAGCCAAACATTGGTCATTGTTTATTGCCATTGTTTGTAAGTCTACAGAAGACTGACATTGTTAGCCAAGCCGGACTGACATTGTTAGCCAAACATTGGCCATTGTTTATTGCCATTATTTGTAAGTCTACGGAAGACTGATATTGTTAGCCAAACTCTAGTTCCACTGAGTAAGGCACACTCAGATTCCTGCCCTAAACTGCCATTCTGTATGCCTCTGTGCCTGTTACTGTATTTCATCCCAGAAGTGGCCATTTCAGTGGAGGATGAAGTGACTGGTGTCTATTTTTTGTATTTTATTCTGTAGAGTTAGTAAAGTGCCTTAGGGTCTTTGGGAAATAAAGTATATTACATGTAAGATAGAAGTATAAGCCTATTGACATGTTCTCAAACGACATGCAACACTTAAGCAGTTTACTCCTGTTTTGTAGCCTGCTTCCTTTAGCAATCACTCTGTGTGAGAGAAAGGGAGTGTCCCTTAATGGCTTTTGATCCCACAGGCCAATTTCAACCAAATTTAGTAGAGAGGGAGAGAGCACAATGGCACGCAAAGAGTCAAAGCTTTCTAACAATGGACACACCTGGAGGGGAGATATGGCCCCTGATGTAGCCAACAAGTCTCATTTTCCTTGAGCACTGTTTTCTGCTTTGGAAACCTGTCTTCATTAGGTTAGCTGTTTGCTATGGAGCTAGTTGTTTTATGTAGCAAACCGCAAACCAGGTAGCAAGCTGTCGAGTATCAGCAACTATAAAGCAGGAAAACTTCACGAAAGGCATTGCATTATGGGGTATGGGGTTCACATATTTTGCCCATGGTAGTTACCCAACTTTGAGGGTCAAATGTGGTGGTGATGGACAACTAAATGGAATCCATGACACATCAGTACGGCCCATCTGTAGACACTGACCTGGGACCCTACTAAACTACTAATCGTCATCTTGCCACTATTTGGAGAAAATAGCCAAGTTCAGTTCCAAGCAGTACACACCATATTCTGCATTGTTGATAAATAATACATACTCTAACCTTGGAAATTTCTATTTAAAAATACTAAAGGACAGCAAAAATACCAGTATATGAAGAATGGGATTTGGAAGGTCACTATCTAATCTAACTGTTGAAGTCAGTGAGAGCTTTTGCACTGATTTTGGTAAGTGCTGGATCAAGCCCATCATACTGGTGCGTTGTGATGTCAGGTTGATGAATGTTTTGTTGTGTGTTTATAAACAATTAAGGTAGAAGACAGTGTGAATCACAGTGTTCCTGAAGTAGAGGAAACAAGTAGTTTCATAAGTTCAACTATGTGATGTAAATAATCAACTCTAACCTGTATGAAATTCTATTACCAAGCTTTGGTTATTACCAGCAAGCTTTAATAGTAGGAAATGTTTCCTTTATTCATTGTCTCAATTTAAATTGCTTTACCTTCCCTGGAGAACCTGGACTTCAGAAGGATCATATTTTATCAAATTTTTTATTGTGAACCTGTGAATAGCAGGAATCCCAGCTGGACTCTCATTCCCTCTCAACATCTTAGTCTCTTCAGCTGGATTTGATCTGACTCTCATGAGCTCAGTCTTGCGTCATTCAGAAAAATAATTCAAATAGCTTCCACCTCAAAGTGGTTCACTGAGAAGTCTTTTTTTTTTTTTCTTTTGCACAGAGAATGAGCTCTGCTCTGATTAGCATAGTATCCAGCCAGCTTTCTCTCTCTCTCTCTTTTTTAAAAAAGAATTTCATGATCAAGGACAATTCTTCTTCTTCTTCTATTTTTTTAAAACCTGAAACAGACTGCATTTAACATACCAGCCGAGAACATTTTCTAAAAACAACAACAATGGAAACTGTGGAGTCATAAATAAAGGAACATTTTAAAATATATTCCACTTTAGAAAAACCTTGATTCAGTTTAGAGTGGCTGCATAATAGTGCAAAGATCCAATTCTAAAGCTACATGACATCAAAATAATAACTTGACACCGAAAAGTCTCCAAATGAAAATGTTCAGGTCACTGATTTTCCAATCAGTAATACCTTAGTGTTAAATATTTTAAAGCTGCATTTTATGGAATGTTACAATAGGCAAAATCCTGTTTTAAGCTGAAGCAATAAAATGCAGCCCAAAAGTATCCATTAAACCTTGTGTCACCTTTAATTAAAATTCATCTCTACTAAGGACTTCTCCTGTGAAATGTCACTAAAGAAAATCTTAGCGTCCGTATTTACAGCCAACTTTAAGTTCTGGGTGTCCTGAGGATACCTAGACTGCAATCCTCACATCACTTACTCCAGAGTTGTTCCATTGACTGCAATGAGACTATTCTGGTGTCCGTGGTTAAAGGACTGCAGCCCTACTTACCTACAATATCTAATATACTTCCTCTTATTGTACATTAGGCACTCATGGTAACCCAATATTGCACCAAAACTAGTATTATAAGCAATTGTTTTCATAATGCAATCTGAGTTATGGCTACTTCTGTTCTGGGCTTGTTTTCTCACCTGAGACCAGATATGCAAATTTTAGAGAACACTTATGAGAAATACAGATTTCTTGGCTGCAATACAACCTTGCAACCTGTATTTCTCATAAATGTCCTCTAAACTTTGCACATTTGGTCACCCTACCTGAGGCACACTGCTGTCTAAGGAATTATACTGGCTAACTCTGCAGATGATTTTTTATTTTATTTATTTATTTATTCATTCAAAACTTATATCCCGCCCCTCCTGCCCAAAGGCAGCTCAGGGCAGCGAACAACATGCACAAATTTTTTTTCAATAATAAAACATTTTAAAATAAATCTACAAAATTTAAAACAAGTAATAAAAACACACCCTCCCTCTCTCCCAAACCCTACCCCTCCTCTCTACCCCGTCCCCTCGCCAAAAGCCTGGCAGAACAGCCAGGTCTTACATAAATGTAGAAATGACAGGAGGGTGGGGGCCAACCGAGCTTCCTCCAGGAGTGAATTCCACAGCACAGGGGCAGTCACCGAAAAAGATCTCACATCAGTGGCCACCTGTCTTGCCCGGGGAACTTCCAAAAAGGCCCCCACGGATGATCTCAGGGGCCGCACAGGCACATGGGAAGTGAGGCGATCCCACAGATAGACAGGGCCCAGGCCATGAAGGACTTTAAAGGTCAAAACCAGTACTTTGAACTTAGCCCGGTGCTTTATAGGCAGCCAGTGCAGAGTCCGGAGGACAGGTGTCATGTGCTCCCTGCGGCCCGCCCCAGTAAGGAGATGGGCCGCAGCATTCTGCACAAGCTGCAGCCTGCGGACCAGCTTCTCGGGCAGCCCCACGTAGAGCGCGTTGCAGCAATCCAGCCTCGAGGTGATGAAGGCATGGATGACAGTGGCAAGGTCAGAGTCTGAGAGATACGGCCGAAGCCTCCGGACAAGATGTAACTGCCAAAAGGCACTCCCCGCCACAACAACAACCTGAGATTCCAGGCTGAGCCATGAATCGAGGAGCACACCCAGACTCCATACCTGCAAGACCATGGGAGGGCGAACACCCTTCCCCCAAAGAGAAGATTAAACCACTCTCAGGCCCCCCAGGCCCTCACCCACCATCACCTCCGTCTTGTCAGGATTCAGCTGCAGATGGCTCAACCTCATCCAAGCCCCCACAGCCGACAGGCACTGGGAAAATAAAGAGACTTCATGGCCTGGGTTGATGGAAAAGGAGAGGTAGAGCTGAGTGTCATCAGCATACTGATGACACTGCATACCCTGAAACCCTCTCATGATTTCTCCTAATGGCTGCATATAGATGTTAAACAAGAGGGGGGACAGAATGGCACCCTGAGGGACTCCACACGTGAGGTCCTGGAAGACGTACACTCCCCCAAGACCACCTGGTGAGTTCTCCCAGCCAGGAATGAACTAAACCAGTTCAAGACCAGCCCGCCAATCCCGGCACAGTCCTGCAGGCAAGTCACCAGCACCTCATGATCGACTGTGTCAAACGCAGCTGAAAGGTCTAGCAGAACCAGTAAGGTCTGACGACCCTGGTCAGACAGAGATCGTCAACCAAGGCCACCAATGTAGTCTCCATACCATACCCAGGCCAAAACCCAGACTGAGGGGGGTCAAGGAAACCGGTGCGGTCCAGATGTTCCTGGAGCTGCCGTGCCACAGCCCATTCAATAACCTTCCCTAAAAAGGGAAGGTTAGAGACCAGCCGATAACTGGCAGGAGCATCAGTGTCAAGAGATGGTTTCTTGAACAGGGGCCTAACCACAACCTCCTTCAGGCATTCAGGCACCCTGCCCTCCTGAAGGGAGGCACTAATCACCCCAGCTAGCAACAGCCGTAGCGTCTCCTGGCTGACTTTCACCAGTCAGGACGGGCATGGATCTTGTTCACAAGTGGTGGAACGAACAGATTCCAACAAGGACTCCACATCGGCAGGCGACACCATCTGAAACCGATCCCACAAAACAGGACAGGACAGGGCATCCATAGCCCCAAGATGATCCTCTGCAATAACTGCGGAACTGAAATTGTGGCGGATACGAGCGATCTTATCTACAAAGTACTCGATGAACCGATCACAGCGGTCACTGGATTGCTCCAGGTCCAAGCGGAGACAGGCAGAACTGACCAAACCTTTCACCACCCAGAAAAGCTCTGCTGGACATGACTTTGCCGATGCAATAAGGGCAGCAAAGAACTGCTTCTTTGCTGCCTGTGCCACCACAGCATAGGCCTTTGAACTGCTCTTGTGCTGCGATCAATCATACTCATCGCGAGTCCGGCACCACCATTGCTCCAACCGCCTGTTCTCCCACTTCAAGCACCACAGGCCCTCAGTAAACCAAGGAGACCTGCGGAAGACCTGCGGGCAGCGGACGCCTGGGAGCCACTCTATCAATGGTCTCGGCCAACAAGATGTTCCAGAAGGCTACGAGATCATCGACAGAGCGGGTGTCAAGGTCCAGGGGAAACTCCCCCAGAGCATTCCAGAACCGATCCGGTTCCATAAGTCTCCGGGGGCGGACCGATCTAATAAGTCATGCACCCCATTTAAACTTTTAACACAGATGTTAAACCCCTTTATATTCCTAGGCTCTAATACCTGGATGTGCTCAGGTTCACTATGTGACTGCATTCTAGACTGCAATTGCCACTAAAATAATTTATCATAGTGAAGTACAGCCTTATCTTGAGAAGTATGGGGCAACTGGAATTCTCGACCTTCTCAGAATCGACCTCACATTGTCCTTACATAGTGTCTAGCCTATGAGGATAAATAGATTACAAGAGCATTGAGACTTTTATATATTGATTGACAGTTCTGAATTACTAGAATCTACCTGTCAATGTTGGTGCATGCTTCCCAACAGTCCCTACTTAGCAGGGACAGTCCCCCCACTGAGTGCTGAATCCAAGAGAGTCTATCAGGAGACCTCTTTACTGGCTGCCTCCTCCCAACAAAAGCACCCAAGAGGACATTGGGAGAGGATAGAATGACAAGAAACTAAGTGAAATGATAAGCAGGAGAGCTTCTGTACCTCTTTATGCACTAGGAATGTTGGAAGCAGTGCATATAAGTGCCCTCCTCTTTGGCTGCTCAAAATGTTGGAAGGTATAAGGTTGTCCAGGTACTACAATAAGGAGTCCGTACAATGGCCTATATAGACAGAAACTAATGTGTTGTCAGGTGTAGATTAACAGCCAATTAAATATGTGATTCCAACCTGATAGACCTTTCCCCAGAGCTTCCCTTTCTGTTTTTGGAAGGGCAAGGCACTGACATGTTGCCTCATCATTTTTTATTTATATTATTTTTATACTACCTCCCCTGCCCCAATGACAGCCTGGGGCAGTGTACATCAAATATAAAATACATAATAAAAATCACATTTAAAATCTCCAAAAAGTCACATTTAAAATGTCCAAACCTGACCCCCCATACCCTTACAAACAAAACCCAGTAAAAACATAGAACCCCACCCACTACGCGTTCCCCTCAAACTCCCAACAAAACAGCCAGGTCTTACATCTTTTACAAACAGAGGGAAGATCCGGCGAGAGACGAATCTCCACCAGGAGGGAGTTCCATAGCCACAGCATGGCCACTGAGAATGCCCACTCAAATGTGGCCACCCAGGGGACCTCCAAGTGGGTGTCCCCAGCAGACCGCAGAGGCTGATCCAGGACACAAGGGGTGAGGCGGTCCCGCAGGTAAGTGGGGCCCAGGCCATTACACAAATGTGTATAAAAAAGGAGAATGCAGGAGATTTTATTAATATTTAATTTTAAAGCAGATAAATAGACGTGGATCCTTTATTCCTTCTAAAAGTACAGATAGCATAGATCACAGCAGTGCCAGCTGTAGGAAACGAGACAAAACATCTGTGGTGGAATGAGGCATGGTTGCCAGTAACAGGTCAAGGCAGGAGTGGTATTGGTTAAAGGGCAGCACAAGAGTTGCTCAGGAATGAGAAACCAAGGATGTGGGATATTCCAGCAGGTAACACATGTTTCTCAAGTTTGAGCTGTCCTCACAGTGGGCATGGTGGCAAATGCGCAGGCAGGAGTGGGGGCAAGGCAGCCTCAGTGGAGGCTATTCATACATATCTGCCCCCATTGGTGAGCACCTGCTCCAGGCCACCAGAGAAAGAATTTGGAGGAGGGCCCTAATGGAGGTGAGCCCTAATGGAGGACAAGAAAGACAAAGAAAGTTTCAAGAACCCAAAAGTGATTGGAACTGGTTCAATTGGACCGTGGACTACTCCATATTTCAGGGGGTAATATTGCAGACATACCCAGAGCGGGCTTCCGGTCTGCTGAAATATGCCAACATAGTGTGCCGAGCCTGAGGTGGGATGTCAATGCACATGACTTCTGGCTGAACTGTATGAACAATGGGGTGAATGCACCCTGAGCAGACAGTGGGCATGTATTGGCCAGAGGTGGCGTCACCCCTGCCAATGATCCATTTAGTTATGAGGAGCGCAAGGGACCGGGAGGGGGGAGCGGGTGATGCTGGGACTTTAACCTGCTAATGGCAGGAGGGGCGGGGTAACAAATCTTGTAAATAAAATAACCAGTCAGGCAAGTGCTCACGCACTGTGTGTAGGTTTCACCACTCCTATACCCACTGCAGAGGATACCACCCTGCATCCAGTTGTTTTAAAGCTAAACAGTCTGGGCCGGGGGAGGGGGAGCAAAAATGGCTTATCTGGACAGGGTAAAGGCTCCCAAGGCAGTGCAGGGGGTGGGTCCTGGAAAGAGCCCCAACCCCAGTTAAGGCCAAGTGAGAGTTGGCCCTGAGGGAACACCCAAATGGGGGCGGGAGGTTTTGTACATAGTTCAAGTTTTTAAGGAAGGGTTTGGGATCCCCACCCAAGAAGTGCAGCAGCACAAGGCAGCACACAACATTGGTTTGGAGCAGGTGGTGCAGGTCAAGCTGGATAAGCTGGTGAGGGAAAGTAGGGTAGCCAGTAGCGTCACCATTGGGGGTTTTGCCCAAGCCCCAGGCCAGTTTCACCTAATACATCACCTATCTTACCCTGGGGGAGATTCAGTTAACGATGCCATCCTTTGGGAGCTAGCCTCAGTTCATGACATGCCATTCAATGCAGCAGTTGAATTGATCAGGTGCTGTGACAATATAAAATCTGCATTTTGCCTACTGCCTGTCCACTCCAACCAGGCCGGTATTACGTTGACAAGGCCACACCCACGGGCTGCTCAATCTCACGTTCAGCCTTTGAGAGATTTAGCTCTCTGAGCGCATAGTCCGGCAGCAAGAAGGTTTAGATCAAGTCACTAAATATATCAATGACTTCCTCTTCATAGGAAGAGCAGACATGAATGAGTGCATGAGGCTGATGGATAGCTTCCAGAAGGTGGTGGATTACCAGGGGATACCCCTTGCATTGGGAAAGAACGTGGGGCCTGCCACCTCCTTGATCTATCTGGGAATTGAATTCATGTCCCCTCTCCCTGTCTCCCCCTCCTTGTCTTTTAGATTGTATGCCACAGGCAGGGGCCGCATCTATTTCTATGTTCTGTACAGCGCCAGGCACATGGCTATATAAATGTATATAATAATAAATAATAATAATGCTGTGCAGGCTGTCTCCCAGCAGACAAGCTTGAAGCATTGAGAGCTAGCATTGAGAGTTGCCTGACTGCTAAGAAAGTGATGGTCAGGTAGTTCCAACCGCTCATAGGGAGTTCTAATTTTGCATATAGGGTGGTTGCCCCCGGGTGGGCTTTCCTCTCGTGACTAAAATAGCAGGTAACCTCCCATGCTGTTACCATGTCACGTTGACCTGGGAGATGAAAGATGACCTTGCAACATGGGCTTCCTTTCTAGCTAGATTTAACAGCGTCCATTTCTGGCAGCAAATGCTTCATCTGGAAGCAAGAGAGGGCATCGGCTATACCGTTGTTAATGCTGGCTACATGCTTTGCTACAAATAGAATGTTATTATCTAGACAAACAAGTATAAATACTTTAACCAGCTTCAATACCCTGGGGGATTTAGATGACAGGGAGTTAATGACATGGACTATGGCCATGTTGTCACACCAGAATAGGACTGACTAGTTTGTAAACTCCGCAGACCAAAGGTGGACTGATATAAGTATAGGAAAAAAACTCCAGAAAGGGGAGATCTTTGGTGACACTAGTCAGAGTCCACTCTGCTGGCCATGGCACCACACACCACCTGTCTCTGAAATGCACCCCAACGCCTGCACCTCCGGCTGTATCCGAGTAAACCCGAAGTTCTGCTTCTAACAAGAGCTGTTCTGCTCACTGGCACCTGGAGCCAGGCAAACCCCAGAGGTCTTACCACCAGCAATGTGGAACCTTGGATCCTATAACTATTCCAGGTTGTATAAGGATCCTTGGCACCAAAGACCAGGACAGCATACAGTAGGGCATTCAGGGAATTCCAGGATTCCAGGGTCCATCAGGGTTGGGAGATGGGCTTCCTCATTCTGGAGGCCCAAATGCTCCAGTTTCCACTCAAGCTTAAGCTCAGCAGGGCGGTGGTGAGCACCATAGTGAGTAAACTGTCAGCACTGGGTTTCATGAGTGGTTTAGCTGGCCAGCCCACCCCCAGATAGGTTTTTCTTTCACCAGAAGGATATTGGAGAGTTGGTTTAGGGAACAGGGCGAGGTAAGAGATATGCAGGTACCAATCTCCCCACTGCTATTGCTCAGTATCTGCAGGATTCTTCCCCAAGTCTATTGGAATTGTTTAATGTTGCATTTAAGTTAGCCTTCTTTGGGGCATTCTGGGTAAGTGAAATAGTTTCTGAATCAACAAGAGATACATCGAGCAGGGCGTTGTCTGTGGATGACATCTCAGTGGACAATTATTATTAATTATTATTATTATTATTTTATTATAAGCATTTGTATAGCACCAGCTGTGTACCGGACGCTTTACAGAACAATAAGATAGACGTGGTCCCTGCCTACAGTTTACAATCTAATAGATGGGGGAGACAAGGAGAGGGGACATAGGGATAGACTCAGGATAAATAATATTCAGTGGATGTGAAGTCTCAGGTGCACATGCTTGGCTTGGTTGCGTTAGGCAGGAGTCTGCGGGGAGGGCAGACAGTAAATATTGAAGGAAGGTTCTAGCAGGCATCAGGAAAGGCGGCGAGAAAGTGGTGGGTTTTGAGGAGGAATTTGAAGGTGCGGAGGGAGGGGGCAAGGTGGATGTGGGGAGGGAGGGAGTTCCAGGCATGGGGGGCAGCAAGGGAGAAGGGACGAAGGCGGTTAGGGAAGCAGGGGAGACGAGGGAGACCGAGGGAGGGGGCAGAGGAGGAGCAGAGAGTGCGTACAGGAGTGTGCACGGAGACTAGGGCTGAGAAGTAAGTGCATCGGTTAGTGTATTTGTGATTGCATTGTTCTAAGACTGATCAATGTGGCAGGGGCCAGCTAGTGACTCTTTCAAGAGCTGGGCACCCAGAGTTGTGCTTGGTTCAGGTTTTCCTAAGACATGTCAATTGCACCTTCCAGACAAAGCACCAATTCACATCGGTTCTCCTGGAAGCACTGACACACCTTAATTCCCCCCCCCCCCCACTGGAAAATTTCCCCACCTATTCCTTTAGAATAGGTGCAGGCAGTTTTACGACTGCAGTAGCAATGCTGGACCAGCATATTATGAGTCTTCGGTGGTGGAAGTCTAGGACATTTCATACCTACATACAGAATGTATCTCAATAACTTTAATTGTTGCATTTCTTCATTCCAGGTGTCACAAAAGGCCAACATAGAAGCCAAGTCTGGATCATTGACCACAGTCTCATGCATTGGGCAGCCAGGAGGACCCAGTGGGGAAACCAGCTGGGTCTGTCCACAAGAGCAGAGATCATGTAGAAAGGGCACAGCAGCATAGAGTGGCATCAGTTATTGCCAGACCTTAGGGCTGCCATGACAGACATAGTAGTAGTGCACCTGGGAGAGAATGACCAACCTCAATTAAAGAGAGTTCAATAGATTGTGTGACTTGAAAAGTATTTGTTGGAGGCGAGGAAATTCTTTCCTGACATCAAACTTGTTTGGGCAGATTTAGTTGAGTGTATTATAGGTGGAAGAATGCAATGCATCCAGGAAAGGTAGATAAAGCACAGAGAATGTTAACAGGGGCGTGGGCAAATGGATAAGGGGGTACGGGTGGTGCTGCATTACTCGCCCTGAGATTTCGTACAGGAAGACAGAGCTTTATCAGCCAGATGGGGTACACTTGTCTGGAAGTGGAATTAACTGCTACTTGTCAGCCCTGAAAGCCAAATTCGTTGAAGCGATAAGTAGTTAGTTAGGATGGAGTGGAGAGCGAAGCAGACTGAGCTGGCATTGGCGGTCCCCTAGTACTGTTATGATGTTGTTAGTAACTGATTTATGGCAGAAACTGGTGTCACCTCCTTAAGAGATGGGGAAACGAAACCCAGAGCAGAAGCCGGGTGAGGCAAGCACTGGGGTTGAATCCCTGGGAGGGGCGAAATGTGAGGGCAGCAAGAGACGGGTATGATCCCAAGCCTTCAGGCACCTGACTCCTTACTCCGGTCCGCAGATGACCTCGTTCCCCCTCACCTATGTCAGTCAGCACAGGCTGGAGGGGGGAGATACAGTTTGTTGAGAAATGCAGCTGGTAGTCAATGTCAGTTCCAATGAGAGCTATGGTTAACCCAATTATGGGTTGCTGCACTTGACCCAATTGCCTTTGGGCAATTACCCCACCTAGCTTAATGGAATTCAAAATAAAGAGTGCAGCCGTTAAAACCCACATGATTTGTCCTTGTCTCATGTGCCGCCAATGTGCTGTGGGCACTGGGAGCTGGACAGAGATTCTACAAGCTCAATTTAAAGTCTGAGAGTACAATATTTTCCTTATGCAGACACAACTACTTCACAAACAACCAATTGCTGATTCTGCTAGTTTCAGTGGAAGTTTACTACTGACCATAATGGAAGAAACATTTGTCCCTAAAACAGTACGTTTTGTTTGTTTGCATTCACAATCTCTTGTAGGTTTGCAGCTAACATACCAATATGACCAAGGAAAACCTTCTAAAAGGTGCAATGGGCTGCTTTTCTCATTCTGGGGGCCACTTGGTTCACATAACAAAAAGAAAGTTAAGGCAGCTGCAAAGCTTTGTGCTCATAAGTGCTTGCACCTGTATCATTTCAGTTTCCATCTAGTGGGTCGTTTTCCTTGCCTGAAGCAGATAATTTTCAAAAAGCAAAGGGCCAAATCTTAATCCCACTTGACTTAATGGCAAAATTCCCCTGTATTTCTAAGGGATTTGAATGATTTTGCCTATTCTATTTTCATTAACTTTCACCAGTACTCAGATTCTTGTCTCAGCAATCCCATACGGTTAGGGTTGTCAGTTTAGGTATATTTTTCCGGGCCACTTATGAATACATGTTGCAGGGCCTGCATTGGTACCATAGGTGCCAGTGGAGGCCCTGCAATGTGTATTTTTCATAAGTGGCCTGGAAATATATACCTAAGCTGGCAACGCTACATACAGTACAGAAATCTACAGCAGTCAGTTTGCAGACAAATCTAGTTTATTCATTGGAGACTTTTTTTAAAAAACAAAAAACAAAACCAGTAACCCCTAAACACACTAACTCCCCACAAAAAACTAAGTAGTTGTGTACTCCAAGTACCCAAGCTAATGAAGCCTGGTTTACTAGTGGGAACAAATGTTCAAAGTCAATGGGACTTTTTGTCTACCAAAGGGGCCACATATTCCCTCAAGATGCACTGATTGTTTTAAAAAACATAAATTAAAAATTGGGTACCTCCTTATTTTGGGGCTCTTGCCCCACTACCGAATTTGGTTCAAATCAGTCTGTGTCATAGATCAAAAGTTATCAAGTAAGGACACACTTCACAAACATATATAAATACACAGGATGACTGCATATGAATTCTCTTAATAGGAAAACAGGCTTTAAAAAAGAGCATCGTATCCTACAACTAAGAGAGACCAATAAAACTTGGAAGTGACAGCAATTCACTGAACCTGCCCTTTCAAAGGCAATGGAAACAACCGTTTAGACAGAAACCTGTGAAGCATTACTTTTCCAAACATCATTTCTCTCTCATTTAACATTGGGTTGGTAAGGCAATGGGCCCAATTCATGTGTGATGATCTGCAATGTGGTGTGGCCCATCCCCAACTCCTAACATGATCATCCTTTTGCATTAGTGCAGCGTGTGCAAGCAGGTCAGTGAAAGCACAACTGAGCATAAAGGAGTCCAACCTGCTACTATACACATGGCTTCTGAATTTAGCCCTGTACACTTAACTCCCCCATCGAAGAGTATGAGGATGATTATGTTAACAGCTTTCTGATATCACGTTAAATAGCGACTCTCTCTTTCAGCAAGTAATGCTGTCCGCTCACATGATGCTCCATGAGACTAATGAGTGGGCTTTACTATTTGACAACATTTTGCAATCAGCATGAATGAGCATGTTCTGGCACTTTCTTCATACGTGTTCTCACCTCTGAAGTACTGCATCAGAGGGCTATTTACAATGATGTGGCATGATGCTACATAAAGAGGGAAGCTCACTTGCCCCAGTTATTTATATCCACACTAGGCAAACTGATAGAATAGAACTGATCACATTTCTCCACTACCGGAATCTACCTCTATGTAGCAATCATACTAGACTAAGGTGTAGTTTCTTCACTGTACCTTGTACACTAAGGAGAAGAGATAAAAAAAATACAAGGAGTTGTTCCTCCTAATCCCTCCCAGGTTTTGAATTAAAACAAGAAGAGTGAACTTTCTCCAACAATTTAAGGAACTTTTCATTCCAGCACTCGATTTATATGTGCTCCACTGAAAGAAGCATTTGTGAGTGGCATGCATCTGGACTAAGCATGGGGGCAATGCTCAATTTAAGTCAATTGGAATTTTGGCTATAAAAAGAACTATAATTACTACTAATAATTTTTATAGCACTACTAGGTGTATGCAGCGCTTTACAGTCACCGATTTTCAAGAATGAGGGGAACACACAGGGAAAGGCAGACACACATATTTCCATTTTACAGATGGGGAACTGAGGCTGAGAGGTTATGACTTGCCCAAGGCCACCCAGTGAGTTCATTGGCTGGGGTGAGATTCAAACCCTGGTCTCCAAGATCCAAGTCCTCTGCAGCTATTGCTTTGAATCACATAATGATTCATAGGGATGGGCAAACAGAATGCGGTTCGAATGTTTGGTTGTTCGGTTTGAAACCCGAGTTCGGGTTCGATGGTTCGGTTCAGCCGAGTTCGGGTTGGTCGAACTTGGCCGAACAGTCAAAAATAGCACTATCAAAACCGAAACGAAACCGGAACCGAAACCGAAGCTTGAATGTTTTTGCCCTGAAAAGACATTTTTCCTGGCCCCGAACTCATCCGAACACAACCAAACTGTTTGATCATTCGAGAGTTTGGTTCGGACATTCGGTTCGGACGTCCGAACAGACCGAGTTGGGTCCGAACTCCAAGCATCCGAACCACGTTCGCCCATCCCTAATGATTCATACTGCTGCCCATATTTACCTCTTTGTAAGTTAAAAGTCCTTACCTTTGTGGTCCATACTTACCTTTTTGTCCATCTGCCAAATTTGGTTTATTTATTTATTTATATAAAATTTATATCCCGCCCCTCCTGCCCACAAGGCAGTCAGAGGCGGCGAACAACAGTATGAAAAAGTAAAACAATAAACAATTTAAAACCATTAAAATACACAATACAGGGGGGGGGGGGAAAGACCCTCTCACCCCTACCCTTCTCACCTCCACCCCTACCCTGGTTTGAATCAGTTTAATAGGGACAGTGTCTTTCAGGACCAGAACCCTGAGACAGGGGCTTTAGAGTGACTGGATGTTGGTCCTTTAAGAGCCTGAAGCAGTGAGGTTTAGGGGTGTGCAATTCATTTTTGTTATTATACAAAAAATAAAAACTTCTACTTTCATAATAACAAAAATGAAAAATAATAATGAAAACAAAAATGAAAAAATATTGTTTTTGAAATAATGGGAAAACACTGAAAAACATATTTCTGGCTATACCTTTTTTGTTTCTTATTAAAATCTGATGAAAGTTATGAAGATTGTATACTCAATGGAGAGCACTATGTGTACCAAATTTCAGAAATATTGGATAAAGGAAACCGATTTAATAAGCAACTGAATTTTGCAATTTTAAGAAAATCTGCATACACATTTCTGGCTGCAAATTCTTTATCTTTCATAATAATTTGCATGAAACCTGGGAATATTATGTCCCTCCCCAAGATTACAAATCATGCCAAACGTCAGAAAGATTGGATAAAGGGTCCTGATGTTATAAGCCATTAACTTGAAAATGCATTTCTGGCTGTAACATTTGTGTGTTCCATCTTGTTTACAAGACATATGGCAGGAATGTATCACATTTCTTCCCTGTCATCTCTTCCAAACAACAGGACAATGTGATAAAGGGCTCCAATTTTATAAGCAATTGACATTGTCCCTTTGAATACCATTATTCAGATAAATAGCAGCACATGCAGTGCCAATCAGAGGCAGCCACCAGGCATGGCAGGAGGAGGGAGGCTGTAGGAGGGAGGATGAGGAGCAACCCAAAAGACTGATAGACACATTCACTGGCCAATTACTGCATGCTTCAAGCTTTACAGGACCAATCGGTGGTGGCTTCGAGGTGGGTATAGGGGGCAGTCCTGAGGCGGGCATAGAAGGGACATAACTGGGACTTTTGGGATAGTATCCCAGCAATCAGGAGACATGGTTTGCACATCCAGGCTGGTCAATTATCATTACAATCACATCCTGCAGCACCGTGACAGAGGACATAAGAGAATCTCTATTGGCGCTTTCCTAAACAGATGCTTCTGATTTCCTAGTAACAAGCGGGGGAGAGAAGTTGGGGTGGTCACAGCATGGAATGGGGATATTTGGTTGACATTTCTGCTGACCAATTGGCATCACAAACAGATTTTATACCACAGTGACATGTAAGAGAATCCCTGGCATAGGCTCATTCTCTGCATATGCTGTTCAGGCTTATAAGATTGGGACTCTTTATCACATCTTTCTGATGTTTGTCAGAGATGATTATGAAGGCCTGAGATACAGCCCTGACAAATGTCACGTACACTGGTTGGACTACAAAGATGTTACAGTCAAACATACATTTATAAGTTAATTGATTATAGCACCAGAACCCTTTATCCAATCCTCCTTAACATTGGCATAGGTAGAAACATGGGGAGGGATATAAACTTGCCAAGTTTCATCCACTTTAGATGGAAGACAAAGAAGTTACAGCCAGGAGTGTATATGCAGATTGTTATCAAATAACATAATTCAACTGCTTATCAAATTGGATTCCTTTATCCAATTGTTCTGAAATTTGGTACACATAATGCCTTGCAGTGGAGTTACAATCTCTCTGTGTCTCATCCAAATATAATGAAAAACAAAAAGGATACAATAAAAAATAGTTTCCATTGAAACCAGTGGAAGTTGAAAATGAAAGCAAAAACAAAATATTGATATTTATGAAAACAAAAAAGATTTAAATAACAAAAACAAAAAATGGGGAAAAAATAATGACATGGGTCCCTGGTGCACACCTCTAGTGAGGTTAACGAGGCACCTGATGCACACCTGGGCTGGGACACAGTTGAAAGCCCGAAAGTCAGAGAGGACAGGGGAGTTGTGTGGAGAACTGTGGAGAGAGACAGACTGGAGAGTGAGAGGACAGAGCACTAGGCACTCTGGAGAGAGGCTGTGAAGCAACAACCCCTCACCATACTGGAGTGTAGCCTAAAGTCAGGACTGAGTTGAAGTCCTCTGGCACTATAGGAGTAGGCTCCCAGTGAACCCAACCAACCAACAGACAAATCTCTGGAGTGAAGGTGGGATCTACCCAGGCTACTGTGCTATAGAGGGAGGATTTGCCTTGGCTGGGCCAGAGCTGCTTTGGGTAGGAAACCCTTGGGGACCCACCCTTTTGTCGGAGAAACTACTAACTTGAGTGGACCAGGACTGGCTATAAAGGGTTTGAGGAGGCCAGCTACTAAACAGCCACCCCCAAGCCAAACAGTGTTAAGAACATTTCTAAGGGGATTGAGTAGAGCCTTGTGTGACAGAGGGCCAGCTAATTCCCCATACCAGGGCACTGAGGAGCCTCAGGGAGGCCTGCACCCTGCCCACTGCTACAGTCAGACACTGAAGTTTTTGGTGAAGAAACAATAATTAGTGTAGGTCAATGGAATTTGGGGGCTACGAAAAGAATCATGTCTCCACCTCAAGTGCACCTATTGTTACAAAATATAGATCTCTTTGAGCCTCTTGTACCTCTGTAATGTTGGCTGCAATCGGTCTGTGGGATGCAAAGTAATTAAGTGGGATGGACACACATACAAGGTAATCATATAACCCTTCTTTCCATAGGAAACCAGGCTAAAACAGATTTTCACTCTCTTCGATATTAGGACTTCTCCTCTACAGCAACTGTAATCAAGAGAGGCTTCCATGCATCTCATTCTGTTTCTTTAATCCCCTTACTTCACAACACAGCCACAAACACTTCCCTCCTTTTTATTCTGCCTCAGTGAAGGGGATTGGTTTAGACAACCACTGACCTCCTAGTCAGTTACCAAGGTTTGATCATTCTTTATTCGGCTGATTGTCAGGTAGGGCTATTATTTTACTGCAGTTGGCCTGAGTGTCATATATTCTTTGACTTGGCTTTGCTTTCTGAAACACATACATTCTTTCTGATCCCCTGTTGAGTGAAGAAGTGATTCTTCTCCATGAACTTATCCACTGAAGGCTGAAAAGACCGATTGTTCTTTTCCACATTATTTTGGAACAAAGGTTGCATGAAAAGTGTCAGACAAAATCAAATTGCGTGGCCATTCATCCTGTAGAAACTATCAATAGCCCACAAAAACATTTGCATGACCACAGATCTGCTTTCTTCATCCACAGAGGAATTCATTGGGAAATTAGCCAGGATAGAGAAATCATATATCTATTTCTGTATCTTTTGTATACTACCTACTGGGAAACATCGAGGACTTTTATGCTAATGAGTCTCTCTAATCTCCATATAATTCAGGCCAACTAAAAATAGGCTCTTTACAAACAATGAATCATCATAACTTTATGTGACAAAACTTAATCCACTTTAAAGTTGGAGTCAGTTTCCCAGCTCCCCTTGAACAGGCAGCAGACAAAATCCATCAAACTGTTTTCTTCCTTCTATTTCTGGTCTCCTGTTTTCATTGGCAATATTTTTATTTAGATAAATGTAATCCAATTATAAAAATATTTAAAATTATCCATATAATACAATTGTGAAAAATAATGCATGCAGTTCAAAATACAGATATCTAACTAGATGGGGAAACCAAACAGTATCCTTGGATCAAATGGATGAAATGTAGGGGCAATAGTGGACAGGAAATTTAGCATGAAGGTGCCAAATGGTATGGCTATTAATTAAAAAAAAAAAAAAAGGCCAAGTCATTCTGGAACTGAATGATAAAACCGGTCATGTCACAAAACAAAATGGCGGCAGCCTGGTCCTTTTTTATACAGCTCTCCTGAAACTACATGTAGAATAGGTATAATTATTAGCAGTAAAAGGATGAAGCCATGAAGGGGACATAGATGAAGATATCAGGAAACAACTTCTGAGTGTGAGATCTATTAAGCATCCTCTCAACAAGAATGTTAGGGATCTCATTGTATGGGATATCTGAAGCTAGAAAGAACTAAACTCCAGAACGTGTACTGCAGACTACTATTGTGTACTGGCCAGGGGATGGATTAATAGATCATTTCCAGCTTAGTCTCCTATAATGTTAGCATAATAGCTACCTGTTTTGGAATTTTATTTCCTTCACATTTCTGTCAGACTCTCTGTGACTGATCAGCCCCCTGTTTGCATTGTGCTATTCAATTTGCTGTCAAGTTAGCCCATTGTTTCTGGAGACCATTTTTCAAGAATAGGGATTTAGGGAGGTTCACCTTGAAAGTATCAATGCAGTTCAAACTGAAGGATAAGCACCACACAAAGAATGAAGACTTATCTCTTTTTGTCTGTTGGAAACTAAGTTTCTCAGCAGGACATCACAGATGCCTCGGAAAAGCTATACCACTCTGAATTTTTACAAAACAAAAATTAGGCCACATCCAAAAGGAGCCAATAGCAGAGAGGCTCCCAAATGGTGGGTTGTGGTTAGAGCTGAAACAGATAACAAAAATATCTGGGTAGCATAGATAACATCTGGTATTCTGGACAGCTTGGCAGTTATTTGGTAACTTTCCGATAACCATGGAGGTTAACCACCAAACCAAAATACTGTTGTTTACTGCATTACTGTTTGCCACATTATCAAACTAGCCTAGACAGAGGGAGGGTTTGGTGGTGGTGTTGTTTTAAAAAGCAAATCTCCCTTTCCACACAACTCGCAGGAGAGGGTTGTTTGTCCCACCTCTTCATTAGGAGGAAGGAGACAGGGGTTTGGGGACTGAGGGGAAAACTGCACCCCCACCATGACCTCATGTCCAGGTCAAGGGTCTGCTCAGGTATGCAGCCAGGTGGGGCACCAAGGGAGAAGTCTCATGAGGCAGGATTCCCTGGGTGTCAGATTCAAGCTTCAAGCCAGCCCAATGCCATTTCTTGGCAAGGCTCAGAGCACACTCAGATGTTCATTCCCACTCCTTGCTTTGCTGTGGGCTGCTGCTGCTTGCCTATTGGGGCTGGGAAGGATTTTTTGTACTGGGGCATAACTTTGGTGCTGTGCACACCAGGTTTTTTGTCTTCCCCACAGCATAGTTTTTTTGATTGGCTTCTTAGAGTATAAATAGGGTAGCAATAGATTGTCACACTCGGTAGGCAGGGATCCGGTCCAGAGTTTGAGGTTTCAAGAATAGCACACCATTAGGAAGTCAGACCACTTCCTAAAGAGGTGGGGATCGGGGGCCGGGCATACGAGCTTAGTGTGTCTGAATGCCTGCCCACATCGGGTGAGTTAGGGGTCATCACAAGCTTTGATCTGGTCAGGTGTGGATCGGAGAGAATGGTGGCCCAACCATACTTGCTCTGCGGCACTCCACTGGGAGCCTGCCCCTTGTTCCCCCTTGCCCAAGGTGGGCATCTTGGGCCAGAAGGGGGGCTTAACAAAGGGGAGACGGGTAGTTTAGATTTAGAGGTTAGATCCAGGCAAAAGGAGGGACAATATCTGGGTGTGCAACAGGCTGTCCTTCTGGACATGGGATACTTGGCTGGACCCAATTGTAACAGGGAAAGTGGTCCCCTTTGGTCACTGTTGCTGGATTAATTAAGAGTATGGCCTGTTAAAACCCATTCAGCTGTGGGGGCTTGGATGAGGTTGAGCCATCTGCAATTGAATCCTGACAAGACGGAGGTGATGTTGGTGGGCGAGGGCTTGGGGGACCTGGGGGTGGTTGAATCTACTCTTGTTGGGGGGGTTCGCCCTCCCATGATCTCTCAAGTGTGGAGTCTGGGTGTACTCCTTGATTCACGGCTCAGCCTGGAATCTCAGGTTGTAGCAGTGGCGGGAAGTGCATTACGGCAGTTACATCTTGTCAGGCGGCTTCGGCCATATCTCTCAGACTCAGACCTAGCCACTGTCATCCATGCCTTCATCACCTCGAGGCTGGATTACTGCAATGCGATCTACTTGGGGCTGCCCGAGAAGCTGGTCCAGAGGCTGCAGCTGGTGCAGAATGCCGCGGCCTGTCTCCTTACAGGGGTGGGCCACAGGGAGCACATGACACCAGTGCTCCAGGCTCTGCACTGGCTACCTATAAAGCATCGGGCCAGGTTCTAACCTTTAAAGCCCTTCATGGCCTGGGCCCTACTTATCTGCGGGACCGCCTCACTCCCCATGTGCCTGTGCAACCCTTGAGTTTGTCCGTGGGAACCTTTTTGGAGGTTCCCCGGGCAAGGTGGATGGCCACCGACGTTAGATCTTTTTCGGTAGCCGCCCCTGTGTTGTAGAATTCGGTCCCGAAGGAGGCTCGGTTGGCCCCCACTCTCCTGCTATTCAGCGAAAGTACCCAATAATGGCTATATTGAATTAATCCAATATTTCATTTTTTTCTTGGTATCAGCAGTATAGGATCTTTTGCATTGGTTTTTTTACCAGATTTTTAACATAGCAGTTTTCCCCATTGAAGTCAATGGGGAAAACTGCAATGTTAAAAATCCGATACCAAAAGAACCGATAGGAGAACCAGTAGACAGAACCAAACCAGATAAAAACTGAGAACCAAAATTTTGCCCAAGTCCCACCCCTAGTGTTTTGCATTTTCTAAACCAAAGCATTTACAAGCTGGCTTCTAGTATCAGCAGTCTGAGCAATCCTTCCAGGAAGGGTAGTGCTTGTGGTTCTGCTGCTGTAAGTAAGGACATTGCCAGGAACATTGCCATTGAAATAACTGCTTTTGTAAGTAAGGACATTGCCAGGAATAATGTCCTAAAATATGGATATTAATACTGAGAGAGTAATTCACTATTGATATAGGCACCGCCCGGTCTCCAATCTGCCTTTTTTAGGGAAGGGGATTCAGAAGGCTGTGGAGACACCTGGACTCCAACAATATTTTGGGGAAATTGCCGTCCAGGTTCAGACCTTCCCATGGAGTAGAGACCACGCTTGTTAGGACGCTGAAGGATCTGCTGGTGATTTTAGATCACGGAGAGCTGGCTATTTTTCATGCTGGATCTTACAGCGGCGTTCAATATGACTGACCATGGGTTGCTGCTTCGGTGGCAGAGGGACGTTGCTGGGGTGATAGTAGCTGCTAGTCGGTGGTTTCAGTCATACCTGGAAGGGAGGAGTCAATCAGTGGTGATAGATGGATATGTGTCATCCGCGAGGGGCCTGAATTGTGGTGTTCCTCAAGGTTCTATTCTTTCACCCATGTTGTTCAACTTGTACAAGCAGTCCTTTAGGGTTGTTATGATCAAGCATGGGGTTGAGTATCATCAGTACGCTGATGATGCACAACTTTATGTCTCTTGCCCCATGAGTCCTGCCAACTCAGCCTCTGCCTTGGAAGAACGCCTGAATGACATAGCTGCCTGTATGCGTTGTAGCTACCTCATGTTCAATCCAGGGAAGACTGAGGTGGTGATGGTGGGAAGGGGCAGCTGATATGAGGATGCTCTTGCCTCCCTCGGGCCCCTGAATGTGGCCAGGGTCCAGGTAGAGGTAGTGGACAAAGTAAAGAACTTGGGTGTAATTTTCGACCATGTTCTATCCATGAAATCTCAGGTACTGGACATGGTGCGGAAATGTTTTTTTCAACTATGTAATTTGCATAATTTACACTCGTATTTATCTCAGGCTGACCTTGCCACAATAACTCATGCCTTGGTGACTACAAGGCTTGATTTTTGTAATTCCATCTTCTACAGGCTACCGGCAGTGCTTATTTGTCGCTTGCAGCTTGTTCAGAATATGGCAGTGCAGCTGCTTACTGGTTTAGGCAGCTGTGATCATATTACACACACCCTGCACTCTTTGCATTGGCTGCCTGTAGAATGACGAATTGAGTTTAAGATTGCACTGCTGATTTTCAGGGCCCTGAATGGTTTAGGCCCTGGCTATATTTGAAACCACCTTCTCACACTGATGGGTATCTGCACTCAGGAACCACCTGCTCTTTTGGGGTTCCGCCATCGTATCTTAAGTTGGCGGGCGATTCAGGCTTTTGCTGGGGCAGGCCCCTTGGTGTGGAACTTGCTCCCCTTGGATGTTTGTCTCAGTTCCTCCCTCCATACCTTTAAAAAGCAACTGAAAATGTATTTGTTTTCTATGTGCTTTTAGGATCTACTGCTGGTCCCTTCCATGTATTTTCTACTCCCTTTTTCCTTCCCCTCTTACAATTTTTAATTATTATTTTAATTACTTGTTTTAAATTGTTTTAAATTGTTTATATTGTGTTTTTATGTGAAATATAAAGTGCTCTGAGTGCCATGTAGGCCAGGGGGGCACTATAAAAATTAATGTTGTATTATTAATTATTAATTATTATTATATCACAGAGCACATTGAATGTGGAAAGAGAACTGGCTAAAGGTAGGCCTGAACATTCAGAGTGGCTTCTGATCAATAAAATCAAGTGGAAGGACTGGAGTGTTGCAATGATTGGCTGCTCTACCCCTACTTCCTGGGGAAGAGTATCCAACCCTCACTGTTACAAAAACTGATCCACGCTAATGTTTGGAAAGATATTTATTTATTTTATTTTATTTATTTATTTATTGCTATTTATAAAGCACCCCGCAATGTACCTGGGGCTGACCAGTCATCATTAAAAGGTCCGTCCCCTATGGGGCTCATAATCTAGGATGGACATAAGAGCGCAGAGGTAAGGAGGAGGGAAACATAAGGAAGAGGGGTATCCTGAAGGATAAAAGTCAAAACATAAATGAGCAATCATTGGAGATGAGGAGCTAGAGAAAGCCAGACAAAAAAAAGAGATTTTTAGGAGAGACCTGAAGACCAGGAAACAAGGAGCAGAGCGTATGTGCTTGGAGAGGGAGCTCAAGGCATAGGATCCAACATGGAAGAAGATGAAAAGATGGTTTAGAGAGCAGGAGACTAGAAGTGTGCACCAGGGCCCATGTCGTTTTTCATTATCGTTTTCATTATTAAAATGTGTCATTTTGTTTTCGTTAATAACAAAATGTCATTTTTTGTTATTGTTGTCCTTATTGGTATCGGTACTAATTTCAAACAAAGATTTCATTTTTGGTATTGGTATCGATTTCGTGTGCCAATGAAGAATTATTGTCAGAAGTTGAACTCCTTCCCCTTCTCACTGTGATGCAGAAAGAACTTCACACAATAATATATACTGTATGCAATAAGTAGTTTTATTTATATGATATATACAGAATTTAAGCTAACCCTAACTGTTCCTATCCTATAATCCTAATATATAATAACAAAACAGCCTAGTATCTAAATATCTAATCTAGATATATGCACAACTAATATCTATATCTATGGCTGTTTTTACACGGACGACACCCACCCACGAACACCCATCGGATGGGTGTGAGAGTGCCCGTATAAACACCAATGAGTGGGTGGGTGCGCATTCACGACCCACCCACCAACATGCCTTGAAGGAGCCGGCATGCTCCGTGGGTGGAGGTGAGTATTCAACACCCACCCATCTCTGTCAAAATCAAAACACCCACACCCATGGGAATGGGTCCACCAAGACCACAGAGAGATGGCTAGAGAGGCCACGCAAGGGCCCCCACGCAGACATGACCACCCGGGGAGATGCCGGACGACAATCCAGGAGTCCTTAAAAGGGATCCGAAATAGGACATGGGTGTGCCGGCTCCCAATATGTCTGGACAGAAAGCCGCCGACAAAATGAAGGGAGCCAGCACCGCGACTCATGTGGATGGGCCAGGGTAAGCAGAGGGACCCTGCAATGCCCAGGGGAGGGGGGCCGGCCCCACAGGCTGGGGGGGGAAGAGGGAAGGACCGCTAAACACAGCACACCCATCCCGCCACAGGGCCAAGGACAGACCGTGGCACCCACGCTGACCGCAGCCCCCCATTCCAGCACAGCCACGGCGTATGGGGAAGGGAGTGCGACAGTGAGGTACATGCGAGGGGACCCCAATAACCCTGGACCTCCTCTCTGCCAACTCCTCCCTGGACCCTCTTCAATCCGACTTCTGCCCCCTCCACTCTACTGAAACTGCCCTGGCCAAGATCACAATGATCTACTTGTCGCTAAATCTAAGCACCTCTACTCCATTCTTGACCTCCTTGTCCTCTCTGCTGCCTTTGACACTGTCGACCACTTGCTTCTATTGGACTCGCTTTACTCTTTGGGCTTCCATGCCTCTGTCCTTGACTGGTTCTCCTCCTACCTCTCTGACCACTCCTTTAAAGTCTTGCTCCCCGAGTCAAACTCCTCCTCCCTCCCCCTTTCAGTTGGGGTTCCCCAAGGCTCTGTCCTCGGCCCTCTCCTCTTCTCTATTTACACCCTGTCCCTTGGCAAACTTATTGCCTCCCACGGATTCCAATATCATCTCTACGCTGATGACACCCAACTCTATCTTTCTACCCCCTCTCTCTCCTCTTCTGTCCACTCACGCCTCGTCAACTGCCTCTCTGATATCTCCGCCTGGATGTCCCGACGTCAACTCAAGCTCAACATGGCCAAGACCGAACTCCTCATTTTTCCTCCCTCCTCTTCCTCTCCCTCTAACCTGCCCATCTGCATCGATGGAGTCACCATCCATCCTGTTCTCCAAGCCCGTAGCTTGGGCTTCATCTTTGACACGCACCTCTCTTTTAAACCTTACATTGACTCTGTTGCCAAATCCTGCCGATTCGCCCTCCATAACATTGCTCGGATCCGCCCCTTTCTCTCTACCTCCTCGGCCAAAACCCTTGTTCATGCCATGGTTATCTCTCGCCTCGATTACTGCAACCTCCTCCTTGCTGGCCTCCCTCGCTCTCACCTGTCCCCCCTTATCGCAATCCAAAACTCCGCTGCCAAGGTCATTCACTCTGCCCGTCGCTTCGACCATGTGCAGCCTCTCCTCTTCTCTCTTCACTGGCTCCCCCTTCCTGAACGTATCCTGTTTAAACTCCTGGTATTCATGTTCAAAACATTCTACAACCAAGCTCCCCCTTACCTCTCAGACCTAATCTCCCTACGCACTCCTGCACATGCTCTCCGCTCTTCCTATGTCCCCTCCCTCACTGTCCCTCATTTTTCCTGCTCACCTAACTGCCTTCCCTTCTCCCTCGCTACCCCCCATGCCTGGAACTCCCTCCCTACCCACATCCGTCTTGCCCCCTCCCTCCACTCCTTCAAATCCCTCCTCAAGACCCACTTTTTCTTCGCCGCCTTTCCAAATGCCTGCTAGTCATTCCGCATACACTTACTGTCTGCCCTCCTCTGCAGACCGCTGCAACCAACCTGATTGTAACCAAGCCAAGCACACGCACCTGAGATTTCGCAGCCACCTGAATGTTTGTTTGTCTTCTCCCCTGTCTCTCCCACTGTCCCCTCTCCCTGTCTCCCCCTCCCTGTCTTTTAGATTGTAAGCCACAGGCAGGGACCGCATCTATTTCTGTTCTGTACAGCGCCAGGCACATGGCTGGTGCTATATAAATGTTTACAATAATAATAATTATTATTATTATTATTTATTATTTTTAATTTTTAGCAACAATTGGTATCTATCAGCTGAAGGATATATGTTTATGGTTATCTAAAAATTACTTTTGAAAAATGTAATTTGCATTTCATCTGATTATGGGTTATTGATTAACTCTTTAGAATACGTTCGCACAATTTTGATGGAGACCAGGAAGGACAAAACATGTTAATGATTGTGAATATTCAATTTACCATACAGTAATGCTGTATTTAGCTGTTTGTTTTTTTAATCAACTTGATGTACCAGATATTGGCCATTTTTACACAGATGCCCCCTCCCCCCCGGCTTGGTGTGCAGGGGGTGAGGGGGAGTCCATGTTAACAGCCGGTGGTGGGTGTTTGTCTGTGTGAACACTGAGCAAGATGGGTGAGGGTGCATGCATTTTTTAAAAAAAAATATTTATGTAAATTTTTTATCCCATCCCTCCTGCCCACAGGGCAGCCCAGGGCAGCAAACAAGAATATAAATAATAAAACAATTTTAAAACAATTAAAAATTCACAAATGCAGGGAAAAGAAACCCACCCTACCACCACCCCATCCACCCTACCCCTAGCCCCCACCAAAGGCCTGGTGGAAGAGCCAGGTCTTACATAAGTGCTGACATAGCAGGAGAGTGGGGGACAACCAAACTTCCTCCAGGACTGAATTCAACAGCACAGGGGCGGCCACGTAAAAATATCTAACAATGGTGGTCACCCACCTTGCCCAGGGAACCTCCAAAAAGGCTCCCATGGATGATCTCAAGGGTCGCATGGGCACATGGGTAGTGAGGCGGTCCTGCAGATAAGTAGGGCCCGGGCTGTGAAGGGTGTTAAAGGTTAGAACCAGCACCTTGAACCTGGCCCTGTGCTTTATAGGCAACCAGTGCAGAGCCCGGAGCACTGGTGTCATGTGCTCCCTGTGGCCCACCCCCGTAAGGAGATGGGCCGCGGCATTCTGCACCAGCTGCAGCCTCCGGACCAGTTTCTCTGGCAGCCCCACATAGAACACATTGCAGTAATCCAGCCTCGAGGTGATGAAGGCATGGATGACAGTGGCGAGGTCGGAGTCTGAAAGATACAGCCGAAGCCACCGGACAAGATGTAACTTCTGGAACACACTCCCCACCACAGCCACAACCTGAGATTCCAGGCTGAGCCGTGAATCAAGGAGCACACCCAGACTCCGCACTTGAGAGACCATGGGAGGGCGAATCCCCCCAACAAGAGGAGATTCAACCACCCACAGGTCCCCCAAGCCCTCGCCCACCAACACCATCTCCGTCTTGTCAGGATTCAGCTGCAGATGGCTCAACCTCATCCAAGCCCCCACAGCTGACAGGCAAATAGGGAGGCTGCATGACCTGGGTCAATGAAAAAAGAGAGCTAGAGCTGAGTGTCATCAGCATACTGATGACACTGCATGCCCTGAAACCCTCTCATGATCTCCCCTAACAGCTGCAAATAGATGTTAAACAAGAGGGGGGACAGAATGGCACCCTGCAGGACTCCACACGTCAGGCCCCGGGGGGGAAGACGTACACTCCCCCAAGACCACCTGGTGAGTTCTCCCAGCCCAGAATGAATTAAACCTGTCCAAGACCATTCCGCCAATCCCGGCACAGTCCCACAGGTGAGTCACCAGCATCTCATGATCAACTGTGTCGAATGCAGCCAAAAGGTCTAGCAGGACCAGTAAGGTCTGACGACCCTGGTCCAATGCTAGATGGAGATCGTCAACCAAGGCTACCAATGCAGACTCCGTATGATACCCAAGCTGAAAACCAGACTGAAAGGGGTGAAGGAAACCAGTGCGGTCCAGATGTTCCTGGAGCTGTCGTGCCACAGCCCGTTCAATAACCTTCCCTAAAAAGGGAAGGTTAGAAACTGGCTGATAAGGGGCCTAACCACAGTCTCCTTCAGGCATTCAGGCACCCTGCCCTCCTGAAGAGAGGCACTAACCACCCCAGCCAGCAACGGCCGTAACATCTCCTGGCTGGCTTTCACCAACCGGGACGGGCAAGGATCTTGTTCGCAAGTGGTGGCATGAACAGATCCCAAAAAGGACTCCACATCAGCAGGCGACACCATCTCAATCTTATCCCACAGAACAGGACAGGACGGGGCATCCATAGCCCCAAGATGATCCTTTGCAATAACTATGGTACCGAAATCATGGCGGATGCGAGCGATCTTATCTACAAAGTACTCGATAAACCGGTCACCATGGTCACTGGATTTCTCCAGGTCCATGTGGAGGCAGGCAGGACTGACCAAGCCTTTCACCACCCAGAAAAGCTCTGCTGGATGTGACTTTGCAGATGCAATAAGGGCAGCAAAGAACTGCTTCTTTGCTGCCTGCACTGCCACAGCATAGGCCTTTAAACTGCTCTTATGCTGTGATCGATCATAGTTGTCGCGAGTCTGGCACCACAGTCACTCCAACCACCTACTCTCCCGCTTCAAACACCACAGACCCTCAGTAAACCAAGGAGACCTGTGGGAGACTCGGGAGGGCAGCGGATGCCTGGGAGCCACTCCGTCAATGGTCTCGGCCAACAAGGTGTCCCAGAAGGCTACCAGATCATTGACAGAGCGGGTGTCAAGGTCCAGGGCAAACTCCCCCAGAACATTCCAATTTCCGGAACCGATCCAGGTCCATAAGTCTCCGGGGGTGGACCGATCTAATAGGTCCTGCACCCCACTGGGGACTGACATGCACCAGGATGCATGCCTTAAGGAAGTAATGGTCAGACCATGACAAAGGCTCCACCCCCCTGACTTCTACCAACTGACCCCCCGCCTCAAGGCCGGTGCAGAAAACAAAATCCAGTATATGTCCCTCCTCATGTGTGGGGCCACAGATGATTTGGGACAGGCCCATGGTTGTCATGGAGGCCATGAATTCATGTCTCACTCCTCCAAGATCAGTGTCAGTGTGGATGTTGAAATTCCCCAGGACCACTAATCTAGGGGTCCGGAGGAGCACATCTGACACCAGATCAGCAAGAGCATGTAGGGATGCCACCGGGCAATTGGGTGCATAGTACACCAGCAGCACCCCTAATCTGCCCCCGGCCAAATCCAACACAAGATGGAGGCACTCAACACCTGGTGGAGCCTGCACTGGATACCTCCTAAAAGACTATGCAGCTTTGATAACAATGGCTACACCACCACCACCCGTCCCTCCAGCCGAGGCTGATGCTGCACAGAGAACCCAGCTGCAACAAGATCAGCCAAAATAGGGCCCAATTCATTGTCCAGCCAGGTCTCTGTGATACACATGAGGTTGGCATTCCACTCCAGGATTAACTCCTGGATGGTAGATGACTTATCAATCTATCAATCAATCAATCAATCAATCAATGTTTATTGGCGTAGCACAAGGCCATTGCCTAAAATCAGCATACAATACATCCTAATGCCCCCAAAAGAGGTATTCTTCAATACATATCAGTATAACAATTAAAATAATACAGCAGCAGATAAGTAGTCTATTAGGCGGCAAGAGACCGCCAAGCAGGCTAACCACCACTGTGTACAGCCCATGCTGCACTGGTATGTTACACGAAAATAAATAAACTAGTAAGAGCAAATTGAAACTAAAATGAACCTACCATGATAAACCTAAACATCATTTTAAATACTCAGCGCTGCAAAGCACTAAAGGCAGGAGTTAAAGAGAAGGCTGACCCTTAGGGCCAGTTCTTAAGCAGGCCAGAAAGCCCCCATCCTCAGGCACAACGATCTGTGTCAAAAGGGTGAAGGGGGGCTACCTGGAATGGATCTAAACTCCAGGAATTTTCTCCTATAACACACAGCTTGTGTGATGAAGGATGCCGTGTCCTTAATAACCTGTGACATGTTGCTATCCAACAACAGGCACAGCAAAGCATCATCTGGCCTACCATGATGTTTCTTCAGAAAGGGCGTCAGATACCTTTCCCTCAGAGAGTCATAAAGATGACAATGAAAAAGGACATGAGTAACTGTTTCGACAGCATTGTTGCAGTGGTGGCTGGCCCCCCAGAACTTTGGGGCACTGATCCCCCAAGTGCCGAGGACCCGCCGGTGCCGCCAGTTGTATTTTATTTATTTATTTATTTATTTTAAAAATGCACTGCCGCCATGTCTCACAGTGCCGCAGTAGCCTCTGCCTTTGCTTCAGAGTGGAGGCTGCTGCGGCGCCATCAGTTCACTTACTTCCGGGATCCACTCTTGAGGAGTGGGTCCCAGAAGGGTCAAAAAAGCTAAGCCCAACCGCGTTTTCCATTGAAAACGCGATTTGGGCAGCTGAGTTCCTCCGTCCACAGCACGTATAGGACGTGCTGTGGAGGGAGGGGCTAGGGGCTTTCCATTGAACTCAATGGGCGCAAGGAAAGCTCTCACCAGGGCGCTTGTTGAAAGCGCCCTGGTGAGATGCCTTGGGCCGGGCACCTGAGGCAGGGAGCAGTGCGCATGCACGCTTGTCCCTGTCTCACATGCTGAAAGAACATGGCTGCCGGCATGCTGTTGGAGAGCACAGCTCTCCAACAGCTCTCCAACTGCCCGCCGTCAGGCCAGCCGCTTCCTTGCCGCTCCCCCCACAATCGGCCGCTATGAGTGGCCGGGGGGGGGGAGTGTGGCAAGGTAGGGGGGGTTTAATTTTAAATTGCCCGTGAGTCCTGCCTCCGTGGA
Organism: Sphenodon punctatus; assembly: GCA_003113815.1. Lineage (NCBI taxonomy): Eukaryota > Metazoa > Chordata > Lepidosauria > Sphenodontia > Sphenodontidae > Sphenodon > Sphenodon punctatus. Next base: position 602,247 of record QEPC01008118.1, on the reverse strand, counting down.
GGAGAGCAGGATACGCGGGCAATTTAAAATAAAAAACCCTAAAGTTCCCCCCACCTGCAGCGCAGTCCGGGACGAAGACCGCTGGAGCCAGCACTGAGGAAAGAATTGATATCCTGATCCCCAATCCCTCCCGTGAATCCCGTCCCCACCCTCCCTGCATCCTCCCCCTCCCCGCACCCCATCCCCATAGACTCCCATCCTCCCCCTAGGCTGTTTCCCCACCCCGCACCCCCCCAGGCTTTCCCCCCCCTGAATCCTCCTCCCCCTAGGC